>CM065395.1:34800289-34835289 GCA_033060915.1 Euryodendron excelsum
TACACTAGCCTCCAACCCTCCTTTGAAGACTTGAAGGGCTGCAATCTGAAGGTTTGAAGATTGAAGACGAACTCTTGAAGATTGAAGTGAAGATTGAAGCAAGACAAGCAAAGTAAAGCGCACAAAGCTAAGCAAAATAAAGAAGACACAAGGTAGGCTTCTTATTTAAATTTCCGCACTTTCCCCTCTCTCTTCTCTCTCCTAACCCACTTGGGTTTTCTCTATTTTAATCCCCCATCTCTTGCCCCCCCCCTTTCTTTGCATGCTTGAAACAAGGGGATTCCGGGTCCATGTGTAGGATTAGGTTATTGGAGAGTCACCTTGTCGGGGGCTTTCTTTTAGTCTAACCGGAGACCACGTGGGTTCAGCCCCCTTGATTATGTGGTGAAGCCTTAACCTTGTATGTTCACGACCCCAAATTTGCATTGTGCATATCATTATCTTGCATTCTTTCAAAAATCATTTTCAAACTCGTTTTCAAAGCTTGCATTAAACTTGTTTTCAAAATTGTATCAAAATCTTCTTTTTCAAAACTTGTTTTCAAAATCACAATCGTAGAGTGATTCTAGCCTTTTCATGGCTAGGATTGCTTTAGGAAAGTGTTACATTTAAAGTGACTTTTATGGTCCATATTTTCAACTCATTGTTATTTTCAAAACCACTTTCTTAAAGTGTTTCTAGCCCTCTTATGGTTAGAATCGCTTTAGGAAAGTGAGATATTTATATATATATATATATATTTTCTAAAAACTCTCTTTTTAAATCTCTTCTCTTAAAAATCTCTTTTCCAATATACTTTCCAAAAGCTGTTATTTCCAAAATTGCTTTCTAAAAACTCTCTCCAAAAATCTATTTTTCAAAACTCCCTTTTTAAACTCCTTTCCAAAACACTCTCTTCAAAGTCCACTTTCTAAAAACGCTCCCTAGGCCTCCTTCCTAGAAAAACTCTCTCCAAAAATCTTTCCAAAAACTCTCTGTTCAAAACTCATCTTCTGGAAACTCCTATCTAGGATTTTCTCCCAAAAATCTTTCTTTCCAAAAAATCACTTTTCAAAATCTCTTTTCTTAATGCCCAAGTCAAGCCCTAGAACTCACGATTAGGAAATCCTAGTTTTCTTTCCAAAAACATAGTTTTCAAACTTGCCTTAAAACCTAGGTTTCCAAAATCTTTCTTTTCACATCCAAACTATACACATTTCCAAAATCTCTTTTCTACGTCAAAATTATAGTCTTCCAAATCTAGGGTTTCTAAAACCTCTCTTTCCAAATCCTTGTCAAATCCAATCTTCCCTTTAGGAAACCAAATCCTATCTTTCCTTTAGGAAATCAAATCCAATCTCCCGTTTAGGAAACTAGATCCAATCCTCCGTTTTTGGAAACAAAATCAAACATTCTCTTTTAGAAACAAAATTCAATCCCTTGCTTTAGGAAATAGGAATCTTAATCTTTCCTAATTTTCTACTTTCCTAAATCTTAGGTTTCCAAAACTTGAACATAAAAATCTTTCCTAAATTTTAAAATTCAAAATCTAAATCTTTCCTAATTCAACTCTCTCCTAATTTCCTACCCTCCTAAACCATAAGTTTCCTAAAACTTTCAAATCTTTCCTTAAACATTAAGCTTCCACATTTTTCTTAATTCAACCATTCCCTAATTCTACCCATTTCCAAATCTTAACTTTCCAAATCTAGGTTTTCAAATCTTTCCTAAATTCAAACATTTCCTAATTTCAAAATTCAAAATCTAAAACTTTCTCTAAATCTTAAACTTTCTAAATTTCAAAATCTTTCCAAATTCAAAGCTTTCTAAATTCAAAACTTTCTTAAGTTAAATCTTTCTAAACCTAAATCTTTCTAAATTCTAAACTTTCTTAAAATTTCAACTCTTTCCAAATCTAAAATTTTCTAAATTCTAAACTTTCTTATTTTCAAAACTTCCCTATTTCAAAAACTTTCCTAATTCGAAAACTTTCCTAATTTGAAAACCTTTTCTATTTTGAAAACTTTCTAAATTCGAAACTTCCTTAATCCAGAACTTTCCTAAGTTTGAAACTTTCCTAATTCAAAACTTTCCTAAAACGGAACCTTCCTAAAGTGACACTTTCTTAAAACGAAACTTCCCTAATTCGAATCTTTCCTAAATCCTCTCTTTCCTAAGTCTAGGTTACCTAAACCTCCATATTTCCAAAATAAGTCTAAATCTTTCTTCCAAGTTCTATCTTTTCAAATCAAAATCCAATCTTTTCAATTCCAAAATTCTAAATTCCAATTTCTAATCTTCTATTCTAAATTCCAATTCAATCTCTTTTTCAAATCCAACCTTCTATTTTTTATCGGACTCCGGTCCGAACTACGATTAACCTGATTCCTCCAAAAGGATACGTAGGCAACCCTCATGGGTGTGGTCACCACATTTTTCAAATTCTTATTTCTACAATCTTTTTCAAATCTCCAATTCTACAATCTTCTTGAAGCTTTCAATTCCATAATCTATTTTTCTAACTCTAAAAATCTATATCTAAATCTCTATTTTCAATTTCAAAAACTTTCCAATTTCAAATCTATCTTTTCAAATCTCTTTCTAAAAACAAATCAATTTCTTTTCAAATTTATTTTCAAAACTA
Organism: Euryodendron excelsum; assembly: GCA_033060915.1. NCBI lineage: Eukaryota > Viridiplantae > Streptophyta > Magnoliopsida > Ericales > Pentaphylacaceae > Euryodendron > Euryodendron excelsum. The sequence continues at coordinate 34,802,913 of CM065395.1, forward strand.
TTTTCAAATCAGATCTTCTTCTTACACTTGCATATCATGCATCATGTCAATCTCTTTTTAAAATTCTTTTCTAAAGTAAATAGGATTGAATATTAGTTAGTTGAAGACTCTCATAGGTGAATCTAGGGTAAATAGACATGTAGGTACCGCAAGGGCAGGGTAGGGTGATGGCTTAGTACGTCTTCCCTACACGTAACCAACCTCCAAGCCTAGGATCACTGTTTTCAAAGACCAAAACGGAGTTATTTTTCAAAAAGGGCTTAAATGTTTTCTAAAGGTTGCCAAACAACCTGTTTTCTTAAAAACCCTCTCTTGAGGATGTTTTCCAAAATCATTTTCTAAAACCCTAAATGTAGTTTTCGGATTATACTTAGTTTTTAGGTGACCTAACTCACCTTAATCAAGTTAGGTGGCGACTCCAAATCTTTTCTAAAAGCCCTTTATTCAAATCTATTTTCAATTCAAACCTAGTCGCACTCATTCTTCTAGAAAGGTGAGTTCTAACGAGAGAGTGCAGTGTTTTTCCATCTTGTGTGTGTATTCCTCGAGTGCGAAAAATCTGGGTGTGACAGCTGGCGACTCCGCTGGGGACACTTAGAGGGTTAGGCCGTAGTCATGTCTCTTTACCCTTCACTCATGTAGAGTCTTCAATTAACTTGGTTTAATCCTATTCACTTTAAATTTTCAAAACCAAATTTTCAAAATTGTTTTAAAAAAACATGCATTTATTCATATTATTTGGTATTATGTTTGTCATCCACATACTAACTCTTGCATCTTTGTTTTGTAGGTGCGCTTGTTCTTTAAATTTTAATTAACTGCTATGCATGAATGTGATGAACAGGATGAATGGGAGTTGTTGGGCTCTTTCCTCCGATTTTAAAAATCACACACACACTGCACGTGCACTTGCATTCTACATACTTGCATTTTACCCTGATATGTCCTTTCTAGTTAGAAAGGGGGAACGGTATATTGGTTGTGGGCAAGATGCTGTGTCAGTTTCTTCGCCTACGGCCTCTTGATGGTTCCCCGGCTCGAATCACCAACCGATCATGGCACCACCTTGGGGAGTGGGCCTAGGTTTGAAGATCCGGGGACCGAGCCTTTTTAGACGCATTAGTCAACCCTCAACCTCATGCTCATATAGACACCATGTATAGCCGAACCTCTGCCGGATTTAAGACACGCGCATTGTTTTCCAAAACCATGGAGGAAAGGGCGACTGTTCTTACTTTCATTTATACCTGTCTATTCCTGCTGTTATACTGACTGTATTCACACTGTTATAATGCCTACCTAACTACTCATGCATGCACGTTTACCTTGTCTTGCATTTTCTCTCCTTATATTCTTTGCATACCCATGTTCATGCATTCAATATTCCATGTCAAGACAAGAGTTCCAAGTAACTCAAGTCACTGCATCCTCATGCATATGATCAACCCATAGAGAGTGACACCAAGGTCACTCTCCCTTGCATTAAACCTACCTAAACCCTAAGGGTTCCCATGTAACCATAAGGACTCATAGCATGCATATCAATCCATTCCATAAGAGGGGCCCCAATCCCTCTATGCTCACAGAGATAGGGTTGCCGAGAAGACAAGGAGCAATCGATCAACAAGGTTTCTCAGCGATCTCCCCGACATCAAATCCAACGAAAGCGAACCCGAAGACTCAAGAATAGGTGGAAGTCCAAAGGAAAATGTCCTCTTCCCCCTGTTGAAATGTATTTCAATTCTTTTGTATCTTGAACCCAAAAATTCAATATACTTCTTTACTTTTGCGAATGAATGCATGGATGACTGAAGGTTCCCACTTGACGGTAAGGTATCTGCATACAGGGGTAAATCCCCTATCTTCAAAAGTGGGCCAACACATCATGATTAGTTTCCCTCCTAAAGAGGGGCACCCTAGGACATGCATTGCAAGCTCTCTAAAAACCAAAAACTGACTTGCGATTTGTGTTTTTGTCTTTTTCTTTCTCCCTTTTTATTTACAGAGATCACCCTGTACTGAGTCAACATTGCTCCCAAAAAGGGGCAACATCCACCTAGGGATCCCATTATCACCCGGCAAAGAGCATCGTTGATGACTGCTAACCCTGAAGAATCCTCTCAAGTCTCTCGGGAGGAAGTCAACGAAATGAGGACTAAGATGGATGAGATGCTTAAACTCATTCAAACTATGGCCATGAAGGATGCTACTGCGGCCCCGTCATCATCTATGACTTCATCCAAGAATCCTAAACCCGCTAATCCAAGGATCACGCTTCAATCTGACAATGTTAGGAGGACTAAGGAAGATGCCAAAGGGGTTAACACTGAAGAAGAAGAGACCATATTACTTTCACCTGCCGTACAGAAGGCCCCTCTAGACCCTTTTAGTCTGAAGATCCAAGGGCTAGAGGATTTGCTGCGAAGTCTCCATGGCCATGACACTTACGGGTTCACTTCCTACGATGAGTTCTGTTTCTTCCCTGACCACTCGAGACTTACTAGGTTTAAAATGCCCGACTTCCAAAAGTACGACGGTACTAGTAACCCCGTTGCTCATCTTCGTCTCTATGCTGGAGCGCTAAGTGGTCATGGCAACGACCCGAAACTCCTCATGCAGCTATTCCAACATAGTCTTACGGGATCTGCTCTACAATGGTTTGCTCGTCTGGACTTAAGGAAGATCACAACCTGAATCGAGCTGGTCAATGCATTTAAAGCCCAATATCGTCACAATATTGATCTTACCTCTAACCGATGGTCCCTGATGACTATGAGCAAGGGCGAGAAGGAAAGCCTTAAAGGATATCCTCGAAGATAGAGGGAGGCTGCTGCACAAGTTAATCCCCCGCTAGAAGAGAAGGAGTATGTACAACTGTTCGTACATACTTTTCAAGGTATATACTACAAGAAGCTTTGCACAAGTGTAGGGAAAAGTTTCTCTGAGCTCATTATACAAGGGGAGATGATAGAAAATGGCCTCAAGACAGGGAGGATTACAGATCCCTACGCCAAGACCGGAGAAAGTACCACCAACATAGCCAAGAGAGTGGCTACTACAAAAGGAACGATCAGGAAGGAAAGTGAAGTGTCTGCCATTTTACCTGGCCAACCACTCCAATACCGTTCATCACTACAGTCAAACCCTGCCTTGCCCTTACCTACCTTAACAATGCCAGTTCCAACCCCTAACTATGGCCCCGCTGGGGCACGACCCAACTTTAATAGAGCTGCTCGACACATCCGTACCTTCGACGCCTTAGCCTGCACCCAAACCGAGGCTTAACATAACCTTCTGAAGAACAACATCTTAAAGCCCGTGCCTGCTCGTCCTTTGCCAAGCCCTCTACCCCCAACCTTTAATGCTGCCTTTACATGTGAATACCATTCGGGTGGCCAGGGGCATGACGCCGAAAGCTGCTTCGCTCTCAAGCACAAAATCCAAGACTTGATCAATAATAAGACCATTGATCTGCAGCCGGTAAAACCTGCTCCTACTCCCAATATGACCACCAATCCTCTGCCGGATCATACCATCAATATGATATTAGTATAAATGGAAGACGAGCGAGAGTTCAACAAGCTCGAGGCTGAAGGTTATAAGAACGATTGGGAGACTAATGAAGAAGATGACTGGGAGGAAGATCTCCCATTGTGCCCAATTTACCTCTATAACCCTGATGAGGTACCTGATGCTTCTGACTGGCCCATTGAGGAGCCAATGTTCCCGGAGGGAGAACACATCGAAAGCATAACTGTCGATGGATGGGGTGATGAATTTCTACACCCGAAGTATGCAGCAGCGGAAAGTCACTTGCTGGAAAACCCTTGGCCCGCAACTGAGTACAACTATGAAGACATGGGATGGGGGCTAGAAGAGCCAAGAGAACAGACAGAACCGTTCGAATTGGAAGGGGGTGAACTAGTCGCCCTATTTACAGAAGAACTCACTGCAAAGAACAAGAAGGAGTGACAACCGTACCAGCAGCATCAACATCTTCGGGCCCTAGGAGAAGCCTTTGCTTGTCTCACCTTGACCAAGGATCTCGGTCGCGAATGGAGCATTGAATATGTGGGCATTGTCCCAAGGCCCTACTGATACAGGAATTCCTTCAGAAGCGTACAAGAAAGGGGTGTTTTCACCCACTTTCTTTCTATCCCTTTATCTTTTGTTCTTAAATTAATATCTGCATTTCTTTTTCCTTCAAACAAGAACTATCTGCTTTCTATTGATATTATAAAATGATTAAGTCTTTTTATTCACTGCTGTTATCTTATATGTCTCTTGGGAATGATAACTACTTCCTATGCAAAGGGGCATGGTCTGTCTTATGGAATGATCCGGCTTGAAGGGATGATAGCATGAGTTAACCACTCACCAAATGATCAGCTTTCCGGAGAGAGAGTGGATAAGGATGAGTGAGGATACTATCCAAAGGCAACACTTGCAAGACACTGAAGCTAAGCGATGTGTGGTCAGTTTATCAAGATAAAGAGGAGCCATCTTTCACTGCTCCACATATAAATAAAAGGAATAAATCACTAAATAAATAAACAAATGTGCTTATATTCCCTTTTGCTTAACCCCTAGTGCCTCGCGAAAAGCGAAAATCTTCCTTGTCAACCCTGATCCACCAATTGTCCTCCCCACACTGGGGCAGACAATAGTTGAGAACTCTAGGAGTGGTGTCCACCTCTATCATGCTAGGATAGTGTCGAAAGCTCTATGGATCAAGCAATCTAATTCAAAGTGAAGAGAGGCCCTCATTTCATTTCCCATATAGTCAAAAGCAACCCGTTGCCAAACCTATTGAGCCATCTATCCTTTTTCCGAGAAAATCCCAACCTAGGGATCACCGCCCACATTGGGTAGATTAAAATGCCAAGGAAAAGGCCTAAGGGAAAAGGGTCAAAGAATTGTTTCGTTTCATAAAAGAAAAGAAAGGACAAAGTAAAGAAAAAGAGTTGCCAAGGGGCAAGAGGTCAAAAAACAAAAAAAAAAAAAATTCTATCTAAGGAAAGGCTTGAAGAAAACCATGATTGAGTCATCTTCAAAAGCATAATAAGAAGATCAAAAGAGAAGGGAGTCATGTTTCTCTCAAAAAGCATATGGAAAAGGTGAAAGAAAAGAGTCATTTTCACCCTGAGAAGTATATGGTCAAAAGCAAGAAGGAAGTTTAAAGGTGATCCTAGGTTATAAAGAAACCCCAGTAGAAACAATAGGTTCGAGCCTTTATCCTTTCTTGCAAAATCCCAAAATCATGGCCTACATTACAACCCTACTAAAGTCCACTCTGATTGAAAACGGATTGCTTGATCTAAATGAGCTAGACACGTTGCCAAAGCTAAAAAAAAGGATGCTAACCCTATTGAAAAATAGTCAAGGATAGTATGGATCTAAACCCTGTTGAAAACAACATTGAATTTGAGCCTACATATCCCATCTTTTCGAAGACCCCATAATCTAGCCTACATTACGGTCCTAAACAAAGTTTCCTCGGATTGAAAGGACTGGCCACTTATCGCTCTGCTAAAGGTCAGGTAAGCTATTGCTAAAGGTCAGGTAGGGAATGCTATGCATAAGGGTTGTTGGTTCAGATCAGGTGCAGCAAGTTCTTTCAAAGTTTGATTTCTAGCCATGACTTCCTCCTCTTCTAAATCAGAATTGCTAGCAAATAGGGAATCAAAAGCTGGATCGTTCTCTACAGAATTTCTCTGAACTTCCCTTCTTGACCTGTGTAAAGTTCTCTCTATTTCTAGATCGCACTGCAAATCACATTGATTAGAAGATCGAGTTATGCTCATACATACTCAAGAAAACTCTAACCAACCCTGAAAACCAATTCAGAAAGAAAAAATCTAAAGTAATAAAATTAATTGAAATATCTTTTTTTTTTTGTTTTTTTGTTTTTTTTTGTTTTTGTTTCGAATGAAATACAGATCACAAGAAGCACAAAAATTAACTAAAATCACTCCCCAGCAACGGTGCCAAAATTTGAGCATGCTGTCGCGGGCACCCAAAAATAAAATCGATACCCGAAAAACAAATATGTAGTAGTGCAAGTAAGGATCGTTCCCACGAAGAGTGTTTAGCCTAGTTTTATGCTATGTGAACAAGGATTGGGGGGTTTTGGATTTAATAAAAACTATTTTAATAATCACAGCTACGAAACAATTCAAATTAAAGTATTGAAATCAATCAGAAGAACAAACCTTGGTCTAGGTCAACATCCACCATCGGAATTTACAACTAATCATCGATGCAAGCATATCAATTCACTCTTTGAATATTCACCGTTGGAACTATTTTTCTATCTCTCCTTAGTTGTAGTTAATCAGAAACAAGGATCTGATTAACCCTAACTATTAAACAACCCAAGAAAAGCACACAAGGCATAAATCGAATAATGAGAACAAATTAGATCTCACAGTATATTATTAATTCCGAGGTTTCTATCTCATTTGACCAAGATTCAGAGTTTAGCCACGCAGGGCCATGAAAACAACTCAAAGAATAACCTTGAATAATACGAAAAAAGTCAACAACCCTAGAAACAAAACAGTCCCAACTTTTATAGGTTTCTGAAAATCTGCAGCTGTGCACGACCGTTCGAACGAATCGGATTACCGTTCGAACGGTACGTCGAACGCACTTTGAACGGTAAAACTTACTCTCTGAATCTTTTCAACGCTCTTCGAACCTGGTCTTAACGTATATCCGTCTGACGTAGCATTCGAACGCCTATACAACCGTTCGAACGCCTCTTGGGACCGTTCGAACGCGTCTTCGAACGCTGCGTGTATTTTTGCTCGAATTCGTCCCTTTTAAGTTAGGATCCTCTTCCTGGGCATTCCATAGCACCCTAAGTCAAAATATAGGAATAGTGAATATCTTTAGATATCAAATAAGTATAAAAGATTAAACATTAAAGGATAAAAATATAATATTTGTATTCTCATCACTTCACTATCTCTTTGGTCTTATCGACAGCCCGAAGATACACTTTAGAATACCTCCCGACTTTACAAAGGGTATAGCAGTACTCAAGTTCGGCAAGCCCCAGGTACATACCCAGGCACCGATTAAGCTTAAGCATCCTAAAGAGTATCTTATATATGTTCGATGAGAGTTGGGAGGGCACTACCTTACTACGGACAATAAATTTTTGGAGAAGGGGATGCAAGGAAAACCTAAGGCCTCCCTCGACGATGCCGATGATCGAAAAGGGCACCCCTTTCTTAGTTTCCTCTATACGGAGGTCATTGGGATCAACTAACTCTAAGTCGACCTCATCAGGAATCTCATAGCTAGCCTTAAATGCGGCAATTGCTGCCGGACCATCTAGCATTTTCTTAAGACGAGATGCCATCAGAGGACAACTGCCAAAATGAGAAAGCTAAACAAAGAGAAAGATGAGAAGAATACAGGCTTAGAGAGACTTATAGTGGTGGGAGTTGGCAATGAACACTCAGATAAGAAGACGTAGCAAATAAGTACCCACCACTGGGAAGGGTACTCCCCTTTTATACTTGCATGTGCCACCAGTTCGTTCATGGGAAAACGACAGCAATCATGTCGCAACATTAAACCGTCACGTTGGCTGTCACTTCCTTGGCGTCTCATCACTGCTGCTTTAAATCCCTGCCGTCCACATGGCTGAGTAACCGCCGAAACGGCAACATGCTCGAAAGGGAGCCATTATGACCTGACGCAGCCCTTGGCTGTTTGGGATCCGAAACAACACCAGGACTGGGGGGCAATTGTGGGTTAAATACTTGTGGCCCAATCCATCCAGGTAGGCCCAATAAAAGAAAACGACGCTGGGCTGACAGTGCATTCCCACGGTAATATAACATATAGTTGTTCCATCAATTACAGAAAGAAAAATAGGTTTAAATTAAGAGTTTAATTTTGATGCATTGACAGTGCATAATTGTTTTACTCAAACGGGCATTAGCATACGACATGTGTCCATGAGTCTTGCTTTTTTTATAATGTACTTAATTTTCAAAAAACACGTGTCTCACTCTAATGATCTGCTTGTGTAAGTGCATCCAAATTAAACTCTTAAATTAAAGGATTAAGCAATTACAAGCATAATTAGGACTGCTTTAAGACCCTGAATCCCTAACGCCCATCTTAGTTAATTGAGCCTCACTATGCCCCTTTTGTTTCGAGGTAAGCATTTTTCAACGTAAAGGTATTTTTCTAAAACATATTTCTCTCTCATTGTAGTGATAAATTTGTTTCGTCATATGGGTTAGTTGAATGAGTCCCTGCTTGTCAGGGTGCAAATAAGGTCATATTGTTTGAATACATGGAAATTTTGTAACAAAAAGAGTCTACAATATCCTATTATCAAGTTTTAACACATGAGAATTCTTTAATTTCCAATTCTTTTCCCATTCCAAAAGTACTGGATCAAGTTGAGTGTAATTATTTATTCTGCCCGACTATTTCTTCTAACCTTGCACGCAAACAAGGAATAAAATCAATCCAAGCATATGGAACTTCCTGCATTAACAGTAGACTCCTGATGATAGTTTTGTAGGTTGTATTTTCTTTTCACAAAGACTCCTTCAGGTTTGGAATTAAGCTATTCCAACAATTAGAAGATCAACCCAAGACCTGAAATAGTCTCAAGCTCCTGACAACAGGACGTGCATCTATAATGCTTCTCATGATATATGGTATGAAAAAAAATGAAATTTTAATTAATATAAAAAAATCTGAACCCTATATAAATATATAACTGATCAAACATAGCATCAAAGAACTGGCCATGGACTAATAAACCAAAAATTAAAATTATGAACCACGAGAACAAGTTGTGTTCGATTATTGGTAGAAAGATGAAGATTGACCTCATGAAGGCATCTACATCACTCAACATATATCCGAAAAAAGCTTTTATGTAATTAACAAAACTAACAAGCTTTGGACTGCGATTAATAAATAAAAAAACATAGCTATGAACCAACCATCTACATAAGGGAACAAGAAAAAAGGCTGTTGAATTGTACTGATGGCAAAAAATGAAAAAGGCAGCTAAAAGAAAGAAAAAAAAAAGCATAGAAAATAGATTGCTCAGTACCTTATTAGTGATTGATTTCAGAACTTGATGCCATCAAGATAAATGTTGGGGACATGAGCTATCTTGTACCTGTCATCTCCTTGGCAGCTTTTTACAAGTTCTGAACACTCACTAATATGAATTTCTTGAAGCATGGTGAGGCTACGCATTCCCTGATCTGGCAGAGATGTTAATTGAGGGCATTTTTCAATCTCAAGCTTTTGAAGGGAGGTCAGATTCTCCAACAGTGAGTCTGGCATTAATGTTGTGTAGTTTGGTAGATCATCAATTGATATGTGCTTCAGAGCATTAGCACCTTGAAGAAGCCACGTGGGCATACCCACCAACGTCGGCATTCCACCAATGCGAAGTACTCGAAGGCTCTTGAGACCGCCATCTTCAAATTGAATGTCTTCTCCTTCCTTTGCTACTGTTGCTTCCTCTTGACTAAGATGATTATCCATTGTCAAATCAAGCTTTTCACAATCCTCAATTATCAGATTTTCTAAAGAAGTTAGATATCTCACACCCTTTGTTGGCAAAGAGACCAGACTGTTACAACTTCCAATGGCCAAATGTCGGAGGGCAGAGAGACGTTGCATCCCATCATCAGACATAAGAAATTCCAGATTCTCACAGTTTCTAATTGCCAACAGTCGGAGAGAGGTCAACCTTGCTATTCCTTTTTCGGGCAAACACCTCTCTTGTGTGGTTATTTCCAAATGCCTAAGGCTGATCAAGTTCCCTATATCTCTGGGCAACTTCTCAAGTTTCACGCAACCATTAAGTTTTAGCGTTTGCAAACTCTGCAACTTGCAAATTGAATTAGGGAGTGACTTGATTTCACAGTTGTCTGATAGCACTAGGAATCTCAAATGCTTTAAACCTCCGATGGAACGTGGTAATGCCTCAAAACTGGAAGCGTCTAAATCTAGAAGCCGCAAACGCTTGAAACTTGAGACGCATGCTTTAACAAAAGCTTTGCTCATGGGCCCTGAATCTTCATATTGAAAGTAAATGGTACGAACATCCCTTTGTTTGCGCAAACAACTTGGAATCTCTTCCCTCCACTGATTGAGATTAGAAAATGAAACATGCCGGACCTTTTTGGGGATGCTACTATCACTACTTTGGACGCGAGCATTCAAAATGGTGCATTCGGTTTTTGCCACAAATAGTGCTAGGTCATGTACAAGGTCGTGCATTTTAAAGTTTATGGAAGCTCCGAAATCGTCAACTTCTTGGATTAATGATCTGGACCATAACTCCTCAATGTACTTCTTACCAGTATCTTCTAACTCTTGATTTGCGTTGGGCAATTGAATCAATCCATGTGCCATCCAGATACTGATCATTTCAACACCATACAACTGAGTATCTTTGGAGAAGATTGAGAAGCAAGCAAAACATTGCTTCAAGTAAGATGGCAATTGGTCATAACTCAACTTCAATTCCCGTAAGATGCCACCTTCTTCTTGCGGTAAATTCCAGATTTCGTTATCTCTCACATGCAGCCAATCACACTCATTACTTTTGTTATACAGGGAGCTACCCAAGGTCTTTACAGCAAGAGGATTCCCTTTGCACTTCTTCACAATTTCTTCCCCAATTTCTACCAGTTTTGGGTATTGGCCCTGCTGACCAGCGTTAAATGAATGCTTTAAAAATATAGACATACATTCCTCATGTGGGAGACCGCCTAAATTGTATGTGACTTTACTGCCCATAAGACGTGCAATGGACTCACGTCGTGTAGTCACAAGGATTTTGCTTCCATTAGCTCCACTACTCATTAACAACTTTTGCAAATCCATCCATTTGTTACGATCATCATTCCAGACGTCATCCAAGATGAGTAAATATCTTTTGTTATTCAAGGCTTCCCTAAGGCGAATTTGCAATCTTTGATTGTCCATAGTGCTACAATCTCCATCAATAGCACTTTCAGTAATTTTTTTCTTCAATTTTTCTACATCAAATTCATTTGAAACACAAACCCACATTCTTGATACAAAATGCAGTTTTATCCTTTCATCATTGAACACTTCTTTGGCAAGGGTGGTTTTTCCAACACCTCCAATTCCGGTTATGGAAATGATGGAGACATTCTCCTCATCGCTCGGGCTTGTCAAAAATTCTATAACATCTTCTATAGATTGTTCTCTCCCAAAAACATCCGAAGGATCCACGAAGGAGTCGGTTGTCTCCCTCCCAGTGTACACGACGCGGCTGTCTACCGGTCGAACACGTAGATTAAATTTATACCGGTCATCAGCAATCGCATCTAATTTTTCTCTGACATTCTTTATCTTATGAGCCATCGTAATGCGGAATACAAGTGGATTTGAGCATGAAAAGAAATTGCATACCTTTCTTTTAATGCTCCGACGCATCACTTGGCGCTGCAAAGCAACAATCTCGAAATCCTCTAGCACATCATCTATACGATAGACGACGTCTTTGAGCTTTCGCAGCCAGTCACCCAGCTGATGTTTCATTTCCTGATGCTCTGCAGAGCCATGGGTCTTTGCCTGCTGCTCCTCAGCGTCTAAAAGCACTGCTTGGATGGTGGACAAGGTGGATGTCAGCTTTTCCAGCTCGCTTGGTACACACCATACCAATTTAGCTTCTTGGAGAAGAGGAGAGCCCAACTGGCCAAGAACTTTCCCCACAATGCTGAAGAGAAATGATTCTGCCATTCTATTTTGAGGAAAAGGAAGTCAACTGTGGCTATGGCAAAGAGAACTCTGCAAAAATCACTCGAGATCGATATCTAATCTCTTGCTTGTGATCTACAAAGTAGAACCGATCAGATCGGGCATTGGGTCAATTTCAATCTCAAGGAGTAAGAGAGATTTGAGAGGCGGTAACAGGGGAAGTTGAGTCAATGCGAGTTGTTGTGAGCAATTATCATACCGACAAATAGGAGACAAATGAAATGACAAAATATTGCTTAAGAACCTGTTTGGATTTTGAAACAGAAAATAAGGGAGAGAAAGTGAGAGATAAAGAAAAGGAAAATGTTTTCCTTCATTTGTTTGGTTTTTTGAAGGAACAAAAAAAAAAATAGAAGCGAAATCATTCTCTCTGATTTTGAAATTCGAAGAAAAGATGAAAAGACATAATATAATAATTATTGAAAGGAAAAAGCCAAGAAAATAAAAAAAAAATTATGAAAAGAAAAATAACTCACTTGTTTTGTTCTCACGTTCTTTCTTTTCATCCTAACCTAGAAACCAAACAAGGAATCTCTTCTTTCGTCACGTTTCAAACAGGTGGTAAATCAAGTCAACTCAAACAAATGCTAAGTGTTAACAACTAGACTTATTTTAATTCTTCACAAAAAATCAATGTGTATGAAAAAGATTCCCCTATCTAAAGTTAACAGCTCAGACCACGGGTCTCTAACCCCAAGAAAAGTGGGTGGGTGGATCATGAATGGGTGGGGCCTCTTAATTTTATAATATAAAACATTATCACCAACCAGTGAGCTTTAATGGGTGGGACCTCTTAATTTCAATTATAAGACTTCTGTAAAAAAATATATATGTTTCAATTATTAGAATAACTATTAATTGTAAATTTTATTCTATTCTTTACCTCTATCGTACGAGTATGTTATTAGCAACCTGCCAATTTAACTTCTTGGAAAGGAGGCCCACCCAACTGTCCCACAAGTTTCCCTATAATGTTGAAGAGAAATGTTTTTGTAGCAATATCCTCACGATAAAAAGAAATCCAGTGTGGTTATGGCAAAGAGAGTTTTTCAGAAATTACGGGAGCGAGAACTAATCTCTTGCTTGTGATTTCCAAAGTAGGTCGATTTTATGTGTATGTGTAAATAAATAGAACCCATCTGAGTAAAATAGTTAACTGGGGGACTTTGGGACCCTCTCATTTCAGAACAATTTTATAATTTAGAACAGGATTAATTACACTTTGTTCCCAATTTCTATTTAGGACTTTTATTTTTATTTGTTGCAATGTCAATTGTTATTTTTTACTTAAAAAATAAAAAAAAAAATTTGCATATGACAAGTACATGGTCTTTCTTAAGTGGGCAAATATGTCAAAATCAACCCTATCTTATTAAAGATTCACATGTATTATGCATGAGTTGAATTAGACTTTTACATAAGGCTTAATTACATTACATACATCATGGTATATATTACAGTAATGATCTTGAAACGAATCGAAAGGATTTATCATAGATTATTAGAGCAAGGGGAAAGATAACTTTGTTCCTTAAAAACAATTATGTGCTTATCACATATGAATTTTTATCTATTTTTCAACAGGAAACCAACAAAAGATTAACATTGCAAAACAGAAAAGGTATAATAACTAACTGTTTGCCACTACTTAACGAAGCCTCTCTTTTACTTATAATCCCACGACCACCTGGAAAAGGTTCAATTATTTCCCACAGTCGTCACTTGATGGAATGATAATTTAGTATAATTTGGTCTAATATAGTTTCTATATACATTGGTAATGAATAAAGAAAGCGAAAGAGACAAATATAATCACCATCTCGTTTGGGATTAGCTGCATTAGCATCATGAAAATATAGAGATTTCACATTAGGTTTACATATCTTTTCTTTTCTGTTATAAATTAAATCATGATGTCAACCTAAGGACCAATGATGGTCAGTTGAGTTAGTCTCTTCTAGTGAGTAACTCATCTTCAGACAACTTACAATCAAGCAAATGAAAAATTAGCAGACAAAGACACTGCAATTTCCACAATCTTACAAAAACGGCATCCCATTAAAGGAGTCTCCCACCATAATGGACTACATAAAAGAGTTAAATATATATAATCTTACTTTATGTGCGGGAGGCTATTGGGGACAGAGGGGAGGTTGGCGGGGCCATGCCTCTTGAAATTTTCAAAATTTATTATTATTTTTATAAATTTTTGAAGATTTACAATGAAAAATATATGTACTGACCTTCAAAATTTAAAAAAAAAGTTCCTAGGTCCCTATAAAATTCAAAACAATTTACTTTAGCCCCCTTAATACAAATTCTAGATCTGTCACTGTAGGAGACGCGCGGTTTCTATATTTTGAATTGGTAAAACTAATATCTCAAGGGAAAATTTTTTTGAGAAGTGGTGCTCTTGATTTGGTAGTGGTCTACAAATTAGTAATGAAATCTTGTAACAATCTTACAAAACAAACAAAAAAAAAAGTGACACCTAAACACGTTCTAAATAATTATTGACAGATTAATGTGAACATGAACCAAACCAAGATTCCCCTCCCTAAAGTTAAAAGGTCAAACCATGGACCCCATAAGGCCTAGTGCTGTTTGGTTCGTTGGCTACTTTTTTTTGTTTTTTGTTTTTTTAGGGGCACAGCCGATCAGGGCAACCCCACCGTATAGGTTTTTTGTTTTTTTTTGTTTTTTTATAGGTTCCTTTGAGTTACAAAGTGTCCAGCACTGCACTACAGTAAACTTTGAATCATGTAAATTTTGTGTAAAAAAACCCTCAATATAGTTTCTTAGAAATATATTTTGTAATTCATAATTGATTGGTAAAATAATAAATGGAAACTTTATTTAGATAGTAACTGATTTTTCAAAGCCACAATTTAATTTGTATGCATATTACGATAAATAAAAATTTAATGCCTCCTAACCTAGTTTTAAGTTACAAGTTCACTACGAAGCCTTGCAAATAATTTATTTTCTTCTACCAAATTAAAAAATATCTTATAATTGGATTTGATAATAAGCTTTCAAGCCCTCAAGCCCATTTAGTAAATAATTGTATTATTCATGTATAATATGTGTACATATGTATAAACAACAGAAATTCTATTTTCCATACAAATTTGAAATTTGACAAAGTCTTTCTTTTTTTTGTTTTTTTGGTTAAACAGTATAATATACATATTAAAAACACTTTATGTAGTATACTTCATTAAAAAAAATTAAAAATAAAACTCATTAAGATTGAATGTTAGATTATAATCTTACATAATTTTAGCACATAGTTGGATCTATACATAATATATGGGAATGGATTTAAAAGTTTTCTAACTTTTCTTGCCATATTTTTTTGTGGTAGGCCTGCTCATTCCATGTGTTATATAGGAATGCACATAACTTACAACTCATTGCATGCGTACTGTTTGACTCTACTAGTTAACAAAGCCTCTCTTTTAATAATAATCCCACCACCACCAGACATGGGGAAGGTACAATTATTTCCTATGATCGTCCATTGATGGAATGTTAATTTAATACAACATGGCTTAGTATTATAATATATATATATATATATATGTGTGTGTGTGTGTGTGTGACAATTTAAGAAATGTTGATCAATTCAACTGAGGACAATAATTGGACCCCTTCGGAGTCGTTGCGTGTGAATTAGTATCATTCTAATATAGGCCTTTCACACTAGGTTTACAAATCTTTTAATTTTTCGTTTCCCTTTCATGCATTCAGAATATCATGATGTTCTCGAAATAAATCAAAGGACCAATAATGATTAGTTGAGTATCTGCTTGCGAGTAGATCATCAATCGATAGGGTGCAGATAATTTCCGAGTCTGTTTGAACAAAAAAAAATTGGCAGACAAAGACTCTACTTCATTATTATCATATATTATGTATTATAATAAGGATAGCCTCATTGCACGAGATATGTGAAAAAGATGAGATGGATACAGCTTATTGCAAAGAGTTTGTTTTTGTGTTCCAAACTCGTACCCAAATCACAATGGAAAAAAAAAATTTGAGTCTCAGTGATGGTTAGTTGAATAAGTACTTTGGTGCAAGTCGAGCAATAGGGTGCGATAACATCTTGGAATTGTTTGAACAAATGAAAATTTTGTGACAAAAAGGATCAACAGCATTCGGCTATCCTATTATTAGGTTGAACAATTAAGAAATCCATCATCAATCTGTCGCATCCAGCTATATCCCATTATCAAGTTGAGCAATTAAGAAATCTATAATAAAATTTGTGTGATGTAACTCTTACCAAACGAGACAATTAAAAAATTTGTGACAAAGAGTGCGCAGCATCCAGCAATATCCTATTATCAAGTAGAATATTTAAGAAATCTATAATGAAATTTGTGTGATATAACTCTTACCAGACGAGACAAATGAAAATTTTTTGACAAAGAGTCTATGGCATCCAGCTATATCCAAATTTAAAAAAAACATTTCTCAGATCTAATGTATTATTGAGTATTTAAAATAGAATAGGTAAGTTAGCTTTCAAAACTCAAGTAATTTGATCTTTGCTCTTCCAAAATCTAAATAATTTTTCGTCGCCCTTTCAATTTGATCCATACATTTCACTCATTCCAATATTTTTCATTTGGTTGTATAACTTTTCAGAATTATTTATTTATTCTTTCTTCGCCAATCTCTGCATACTTTTATATTTTTATTAGTATTTATTTCAATGAGTACTATTATTGTCTCTTCTATTTTGGCATTTGTTATGCATATAAAACTAATATTGAATCTAACAACCATTTCTTTTTATAAAAAATATTACTATATTTATATATAAGCCTTTTATGTCCTAACATTCATTTTCTATTCCATATGTAATTGATGTGAATTATAATCGGTATGAAATATTTCTAAATTAAAAAATTAATTTTTTGATGAAATATGATAGATAAGATGGCTCTAGAAGAAACAATTTAATAAAAATATAGTGTTTTTTATTTGTAGCTACTACATTGGTTGTGTTTTTAATTTTCTTATATATGGGTCTCCTATTATAACTTAAAACTAAGTGACATCGGTTGATAGTTGCGATAACGGAATTAACAGAAAAGTTATGTACAAACATTCACTCACAGGTATATACAAGGTCAATGAAAACCCTCTCCTTTAACATATTACATATGGCAAAGTGTGAAAAAATATACAATAAGTACAATGTCTTCATACAGTTACAGACTTCTCATCACACACCTAGACTTAGCAATTAACCCAAGCTCGTTTAGGTACCTAAAAAGGAACCATCGTAGGGGTGTAAGCAAACTACGTGCTCATGGAATATAATAACTCACAAGAATGTAAGTAAGAATATTTCACGATAAATGATAACCACAATTCAATGAATAAAAGGATTGTATTAGCTCCAAATCCAAATGATACCATGCACATCTAATTTTACAATCATTTAATGTCGCATTTATCACACATTGGCCATCGACCATCACCTTGGATAGTGATGCATAATGTATGAAATAGCCTTATAGTCAACGTCCCTTGGACAGTGCATTGCATTGCAATACAATGCATTGTCTGTGAATCACATTACAACCACCACATAAACATCTTCATAAATATTCCCTATAAATTAACGTAGCCAAAACTCAGATAAATATATATTCGTATTCTAACCAACATTCATTATGAGTTAGTGCACCCACCTCAACCACTGAAATAGATATCAAAGTCACTCTTATGATGAAGTGAAAGTATGCTTACTTACTTCGGAACCTAGCACATAACAGGTTTGGCTACCTTTGGAAAAATTTAAGCCCTTTTTGAAAATAACTCTGTTTTGGTCAAACGAAAACAGTGATTCTAGGTTCGGAAGTTGGTTACGTTTAGGGAAGATGCACTAGGCTATCACCTTATCCCACCCTTGCAGTACCTATGTGTCTTTTCACCCCAAGTTCACTCATTTAGAATCTTCGATTATCCAATGTCCATTTATATCCACTTTGAAAAGAATTTTATAATGCATGATATGCAAGTGCAAGAAAAAGATTTAATTTTGAAGAAAGGATTTGAAGTTTGAAAGAGGATATGAGAATTGAAAACTTGAAAAAGGTTGTGACAATACCCATGAGAGTTGCCTATATATCCC
This sequence comes from Euryodendron excelsum, assembly GCA_033060915.1. Lineage (NCBI taxonomy): Eukaryota > Viridiplantae > Streptophyta > Magnoliopsida > Ericales > Pentaphylacaceae > Euryodendron > Euryodendron excelsum. The sequence continues at coordinate 34,820,857 of CM065395.1, forward strand.
TTTGTTGGAAATCAAGTTAGTCGTAGTTTAGACTCGGGGTCCAATTGAAAATAGATACTTTGAGGTCTTATTTGACTTGAAAAGACACTTTGGGGTCTTTGAAGAATTTGATTTGAACTTTGATTGGGAGATTGGAAATTGAACTTTAATTTGAAATCAAACTTTGAAGTAAAACTTTGAATTACTTTGTAAAGATTGACTTGAGTTTTGACATCAGATTGACTCGAATTGAAGCTTGAAAACCATCTTGGTTTTAGACTTGAGTTTTAGAAAAGAGTTGAAACTTCCTAACTTTAGGTTTAGGTTTGAACTAGGGTTTATGCAACCTAGGGTTGAAACATGCATTTGAAATAGAGAAGTTTGATTTTAGAAAGTTAGATTTTAGAAAAGTTTTGAATTAGGAAAGTTTCAAATTAGGAAAGTTCCAAATTAGTAAAGTTCTATTTTAGGAAAGTTTCATTTTTCAGAAAGAATTGATTTTGGAAAGATTTTGAATTTAGAAAGATTAAAATTAGGAAAGATTTGAAATTTGAAAAGATTTGGAAGTTTGAAATTTAGAAAGTCGGAATTTGAAAATATTTGAAATTAGGAAATATTTGATTTCTATTTTCTAAAGTTGAAGATTGAATTTTATTTGTAAAGATAGAGCATTCGATTTGGTTTTCTATTTGAAAAAGATTTGATTTGACAAGGAATTGGAAAGCTCTAGTTTATGGAGATCTTGGATTTGAAAATCTAGCATTTTATGTGGAAAGAGGTTTTGGAAACCTATGAAACCTATAAATTAAAAGCCATGATTTTATGTGAGAAAACTAGGGTTTCCTAAACATGGACTCTAGGGTTTTGACTTGGACTCTCAAGACAAGGAGTTTTTGGAAAATGTATCTTTGAAAAGAGTTTTTAGGAAGTAGATTTGCAAAAACTATTTTAGAAAGATTTGAACGTAGACTTTTGCAAGTCTCTTGAATATCTCACTTTCCTAAAACAATTCTAACCATGAAAAGATTAGAACCGTTCTAGGGTTCTGATCTTGACAACAACTAGGGTTTGAAATCCTAATATGGACTTTGATGGTCTCCTTGAATGTAACACTTTTCTAAAACAACCCTAACCATGGAATGGCTAGAATCATCATAGGAGTGTGGTTTTGAAAACAAGTAGAGTTTGAAACCCTAATGTGGACCTTGATGGTTACATTGAATATAACACTTTCCTAAAATAACCCTAACCATGGAATGACTAGAATCATCCTAGGATTGTGGTTTTGAAAACAAGTTTGAGAGAAGGAGGTTTTGAATGCAAGGTTTGAAAGAGAACTTTGATGCAAACTTGAAAACAACTTTGAATGTAATATTAAATGCAATGCATAAACATGACAATCACAATGCAATAGGGTTGTGAACATACAAGGTTAGACTTCACCACATAATCAAGGGGGGCCAGACCCACACCATCTTAGGGGGAACTTAAAAAAAATTCCCGGCCGGTGATTCTCTCTAAGACCTTCCTAGGCATGAACCGGGAGGTCCCTTGTTTCAAGCATGCAAGAAAAGGAGGTAGAAAATGTGGATTAAAATAGAAGAAAACCCAAGTGAGTTTGGAGAGAGAAGAGAGAGGGGGGAATTGCATAAACTAAATCGAAAACCTACATTGTCTTATCTTTGTTTTGATTGCTTTGTTTACTTTATGTGCTTCATTTTGAGAGCTTTGAACACGCAACACTTGATCTTCAATAGATAGTTAGAGGCTTGTATTTGAGTGTATGGAGTGTATAAAGGCTAGGGTTTGAGTGTATGGAATGTAGGGAGGCTAGGACTTGAAGAGACTTGAGAAAACTAGGGTTTCGAGGCATATCTTCATTGAGGCAGCATTTCTGGAACGAGTTTGCAGATCTAGAATACGCAGGGGTAGTCTATATTTATAGGCAAGCAAAACAGGGCTTGGCGCTTGTTCTAGTAGCGCTTAGCCAAAATTTGGCTAGGCCCCACTATGACATGTGCTAGGCCAAATTTTTGCCAAGCACAATTAGCATATGCACCAAGCCAAAATTTGGCTAGGCCCTATTAGTATATGCGCCGAGGCCCAGATTCTGTGGAGATTTGATTTGATTCGACTTTGGGCTGCAAGGCAAAGATTTGAGCACCTGTCCTAATGACTACCATGCAATTTTTGGTTTGACTTCATTAGAAGTGACTTTGAAAAGTCTGGGAATGGTCTGGAAGGTTCCAAGTAGCTAGACTCGGCCGGGAATGGACGAGAACCCCTAAAAGAGTGTCCTAGAGGTAACTAACTTGATGATTAGAGCTGGAATAGTTAAAAAGAGTGACCGGCCCACCAGGGGTAAAACGGTCATTTAATTTGGGAAACACCGGGATCGATTTGGGGTTGTCTGCGAGAAGACTCAAGGGTTGAAAATACTATTAAGAGTGCTCCAGCAGATTGCCGGTTTGATAGACAAAGTTGGTGTGGTTCCCAGATGCAATTGAATGCTTAGGGGCAAAATGGTCATTTGGCTTCAAGTGGGCCCGACGAGCCCAGAAAGCTACCGGTGGACTGAATTGGAGTTTGGAGGCCAGGTTAGAGTCTGAATGTGCATATGATGTTTGAAAGTGAGCCTAGTCGGGCTAGAGATTGCCGAGCGGGCAAAAATGTGGTGCTTACAGTCAAATAATTCAAAATTAATGAATGCGATAAATGTGTCTATGTGAGAGACAATTCATATGGATTTGTCATTGTTTGTCTTTATGTGAATGATATGATTATAATTGGTAGCGACAATGATATCATTAAAGCTACTAAGAAAATGTTGAATAATAAATTTAACATGAAAGATCTCGGTGTTACAGACGTTATACATAGTATTGATATTACCAAGACATCTGATGGATATGCTTTATCACAGACACATTATATCGAGAAGGTACTCGATAAATTAACAAGTCAGATAACAATCTAGTGAGAATGCATGTAGATATGAATCTTCATATCACTAAGAATTAAGGGAACTGCATATCTCAATCAGAATATTCGCGAATAATAGACAGTATAATATATATCATGAATTGCACTCATCTAGATATTGCATATTCAGTTAGCAAATAGAGTAGATATACAAGTAACACAGGGTCAGACCACTAGAAGGCTATAGTTAGGGTACTCAAATATCTGAGATACACCTTGAACTATGGATTCTACTACACCAGATATCCATCTGTACTTAAAGGGTACACAGATGCAAATTGAATATCTAATACTAAAGACTCGAAATCCACAAGTGGATATGTCTTCACACTTAGAGGTGCAACTATTTCTTCGAAATCCTCTAAATAAACTTGCATAGCTAGATTCATAATGGAATCTGAGTTTATTACTTTAGATAAACCAGGAGAAGAAGCTGAGTGGCTTCGTAACTTCTTGGAGGATATTCATGTGTGGCCAAAATATATGTCAGCTAATTGCGTAGATTGCGATAGTCAATCAGTAATAGGAAGAGCACAGAGTCATATCTATAATGGCAAGTCACGACATATACGTCGTCGACACAATACTGTGAAGAAATTACTTTCGAATGGAATTATATCAATTGATTATATCAAGTCAAATGATAATATCGCGGATCCGCTTACTAAGGGCTTGACAAGAGATCAAGTAGATTCTTCATCAAGGGGAATGGGCTTAAAGCCTATGACTTAAAAGTCACCACAATGGTAACCCAACCTAGTTGACTAGAGATCTCAAGTTCTAGGTTCAACAGGATGACCAAATTATGTGTGACTTAGAAAAATCACTGAGGAACTTGTTCCACTGCCCACTCCTAGGATAAAATAGTGATAACCTGTAGCGAATGTTAGGATAATCTAAGCTTTTAATGATTCTTATACCTTTTAAATTTAAGTGGAGTATAGCAAGATACTCTTAATAAGAAATCACCTATATCAATGTGAAGGGGTCACTTCTATGAGAATCCCAAGGCTAAATTCTCTAAAGCATTCATGAAACTACCAAGCGTTGTTTAGGGAAACAATAAACACAATCGTGAGAACTAAATTGTGTCTGAAAAGGAACTGTGTAAATACAGTTATCTTGGTTTATATAAATAGCTGAATAGTTCAAGACATCATGTTCACTAGTTAACCAATAAACCTGATAGTATTTTACTAGGGAAGGTTCACAGCCAAAAGCCACCTATCCTGATGCAATAACTTTCCATTATTACTTTCTCTATCATGTCACTATCGTGTCAGAATTTTCATTTTTATTTATATCAGCCAATCTCGTTCATATGGGGGATTGTTGGGAAATATTGTGACTATTCATAATGTTTGAGCCATAATAATTGTGGGACCAACACATCCTTTGATGTGGGTTCAAGGTGCTTTGAATTAACCTCCATGAGGAGATTAATTACAAGCATCTGCTTACTCAAATCCATTAAAGATTGAATGAGTTATTGACTCTTAAAGTGGCCAACATTGACCATGGGTTTACTTCGGTGTAGGGAGCTTGTCCCACATTGGTTTCCTATGAAACTATTGAAGGGTTTAGAAAGCCTTTCCTTAGAGTTAGGTTTGAGCCCCAAGGGATACCCAATTTTGTGGAAGGGAGAGGACCTACTCAACAATGGGTCCACCACACGAGAAGTTAATTTGCAGAAATCATCAAGGTGAGAACCTATAGTGAAAAACCTAGCCCACTCTATTTATTGGCATTTAGAAGATATTAACCTAGATCAATGCTAGAATTATCATGAGTTAGGTATACTTACTTGAGTGCAAAGTGATAGAACGTCAAGTAACCTGAAACCAATAACACAAGGAACTTTTCCTGTGAAAACCCAAACTAAGGAGAAAACCACGTGTCCACTTTGCCGGACAAAGATCTGAACTATAATATCGTTCAATGGTTACAAGACACTTACAACCTAAATCCCTAATTGAATCCTTAATCTCTAGGTTGACTTGTACTTGCTTGATTCCACGATTCACCATTGCTTGTGCACGATCACCTCTCAATTCCCTTAGAACGGATTTGTGTCTCGAACTCCTTCAAGACGTTCAATCTCTTCAATGATGTTGAAAGATTGGATGCTAAGAAACTGCTTCTGAGTCTTTTGAAGATGGGAGAAACTTCTCTCAATGTATTTTTAATTGTGGCGGCTCAGATCTAGGTCTAGGTAAGTGTGCTGGGCTTTAAATAGGTACAAAAACTCTAGTGGCGTGATTCTCGAGAATCTAGATTTTGCGCAGCTTGATCCCATGAGAACCCGCGAGGATCCTACGAGCTCAATCCCAGATTCTAAATGCTCACTGTTTTTGTCATCGATATCCCACGAGGATCCCACGAAGTCATGCCCATTTTGCATGCCCACTATTTTTGCGCTCGACATCCCGTGACATCCCTCAAGGATCCCGTGAGGTCTTGTTCTACAACCAACACACTGTTTTTGCCCTCAAGGTCCCTCGAAATCCATCGACATCCCTCGAAGTCCCCTTCATTGGCCAAAATGTATCATACAAGTCTCTCTTAGCACGAGCTTGCATAAAAAGCTTCAAATCCTTTTCGAATGCTTGTGATTGATATCCCAATTTCTCATATTACATTAAATAAAACTTGACACAAAATTTAGCTAATTACATAACCTTACAATCTCCCCCTTTGGCAATTTCGTGACCAAAACCCTATGCTACAAGACATATTACAGGGAAATAACTGAAAAATACAATCAAACCCCAATCACAAGCACTTAGTATACGATAATCAAACAACCAATCCAATCAAGTGCAATAGAGAAATAAGATATAAAAAGTAGTAGCATAAAGAATTCTCCCCCTTTTGGGAATGAATTGACAAAGTAAGCTTGGGAACCAAACCATGCCAAAGTAAGAATGATCCCATGGATTAGGAAGAATGCAAAGAACTATCCAATATATAAATATGAAAGCTATCCAAATCCACAAACGAAAGGTCTCAACAAGCAAAACGAGGCAACCAACGATTAGAAAACAGCCATAAGGGCTACAAAGCTAAACTAGACAAAAACCACCCTAGAACCATTAACAATCTCACCAGTTACCAACGACGAATGCTTCGAATAAAGTCATTCACGTTAGTGACAAACTCAGTATGCCTTTGAGAGAGAGCAGACAAAGTATCCTGAACACATACAATATCGCACTCCTGTCGCTCCACTATGAGATTGATGCACTCATGGACCAGTCCAATGGGCTCCACCAGGTCAGTGAGACTTGGAACAACAGAAAGGAGAACCGAAGAGAAGAGATGGGATTACTTAGAAGACAGCCCAGAAAAGTCGACGAGGAATGGAGGTGAGAAGCTCGCTGGATCGAGGAGGAAGAAAAGACCCAATATCGCCTGTTGTTAAGGGCTCAAAGGAGAAGAAAGCAACCAAAGAAGAAAAATAAATGAAAAGGCATTCGCTGGGGTTTTTTTTTTTTAAAAAGGGGCCTGTTAAGTGGACTCATGGCCTCGATAACCCATGAGATCCCGCGAAGTCACCTGAACACCAAAAACACAACAAAACACACCCAAAAAAAAAAAAAAACAACAAATATGTATAGGCCCACAAACATCAACCCACTTAAGATACAACCAATGAAATTTAAGATACCCTAAGCATGAATAAATCAACATCAAAGATATTAAAAAATGGCATAAAAACAACTCAATGCACACAATAATGATAAGAACCATACTAACAACCATGATAATGAGATGCAAGTCCGTCAATTAGATCAATGAGAATACATACCCTAGAACAAGATCAAGGCAAAGTTCATCATGGAAACCTCCTCGTAGAGAGGTATGCTGTAGAAGTCAAACCCTCATGTCATCCCAATCTTACTTTTTTAAGTAATCTCTTTTTCTTTCAGGGTAAACCCATATGTTCGTCTTTTGAAGTTCCAACCTTATCTCTCCAAAATTAAAATAAGAATTAAACACAAGGATGGTGGCTTTCACACACATGAGTAGGTAGCCATCTCTTCTCGTCACATAATAAGGCTAGCTTCTCATACGCTCACAAGTAGCCCTTTTCCACCCAACATGAATCTATTTTGCAAGAGAGGGTATACATGTGACCAAGGTTAATCTAGACATTCATGTACAAGGAAGATCATCCATGATGAAGGCTGTAAAAAGATCATAAAAATATGGGTTCCATATTCTAAGAGATCTCATGAGGTGAGCACCAAATAAGCATAGAGCATGAGCATGACTGGAACCATCAAAGGCACGCGAATCACTAATACATAATCAAATATGCATACAAGATTCAATTTTGAACATGCTCATACTTCTAGCATTTCATGGGAAGTGCTTTAAACAAGAGACAAATAGGCGAAGTGCAAGCTAAAATAAAAAAAACACACACACCCAACACTGAACACAATACACACGAAACAAGGCTTGAGATAAGATGAAGTAATAAAAGCACTCAAGCCAGGATTCCAACAAAACAGACTACTCGAGAGAGCACACTCGTAGGAATTTCTTCAAAAAATAAAACCTAAGAGCATCAAAAGACTTTATCTTCAACCAACTCACGAATAAAATGATAACGAATATCAATATGTTTAGTACGAAAATGCTGCACATGATTCTTAGATATACTAATAGCACTCTTATTATCACAAAACAAATTCATGACATTCTGTTCTAAGCCATAATCGCATAACATCTATTTCATCCACAAGAGCTGAGTACAACAGTTTTTAGTAGTTATGTACTCTACCTCAGCAGTGGACAAAGAGATGATATTCTGCTTTTTACTATGCCAAGCAACAAGGTTATTACTTACATGAAAACACCCACCAGAGGTGCTCTTACGATCATCTGCAAACCTTGCCCAATCTGCATCAGTGTAACCTGCAATATTCGCGTTAATGTTCAAGGTAAACCAAATACCATTCTCAAGAGTACCATTTACATATTTAATGATTCTTTTAACAGCAAACAAATGTGACTCTTTGGGACAGGCCTAGGGTGAAGAAGATGACAGGAGGGAGAAATGGGTTCGGCGCAAAGTTCACCAACATTTTCTCAACCGAGTTTGTGGTTGAGACTGCCGATGGCAGGAGGCAGGGGAAGTATAAACAGGTTTGATGAATTCAGCTTTTTGTTTTTTTTTTCTTTTGATAATTTCCTTTTTGTTTTCATTATATTTGATTGGAAATTGGAATAACTAAAAGGGTTTTATTATTGTGGGTTTATGCAACTAGACCAATATAATATTGCCTAGGTTTTGTTCTTTAGATATGATCCTTATCTTAGTTTTATTGATAATTGATTATTAATTTTTTTATTATGGTAAGTCATTTAAGCATTTAGAAATTGGACCTTAGAAGTGATTAATTATGTTTTTTTTTATATTTATTTTTTGCCACAGCTTTAACCCCATCTTCTGTTTCCCAAAATTCACAAGAGAATTCTCCAAAAGGGTTGGTAATACAATAGACAGATTATATGTATTAATTAATGTGTAGATATAAATTCACCTAGTGGTGCTGCATGTATGACTAGGATCTTCTTGTTATTTTCTTTTACAATAACAAGAAGAAGAAACATAGTCCTTTTTTATTTATTTGTTAGAAAACAGTTATTTTTCCAGTCATTTGCAGATAAATACACCATGAATTTTTTTCCTGCTATTATTTTCCTTTCATTCCTTATTAGATTGTCATATGTATCCACGCAGTTAAGTTTTTTTTCCCCTTATTCTTTTCATTTGAAGGCCTTTTCAGGATGGGTGCATACACTATTTCCAGTATTCATATAAAAACAATCTAAATCACATCTAAATTTATTAGTGTTATTAGTCTGTGGTTTTATTTACTCTACCAAGTGACAAGTCACACGTTTTTTATTGATTAAGACACTGATTATCTGTTTTGTAAGTCAGCTTGGCATTGAGCAAATGTCACAGCCATCCTTCATCCTCATCATTAACTTGTGTAGGGCTTGACCTCAGTTGAAAGGCATGTTATATTTGGTACTACCAGTGCCTTTACCGTATATCATTATTCTTTTTTCATTGTACATTTAGTGTTCTCTTCTTCTAATGTCATGAGCACAATAATGTTTCCAATGTTACTTACTATGTATTTATTGTTTCCTTGAAAACCATATTTTTAGTTTCTTAGCTCCACATTGAATTTCTTAGCTCCATATTTTTAGTTTCTTAGCTCCACATTGAATGTTTTAAAAAAACATGAACAAGATATCTAAGTGCACCATAACCAAGTGCAACAAAGATGAAAAATGGACCAAAGTTTCGTTCAAGCCTGATTTGGCCAAGTTCAAGATGGATCGTCTAGAAGATGATGTGGTTGCATTGATGAAAAAGCGAGTGATGGATCTTGCAGGATGTCTATGGGAATCAGTCAAGGTTGAGTTGAATGGGCAGGAAGTTTTTGTCAAGTCGTTTCTTGATTATGTCAATCTATACCTTCAATCAGAATCCAATACCAGCTCAGATTCCACCCCAAGGTTCATTCTTTTAACATTTTTAGTCAAACCATGTGATTTTTTTTAAGCTCCTTATGAACTAACTCTCTCCGATCTTTTCATTTTATTAGGTTAGTGGAGAGAGTTAGTGATAGATGGGAAATCTGTGTGCTTGTACCAGAACGTCGCTTTGAACAGGTAATTACAGAAGTTTCCTTACAGAAGTCTTTTGGATTTACAAATAGGATTATAAACACAAGAAAAGTTGATTTGTGCAAGTCCTAATTAAGCTTATACTTCAAATGGTTGATTTCACTAGGTCAGCTTTGTGAATGGAATTGCTACAGTCAAGGGTGGACTTATGTGAATTATGTAACTGACCAGATTGTAAATTATGTCATAGACAAAGCACATAAGATGAACCAAAATGCCAGTATCAGACCCCATGCTGTTAAGAACCATCTCTGGGTCTTTGTTAATGCTCTTATTGACAACCCAGCATTTGATTCTCAGACCAAGATGACATTAACAACTCGTGAAGCCAATTTTGGATCAACTTGCATCCTCAGAAGAGTTCTTGAATAAAGGTTGGACCCTTTTATTAAGCACAATGGCTCAGATTTTTGGTTCCTTAAAATTGTAATTTCTGGCATGTAGTGTCTGAGACGGGAGTGATGGATAGTCTTCTCTCATGGGAAGATTATAAATTGAAAAGAGAAAAAAAGAAAACTGATACAGCAAAGAGACAAAGGATTATAGGCATTCCAAAGCTTGAGGATGCTAATGATGCTGGAGGGACAGACTCTCACAAATGTACTCTGATTTTGACAGAAGGAGATTCAGCAAAAGCTCTTGCAGTAAGAAGTTATAAGTTAATTTACACTGAATATTGATTACATTTATGGGAGAATGTTATACGAAAGTGTATTCTATACATATGGCTGGGATTTCCGCTGTGGGTCGAAACCATTACAGTGTGTTCCCATTGAGAGGTAAATTGCTTAATGTCAGGGCAGGTCATTTCTAATGCGGAAATCCAAAACATTAAAAAAAATTCTTGGATTGGAACAAGGAAAGCAATATGAAAGTTTCGAGTCCTTGAGATATGGGCATTTGATGATCATGACTGATCAGGTTCAATTATGACTTAACCTGTTTTTGCTCCTTACTGAAAAAAAAAAAAAAACAGAAAATTAACTTTATTCACTCACTTTAGCCCTCGCTTTTGAAAATTCCATGATTTCTCCATGAGTTCATCACTCCTATTGTGAAGGTGTAAATTGCTGATGAACATTGGCCATTGGATTTACAGAAGTGAATCCTAATGCATGAGAAAGTAGAAGATGGAGTGGTGCACATAAAGATGGAGTGGTGCACAGATCTCTCATTTTTCACTATTTGGTTTCTTGCACAGGCAAGTAATAAACATGGAGTGGTGCTGTCCTTTTACTCCATGCCAGAATATGAGTCGTGGAAAATAGCCTGGGGGGCAATACTAGCAGCTGGTCTATCAAATACTATAAGGTTTTTAGCTCAAACTCTGAATAACATAGCCTATTATATTCATCTTATGTATATTCAATTTCGGAATGGCAGGGTCTGGGAACAAGTACGTCTAAGGAAGGGAAGGAATTTTTCCAAGATCAAATCACAAGAAGGATTTTGTGTGGGTAGATGACACAGATGGGGCTGCAATTGAGCTTGCATTCAGCAAGAAGAAGCTAGAAGCTAGAAGCAAGGAAGAATTGGCTCCTGCAATTTAAGGTTCAAAATTCTGAAATTCCTATCTCTGTACAATTGCAACCTATACAATACAATTCATTGCTAGCTTTTATCATCTAATGGAGTTCCCTTTCTTTCTTTTTTTTTGTTATTTATTATTTTCAGCCAAGTACTTATCTTGATCAGAAGGAAAGCATATAAAGTACACTCACTTTGTCAATAAGGAGCTTATTCTATTTCCCATGGCAGATCTTCAAAGGTCAATACCTTCAACGGTTGATGGCTTGATACCAAGGCAGAGGAAGATTCTTTTTTGCTCTTTCAAGAGAAATGTTGTCAAGGAGGCCAAAGTTGCTCAGTTTTCAGGTTATGTGTCCGAGCATTCAGCTTACCACCATGGCGTGCAGAGTCTAGCCAGCACCATCATTGAAATGGCACAGGATTATGTAGGCAGCAACAACTTCAACCTACTCCAACCAAATGGATAATTTGGAACAAGGCACCAGGTGAGCTTGGTGGGAAATCCCCATTAAAGTTTTTATCTTAGCTTTGGTTGTTTCAGTTTATTATCTCACCTTGGAGTATCTCCATTTCCTTGTACTGTTTTCATTGCAGGGAGGAAAAGATCGTGCAAGTGCAAGGTACATATACACTTGTCGTTCTCCAATCACACAGTTGCTGTTCCCTAGGAATGATGATCTCCTACTCAGCTACTCGAAGGAAGGTCAATCTATTGAACCCACTTGGTAAGCTTCCTAGGTAGCAGAAAAGATGTTAGGTTATGCAAGCGGATGCATCTTATAATTTCTATCAAGCAGACCCTTAGGAATAGTGGCACCTAAGATGTAACTAATGCAATTTTTTTAACTATCTTTTGGTTCACAATTCAGGTACATGCCCTATGGTTTTAGTCAACGGCACTGAAGGAATTGGAACCGGGTGAAGCACTTACATCCCAAATCACAACCCAAGAGACGTAATTACTATTATGATGAACTTATTGGATGATAAACCAGTGGAGCCCATTGATCCATGGTATAAAGGATTCAAAGGAACTATTGAGAAAACAGCAGAAAAGGGAGCTTGAGCAAGCTACACTGTTAGTGGGATTATAGAGGCAGTGAACAAGACAACTGTGAGGGTCATTGGACTACCCGTAAGTCGACTGAGGAGTACAAGCAGTCGCTGGACTCAATTACGAAGATTGAGTGGTAGAAACAAGGACCAACTTATCAAGGTAACTTAGGTCCCTAACGACTGCTAAGCACCATTACTCTTCAATTAAGACGATTTTACAACTTTCTAGATCAAAACATCAAAGTCCAATCTTTCATGCGTATAGCTATGTGGTACTTTTTAGCACAGAGCAGGAAAGAGCTATAATACCTCACCCCACGGCCCCATCCGCCCCCCCCCCCCCCCCCCCCCCCCCCCCCCCCCCCGCTTCTTGTGGCATGAGTCATGCTAATTTTAAAAGCTCAAGTCAATTGGTATTATCTTTTGTCAATGCCAATTGGTATGCTGATGGAAAAGGTCCAGGAGTTATGTTCTGAAAGTGACAAGTTCAATAATAAAGTTGATGACTTGAGAAAGGCCACTGGAGAGTCCTTGTGGCTGAAGGACTTAGATGCTCTTGAGAAGGAACTTGACGTATGAATTTGAAATTTTACAATTGTTGTTAACTCAATTATGTATCAACTATATGGAGGCTTATTGATATTTATGTATTAATTTAGGTTCAAGATCAGAATGATGCTAAGGCAGAGGAGGCTAGAATGGAGATGCAAAGCAGGGCTATGAATGGAGGCAGTACTCAAATGTCACGAGAAGCTCCAAAAAACCTAAAAAGGAATTATTCAAATAGAGCCAAGAATGCAGAGACTGCTTCTAAACCACTTACAAATCAGTAAACCTGCAGTGGAAACGGGTAAGTCTGGAATAATTCATCTTGTTCAAGGCATAGTTAAATTTAGAAGTTCGATATGAGTTTCACATTGACTAGTGTAGGTAATGTTCCTGAGGCTTTGGAACCTAAAGGGAGAGCTAAACTAAGGAACACTCTCTGTAAGAAGGTATGCCTCCTATCTGAAAGATTCTAACAATTGGGTCATTACACATAATCTTCATTATAAATGGTTATAATGTTTCTTTTTTTTTTATTTATTTTTATCTACTTCACACTTAAAGCCAACTTTAGTGGACACTGTTGAAGTGCTTGAGCTGAAAGAACAACTAGCAACATATAACTCTCCTCCAGTGCAACCAGCAGGTATTCATCTTTAAACATCCAGTTACTTCTCCAGCCCATTCCTCTCTCTCTCTCTCTCCTGGGTGCGTGTGCATGCGCATGCACGCAGCACACGTGCTCATGTTATACTTGCGCAGACTAACGAAGTATTGGATGATGTTCTTTTCCCTCGCAGCAAAGCAAGCTACCGTGATCCAAGAGGTGCCTACAGAGAACAAGTCAAGCACAGGGAGTACTGCGGAAATAAAAAAATTTGTGGTAGAAATTTCAGACAGTGAAGCTGATTGTGTGATTGTACAGGGACCAACAGTTGGAGAAGAGAAAACGGAGGGAGATGACGTAGACATCAAGGAACAATTTGAGTGCCAAATAGCATCAGCTGTAGAATGGGCAATGAATGAAGCTGGAAATCCCACATCCAAAGCCGAGGAAATTGAACCCACTGCAGCAACAAGGAACAGAGAAACAATGCACAAACATCAGCACCAAATGTCGAGCAAGAAGCAATTAACTAACAGCGTGAAGCCTGATGAGATCACTGGAATCTCACCAGAGAAGAAAGTAAGGAAGACAAGCACTTCACCCTTCAGTAAGAAAAGTGGGATGTTCTGAGTTGGATATGAAGGAAAACAATGAAAATTTGTTGAGCAGAAGTGAAGGCCAATTCAGCACTGCTTTAGCTTCTATCAGTTCTGAAGAAATGAATACAATTATATCAGAAACACGATGAGGCGAGAAGCGTGCTTTGTGCCTCAGGGAATCATGAGGCTGCCGAATAAATTTTTTTTTTTAATTTTTCTTGTATGAGGAAAATTTTTGATTAACTGAGTAGAAGCAAATTTATCGTGCCAGAAAATCCCCACTGATGTTTAAGAAAAATGTAGTCAAATAATGATGAAGCCCTCTCCTTAACCAAAATTTACACAGCAAAATTCACGGCAAAAATTGAAGGTCAACCCAATTGAAGCAAGCACATATCATCATATAATCTTCAACACCCT
>CM065395.1:34842789-35130289 GCA_033060915.1 Euryodendron excelsum
CGTCGTTGAGCTTTCTCTTCTCGTCCGGCAGTTCCAAATCCGCCAACATGTCTACATATGCCAGCACTGTCTTGTCTTCTTCTTTCTTCTCTTGATCATCATCATCATCAGCGTTGCATTCCTCTTGCTGTCACTGTCGTCGTTTCAAAACTTCCATGCGGGCTTTGATGAGGGGGACCAACACGTCCTCCTGATTCTAGCGCAGCCGTCTGAGCTTCTTCCAACGGTTACGGAACATAATTTTTCCAACTTTGGGCCAAAAGTTAAGTATATTGAACCGGCCGAAACTCAGTAGCATCTGGCATTGCACAAACTCTATTTGTTTGATTTGTTTCTCATTTAGCTTGTCGCCAAAGCACATCAGCACCAGCAGGCAGAACATGGCGTATTGGAAATGATCCACCACTCTCACGGCTGCTGCTGCTGCTGTGGTCAAGGTCGAGGATGACTCGCCGCCTGACTCTAGGAGGAGGCGGTCAATCAGGATCCTTTGGACCCACCGGCGGGCGCGGGAGTATGATCTGATGCGCGAGGGGTGGAGGATCTCGAAGGTGAGGTTGCGGCGGAGGAGGCGCTAGGTGGGGCCATAGGCGGCGGAGATGATGTTGCGCAGGTTGCTGCTGAACACCTGGCAGGCGACGACAGCCTTGGGGCGATCGGAGTATACGCCGCAATTCTGGACGAGGACTCGGTGGGCAACGGAGTGGACACCTACGAAGATGGCTAGACGAGACCCTATCCGGAGGGTGATGATGGGGCCGTACTTAACGCGGAGGTCGCGTAAGACGGGTTCGAGCTCCGAGAATGACTTGCGTAGCCATAGCAAGTTGCTGATCACCGGAATGGTTGGGGGTCCCGGGGGGATATTCTTGTGGGAAGAGGAAGAGGAAGAGAAAGCGAGGAATAAGAGGTTTAAAAGGGATTTGAAGAGAGCAGCGATACAAAGGGAGAACGATGACGAACCAGGCCTCCATCTCTCTCGGTGTAGATAAAGCACAAACTAAACAAAAATATAAGGCTAATAAGTGATAGAAAAATGCTATTCTTTCATAATTTTTGTACAAAATTTTGAACCAGAATGATGTGGCAGGGGCAGTTTTGTAATTAAAATGCATCTTGGTGGGTTCTTTTATTTTAAACTGATAGGCCCACAACTCAGTCACATCATTCTGGATATAAATTCTGTATGAATTTTCTGGATATATAGCATTACCCGTGTTTTAAGGGAGAGATGGGATAAGGTGTGATAGAATCCCCGGCATGGAGTATCCTACAAGATTGTGGCATGGAGTATCCTAAAAGATTGTATCTTGGGACTCTGTATAATTGTATCTCGTCCCACGTTTGGTTGGGCACGGGATATGTTGGTGGAATATGAATTTTACATATTTGGTAGGACATAGATAAGTTCTTTAGAATAAGTAGTTAACTAATTAATGTAATGTATTTTATACAAAATATAAATGATTAAAAAGACAATCATTTGAGAGTTATAAATGTGATTAAATATGACATAATGCCATTATTTTCTAATACGACTATCGCATTGTTGAAGAGATTTGAAATTCAAACTATTGTAATTTGTCTAAAGTACTCTTGAGACATCATTAATATTAATGAATAAAACATTTTAAATTTAAGCTTTCCATAATGACAAACTTAATAATAAATTTAAAATTATATGTTTATAATACAACTATTTTAGCCTTTATCCTAAATATATATTTACACATGTATATATAATGCAAAACTTTAAATTTTTATATTGACCTAATTATTTTACTATATAAATTTATTTTTTTGTCTTTTTGATTCTTCATGAAATTTTTAGAGATTTGTAGGGCAATTGTAATATGTAATAGTATTAATTTAATTTAGTTATATTAAATTTTATTTTAGTAAATGATTTTATATTATTCTTAATTAAAATAATTAAAAAAATATGTAAAATTAGTAGGGGTAGATTTGGTATTTAAAATATGCTACAATATAAATGCTACAATGATACCAATAACTTCATTAATTACATTCTTTAAAATTTTATTAAAATTAGAGAGTTAATACTTTATTTTTTAAGAAAAAAGCTAATGCATTAACTCTCTCTTTAACATATGCCCTTAGGGCACATATTAGCATTTGCCAAGTATAAATACTGAAATTGACAAATTTATCTTTTGGGGGGGGGGGGGGGGTGGGGGGGGGGGGGGGGGGTGGGGGGGGGTGGGGGGGGGGGGGGGGGGGGGGGAAAAAAGAGTTGAAATTGAGATCATTTTAGAAGAATAATAATAATGATAATAAAAATAAATAAAATTCTAATTATATTATTTGTAATGATATAATATTAATATAATGTAAGATTAATAAAATATAATAATGTTATTAATCTCCGTATGGAGATTAATATGGACCTCTATTTTCATCTCTACGGATACAAGCCTACCTCCATTCCTGCCTTCACTCTTGCCCCCGCCCCCAGTCCAAACCCAAGCCCAAGCCCAAGCTTTTTTTTTTTTTTCTTTTTGTACAAGAAAACAAACAACACAAAGCATGGAAAAAAAAAAAAGAAAAAGAATTAAGGTATCATGAACATTAATAGTCACATGATCTTCACTTGACAGTAATATAGAATTAACTTCCAAATAATTTGGGTTGCATATACATAAAAAATGTATTATTGTACTGTAAAAAAACTAAAACCTAAAATAATAAATTAAAAGTCCATTAATTAAACAATATTAAAAAACTATTGAACTTAAGTTAAACACCAATCAACACAAAAACGTAATGATTGCATCACTAGCACACCAAAATACTCAAATAAATTTCAAACGGCCGATATAAAATTTTTTTTAAAAAAATGATAAAAGCAGGAGAAGCAGGACGGGGGTGGGGCGGGGCGGGGTGGGGAGGGGCTGAGCGGGGGGGACGAACTTAGTCCAAAGAGGGACGGGGGTGGGGCGAGGGACGAATTTAGTCCATCCCCGTATGGATTTTTATTTCAACCTCCATCGCCATTTTGTATCTTCCATCCTCGCTCTAAACGGGACGAATTTGGTCGGACCTTCACTTTTTCCTAGTCCATTGTCATCCCTACGTGGACCCATCCAGAGGCACTGCAAGTATCAGTGCAATTGCTGGCTCATTTGGTTATATTCCCCCAAGTAGTATTCTTATTTATATCACACTGATTTACGTGGTTTGTTTGTGTGTTTTTTCTCTTTTTAAGAATATGTTACCCTCTTGGTTTTGATTTATTTATGTTTACCATTCATCATTTAAATAGAGTATGCATATAAAATACAAAGTTATAACACCGGGGAATATGTCTACAACTGTGGTGTTGTTTTGCTTGACATTCTTACAACCCGAGTACATGTCGACGAGTACTTTGGTGAAGGGATAGATTTGGTGAAGTGGGGTCACAATGCACCAGGAAGAGGGGAAACCTTAGAGCAGATACTCGATGCTAGGCTTAGCACCATCTCCTTTACCTGGAGAAAAGACATGCTTGCAACTCTAGAGGTTGCACACCTCTACATCGACAGTGTTGGGTGCAAAAGGTGTGAGAAAGATAAAGAGAGTCTTTCTAGCAATACTAGAGAGAGAGAACCAAAAACTTTGTTGGATCTACCTTCAACTCCGTACACAAGTTGCCTTTTATAGGCAATCCAAAAACATATTGTGCACATGGCTATTAAATGCACAATTCTTATTTTCAAACTCAAGCACACACTTTTTGATTTTCTAACATCTCTAATTTTCAAACTCAAGCACACACCTTTTGATTTTCTCACATCTACCTTATTACAAATTATTATTTTGACACCCTCACTTAATTTGTAATACGAAAGAAGGTCTTGAACTACTCCAATTTTTCTGACGAAATTACTTTGGTAAAAATGTCTGTGAGCTGCTCAGTAGTGTTGACAAAATTTAACTGAATTTCTTCACTGCCAACAAGATTTCTGATGAAGTGATGATGAAGTTCTATGTGCTTCATTCTAGCATGAAATACTGGGTTTTTGGTCATAGCAATAGTAGACATATTGTCACAGTAGATAGTTGTGGGATCTTTTTGCTTCTGCTAAAGATCTGCTAAAATTCTTTTGAGCCAAACTACTTCATAAACAGCATCAGTGGCAGCAATATACTCTGTTTTAGCTGATAAGAGTGCCACAGTCTTTTGTTTTTTGCAAAACACATAACCTGATGTGTCTTTTCTATCATCAATGGATCTAATCCAGCCAGATTATTGTATTGTTCTGTAATATTCGCTTAGCTGCTGAATAGTGGATTTGACTTGGTTCAGTCATGAATCTAGAGATTATGCTTACTGGAAAGACTATATCTAGCCTAGTGTTGGTGAGATACATTAGTGAACCAACTAGGCTACGGTACAGCGTTGGGTTGACTTTTGGAGATCCATCTTCTTGCTAAAATTTTTCATTCAACGCCATTGGTGTTGAGACTGGCTTGCATGTTGACATCTTAAATCTTTTTAGCAAATCTTCAGTGTACTTTTCTTGATAAATGAAAATTTCTTCTTTGTTTGCCGCACTTGAATGCCTAGAAAACATTTCATTAGGCCCAAATCTGTCATCTCATATTCTTTCATCATGCCCTTTTTGAATTTATCTAGCATCATAGGATTAGTGTCAGTGTATATCAAATCATCGACACAAAGGCAGACAATGGGAAAATCATTGCTACCTCCCTTTTTGACATATAATGATGGCTCACTGGGGCTTTTGTGAAATCAACTATGGAAAAAATATTTGTCTATTTTACTATTCCAAGGACGTGGAGCGTGCTTTAGGCCATAAAGTGCTTTTTTCAATTGATAGACCATATTTTCTTTTCCTTCCACAGTGTAACCTTGAGGTTGTTCCACGTACACTTCTTCTTTTAGCTCGCCATTTAAGAAAGCAGATCTTACATCAAGCTGGTAGACATGTTACTCCAGCTGTGCTGCCAGGGCAAGAACTTTCGGATTGTCTCCATTTGTGCAACTAGCATAAATGTCTCATTAAAGTCTACTCCAAGCTGCTATGAGTAGACTTTTGCTATAAGTCGAGCTTTGTGCCTTTGGATTGAACCATCTGCTTTGAACTTCATTTTGAATATCCATGTCAACCTGACCACATCTCTTTGCTTGGGACGATCAACAAGCTCTCAGGTGTGATTTTTCACAATAGTGTTCATTTCTTCATCCATTGCTTTTTGCCAGATTTTATTATTAGCTGCTTCATCAAAATTCTGTGGCTCACAAGAGAAAAATGCAAAATTGTTTGAGTCATGAATTTCTCTTAATGAGCGTACCTTCTCGAGTGGTGAATCTGGTTCAGAGTCACTTTCTCTAGATGGACTTTCGTGTGGAGCTTGCGACTCTAGACTAACTGGAGAACTTGGCTCACCTTCTTCTAGTTGTGCAATATCTTTAAATGATCTAGCCTCATAGATATTTTGTTTTACCATTCCCAAGCTTTCATCTCATCAAAGTGTACATCCCTCAAAATTACCAATTGCTTGGTTTTTGGATCAAAAGGCCAACAACCTTTTGATTCATTGCTATAGTCGATGAAGATGTATTTCTCTCTTTTTCCGTCAAAATTTTCCCTATTTTGAGAGGGAACAAGTGAATATGCAATACATCCAAATACTTTGAAAAAATTCACCACCGGCTTGCATTTGTATTAAGCTTCGTAGGGAGTTTTGTTCAGGATAACTTTTGTTGGAGACCAGTTGAGGATGTAAACTGCTGTGTTGACTGCTTCTGCCCAAAAATTGTTGGAAAGACCTTTTGCTTTCGGCATACTTCGGACCATCTCGACAATGATACAGTTCTTTCGTTCTGCCACGCTATTTTATTGAGGAGTGTGGCGAACTGTTAGCTACCTTCTGATTCTTTCATTTCTGCAATAGCTTATGAATTCTTTAGAGAAGAAATCTCTGTCATGATCTGTTCTGAGCACCTTCAGTGGATGGCTGCTTTGTTTTTCCACTATCTTCTTGAACTGGAGAAATGTTGAAAAGGCTTCAAACTTTAGCTCCAAGAAGTAGACCCACATCATCTTGCTCAAATCATTAACAAAGAGAAAAAAATATTTTTTGTTTCCCAATGAAGGAGTTCTTATTGGTCTACAAATGTCTGCATGTACCAGTTCAAGTGGAGCTTTTGCTCGCCAGGCAGTTTTGGAAAATGGTAGTCTGTGCATTTTTCCATATATACATCCTTCACAAATTTTGTCATCTTTTTCAATTTTAGTCCAATCACCATGTTCTTTTGTCTTGGGAATTTTAGTCCATTGTAGTTCAAATGTCCATATCTCCAGTGCCAGAGTAGGGATTCATCCGTTTTGTTAACTTTAGGGCAAAGTTCTCATATACTTTGTTTGGTGTCATTTTTACATTGACCACTAACAAATTATTTTTATCACTTATTTTGCAACTATCCCCCTTAAAATTAACTAAGTATTTTTTTTGAATTAATTGCCCAGTACTCTGCAATTTTTAAGTCAAACCAGGAATATAAAGAACATTTTCTATGACTTTGGTTTTACCTCCCTTATTTTGCACCACCACGGTTCCTTTGCCTTTGATGGGATGCTGATTTCCATCTCCCAATTTGACTTGGATAAAATTTGGTTGTCCATTTTAACAAACCACTAGCGGTTCTTGGTCATGTGGTTCCTACATCCACTATCCAGGTACCATGTGTTGAGTGGATCATGGTGAGTACTCACACAGGAATAGAACACTTTATTTTATTCAGAAAAGTTTGCTTCAGTCTTTTCATCAGACCACTCATCCTGGTGTTTGGCATACTTCTACGTAGTGGCCCATCGCCCGGATGAACGCACTTACCCTGATCTTATTGAGTCTTCTGGTGTTTCCTCGAGGAGATGGTCGGGTGGATGGTAGACTCTGTTCCTTGCTGTTATCGTTCCGTCGGGGGTATTCTTATGCTCCGCTAGCTGTGGGCGAGACATATGTGAGCTTCTCCCGGTTCCAGAGCGGGGAAGACACTTTCTTTAGGGGGTCTTGGCCTCTTTTTTAGTTATGGGCTTTCGAGCATCTGTTCATTCATTGCATTACCTGTCACATATGGTATCCGGAGGTTGACCCCATTTACGCTTTAGTGAGGCCTCAGCAGGAGATCATTGACGGTGCTGACTACCCCGATTCCTATACAACATGGATGGCATTCCTCCGGATGAGGAGATTCGATTTGGTTTAGTGGTATATGGGTTTATGTAATGTTAATTCATTGCGAGTACGGACTTCTGGCTAGGTTTTCATCCCCTTGGTTGGCTTAAGGGGTGTTATGCCCTTCTTTGGCATACGAGTTCTCCGCCAGCTAGGTCGGACACAGGACATCCTGTATACTGCCATGGCGACAGGGTATCAAACTTACTTTGGTAATGAGATACCGAGAGGTGTAGTGACTGAGTTGACAGGGTTGTGGCCGACTTTGGTGGCGCATGACAGCTCGGATGGTTCGTTTTCTTTTGTCCTGACGGCCACTATTGATTATGGCAGATGGTTTCAGGTATATGTTCTGGGGGACGCCGCAGTCAGGGATCCTCTCCTAGAGTCGCCTTTGCCTCCGGTAGGGTATGCTGATCTTTTGGCCATTACTACCATCAGGGTGAGGCGTCATCAGAGACTTTATCGTGCCTGAGTGAGTGAGTTGGAGAATCAGTAGGAGGCTAGCAAGGGGCGAGTGAGTGACCTAAAGAGGTAGCTTGAGGCGGCTTCCAAGGCGAGAGATTGCCCCATGGCCGATGTTTCCTGGGGACTTAGGCGCCCTCAGGGGTGCTGAGACGCCTTTCCTTCAGTGGAGGCCGACCCACGGGATGAGTTCATAGTTCTATTGAAGGACATGGTTCACACCCTTTCACAAGACAAGGACTGTCTCCTTAATTGATGTCAGTGTCATGGGCTGAGCCAGTTGTCGATTTCATCTTTCAGGGCCTCTACCAGCGCCGGTCCTTCTGGAGGGGGATTGGTGACGCCGCCGTTCAGCGAGGCCGGTCCTTCACTTGCGAGCTTTGGTCCTGCGAGTCTTGCTACTAGGGGCTCGGATGAGGACTCATCGGATGGGGATGTGGATCGTTATATTGTGGTCCTTCATTCTTGATGCGATTCTTCCCTTTTGCCTTTCTCTTCCCTTTGTGCTGTGATTCAAGATGTTTGGCTTTCTTCCAGGATTCCTTACATTTGTGGACATGCTCATATTAGCTTGATTATCATGATTTTGTTGTAATGGATTCTGCCTTTCCTTCGGGACATGTCATCATCTGCCCATTCCTGCACCAGTTTGTTAGCTTAACATGTATTATAGCAGAGATTATATCTATTATAAGGTAAGAACTTCTTCCCTGGAATGGGATTCTCCTCAAGGTGTCTTTGGCAGGAGCCCGCGTGGTTCCTTCTTCTTGGCCTATTGATTTTGAGAGAATGCCTTTTCTGACGACCACAGTCTCTCCCTGTCTTTTCCTATCATGACCTGGGAATGATCTAATTGATGGTTGAGATAAACCTGAGAAGGGTGTGAAATCCTTTTTTTTTTTTTAAGGGCCTTTTTTGCCATCGGCGCCTACACAGGTTTTCACCGATCCTAGCTCTGTCATTTTTGCGTCTCGGCCCCCTTGCGGGTTTTCATCGGACCGACAGGTTTGCATCTTACCATGCCTCCATCTTTTTACTTGCAACGCTCTTTCGAGTTTTCACTGTGCCCTTGGGGTCATGCCTCTGTCTTTTTTTTTTTTTTTTTTTGGCATAACAGGGAACTTTCTTGTAACTGAGGGAGGGCCTACTTGTCGGGGGTGGAGACTTAGGTATTTCGGATATTCGTCCTCGTTCGAAAATCATCATTTTTCTTGCGTCGAACTCAATTTAGATTAGGCAGTTTTCATCGATCAGAGAGGGCTTTTTTAAATTAGGTTGTAATGAGGCTAGGTTATGGGGGCTTTGAAAGAAAGGATATGGAAGGTCCAAAGTGTTGTACTTCTTTTAGGTTTGTTATGGACCGGTGATCACTCCTTTAGCATTCTTTCTTTGGGTCTTCCTTTTCTTCACAAACTTTTACTCCTATAGGTTTTCTTTTGGTTTTTACCCCAGCTTTGCTGTTTGCGTAGCCTGTTGAGTTTCCAGGGCACTATTTTTTTTTTTTTTTCTGAACACTTCATTGTCTCCTCTTTTTCAACGTACGAGGAAGCTTTCTCTCTTCTCACATTCTGTTTTTCCCATTTTACTTTCCAAATTCACTTTCACCCATTGTGGATGGTGATCACCAGGTCAGGTTTGTTGAAGAAATGTAACCGGCTCGAAATGGGTTATAGCAAGGGATATAGTGCATGTGAAAAATGAATTGATAGCCTCTCATCATATCAATTTAACCTGCCTAATCTTTACGAGTCCTTTCGCAAGAATTTTGATGATTCAGGAAGGGAACACATTCATTTCCTTTAACGAAAGTTCACAGACCCCTCTTCATTGCAATGGACTTCCCTATTGCTTAAAAGAAAATAAGAGCTTATGGTTTACACAAAGTAATGTTTGATTGCGTCTGAATTTAGCGGGTTGGGAAACTCTTGGCCATCCATCTCTGCTAATAAGAGTGCTCACCCTGCTAGGACCTTCTTTACTACGAAGGGTCCCTCGTAATTTGGGGCGAACTTTCCCCGAGCTTCTTCTTGGGTGGAGATGATCTTTTTCAGTACCAAATCCCTGACCTGGAAATTTCGAGGTCTTATTTTCTTATGAAATGCCTTAGCTAACCTCCTTTTATAGCACTGAGCGTGGTAAACAGCGACCAGCCATTTCTCATCCAACAGGCACAGTTGGGTGTATCGATCTTTGATCCATTCTGCCTCTTCTAGCTGAGTCCCCATCAATACCCTCATAGAAGGAACTTCTATCTCGATAGGGAGCACAACTTCATTGCAGTAGACCAACTCATACGGGGTTACACTAGTAGAGACCCTCATTGTGGTTTGGTAGGCCATGAGTGCGAAAGGGAGCTTTGCATGCCAATCTTTGTAGTGGTTGATCATTTTTCGAAGGATTCTCTTGATGTTCTTGTTGGCGGCTTCTACTGCCCCATTCATTTGTGGCCGTAGCTTACTGAGTTTCGGTGGGTGATTTTGAAGCTTTGACATAGTCGGGTCATCAAGTCATTATTCAGGTTGGTAGCATTATCGGTGATGAGCAATTTTGGAACTCCATACCGGCCGATATGTGGTTCTTGATGAATTTGTTCACTACTTTTTTGGTGACATGCGCATAGGATGCGGCTTCGACCCATTTTGTGAAATAATCGATAGCGACCAAAACCAACCGATGCCCATTTGAAGCTTTTGGAGAGATCAGGCTGATTATATCTATCCCCCACATAGAAAAAGGCCACGGGGCCGTCATTGGTTGGAGCTCGACAGGTGGGGCCTTGATCATATCTCCGTGTATCTGACATTTGTAACACCGGAGGACATACCGAGCACAATCCGTTTCCATGGTGGTCCAATAGTATCCCGTCCTGAGGATCTTTTTGGAGAGGGTACGGCCATTCATGTGGGGCCCACAGGTTCCTTCATGGACTTCTCTCATGATTTCCCCCGCTTCTGCTGCATTAACACACTTTAGGGGCCCCAGGGGGGATCTTTTGAAGAGCTCGATTCCAACTAGGAAATATTAGGCCGCCATCCTCTGAATCATTTTCTTATCGCTTTGTATAGCCTGAGCAGGGAATTCTCCTGTCTACATGTATATTTTAATATTGTAGAACCAAGGTCACCCATCCAACTTGATAGAGGTGTTGAGGCAGTGAGATGGGGTGTCCCGGACAAAGATTTGGAAGGCAGGAATTTCGGAATTATCATCCACTTTGATAGCTGCTGCCAAAGTAGCCAAGGCATCGGCAAAACTATTTTCGGTTCGAGGAATATGGTAGAAATCTATTTTCTAGAACCTTCGATAAAGATCTTTGATTTGCTAATGATAAAAGGGGAAAGCTTGTCATCCCTGGTTTGGTATGCCTCTTTAGTTTACCGGATCACTAGGTCGGAATCCCCGAAGACCATCAATTCCTTAATTTTCATTTCTACTGCCAACCTCAATCCTAGAATGCATGCTTCATACTCAGCGATATTGTTGGTGTAGAGATCGAACTTTAATTTTGATACAATGGGGTAATGACTGCCTTTCTCAGACACTATGACTGTCCCAATTCCAGCCCCCTTTTTATTTGAAGCACCGTCAAAATACATCTTCTATCTTGGGTCTTCCTGCTTTTTGGCCTTAGACTCAGTGTATAAGATGTCTTCATCGGGGAAGCTGGGATCCATAGGTTGATACTCTTCGATAGGGTTCTCTGCCAGGCAATCTACTATGACTTGCCCCTTAATTGCCTTGCGAGTTATGAAGACTATGTCAAATTCAGCCAGAATCATATGCCATCTGGCCAACCTGCTGGAAAGAGTGGGTTTTTCGAACAAATACTTGATTGGATCTATCTGGGATATGAGAAAAGTGGTGTGATGCAGCATGTAGTGTCTGAGACGAAGAGATGCCCATGCCAAGGCGCAGCAAGTTTTTTCCAGTATAATGTATTTGACCTCGTAGGGTAAAAACTTTTTGCTGAGATGATAAACGGCTTGATCCCATCTCCCAGTTTCATCGTGTTGTCCCAGAACACACCCTATTGAGGTCTCAAGAACTGTTAAATACATTAAGAGGGGCCTCCCCGGAGTTGGTGGCACCAGCACTGGGGGCTTCAAGAGGTACTCCTTGATCTTCTCAAAACTTGTTGGCAATCTTCATTCCATTCCTTAGGGGTGTCCTTTTTGAGCAATTTAAAAATTGGTTCGCAGAGGTGAGTCATCTGAGAAATGAATCTGCTAATGAAATTGAACTTGCCCAAAAAAGATCTAATTTCGGTCTCTCCCCTCGGGGGCAGCATTTCAGTGATCGACTTTATCTTAGCAGGATCCACTCCTATCCCCCTCTTGTTGACAATGAACCCCAGTAGCTTTCCAGATGAAACGCCGAAAGTACACTTGGCAGGGTTGAGGTTGAGCTGATACCTACGGAGCCGATCAAATACTTTTCATAAATTGATCAAATGGTCTTCTTAGGCTCTTGATTTGACTACCATGTCGTTCACGTAAATTTCCACTTCTTTGTGCATCATGTCATAGAAGAGAGTGACCATGGCTTTTTGATAGGTTGCACCAACATTCTTCAGCTCGAAGGGCATTACCTTGTAACAATACACTCCCCATGGGGTGATGAAAACTGTCAACTCCCGATTCTCCTTGGCTATTTTGATCTGGTTATATGCTGAAAATCCATCCATAAAAAAGAACATCTCATAGCCTACAGTGTTGTTTACTAGGATATCTATATGAGGCAAGGGGAAGTTATCCTTTGGGCTGGCCTTGTTGAGATCTCGAAAATCGATACACATCTGAACCTTCCCATCCTTTTTCGAAACTGGGAGAATGTTGGTCAACCATTGGGGATATTCGACCACTTGCAGGAACCCAGCATGAAACTGCTTGACCATCTCCTCATTGACTTTCAAGCTCCACTCGAGTTTGAGCCTTCGGAGCTTTTGTTTTATAGGCTTGATCTGCGGATCCAGGGGCAGCCGGTGCTTGACGATAGATTCATCCACCCCTGGCATATCTTGGTAGGACCATGTAAAGACATCAATATAGGTGGCCAGTAATTCCAGCATTTCCCAGCGTTGCCAATGATCTAATCCCGTCCCTAGCTTGACCTCTTTCGAGGATTCCTTACTTCCCAAATTAACTGTCTCTGTCTCCTCAATATTAGGAGTCTCACGGTTATCATGCTTCTCTAACTGCTCCAGAATCTCCTCCGGGACCTCATCAGTGTTGTTTACATCAAGCTCAATTCCCAGGAGCTGGTAGTCGAATTTGGTTTTGAAATCGTGATCAGTCAAAATTGGCATTCTTTTGATTATTTGGCCAAGACGTTGGATGTGCGGGTTCTTGATTAAAACAACAAGGAAAATCATCCAAAATAGGGAAGTAACCCCTTCCTTTTTCATATATGGATATTTCTACTACAACTTTTGATTGAAAACTAAAACAAAAAATAGAAGGATAAACAGATGACAAAGTTTTAGAGAGTTAGAAATGCATGGAGTGTCCCGGTAAGCTTGTACCGAAACTTGTGCGCCCGAAGGAGATCCTCACTGTCCTAGTTATCAAGATACTCTCCAGGAAGAGCGGGCCTGATTGTCTTATGTTCTGGTATTTTTGCGTCTGAGGGTGAGGGTACATCAATCATCAGGGTTTCTTGAAATAGATTAGCTCGGCTGTCAGCCTCCTTCTTTCCCCTCTTAAGGTCTTTATCATCTTCTATCAAGTAAAGCTCTTTGAGTTAGAGTGTTATCTCTTCCTCTTCTCCCTTTACTGGTGTGATCCTCTATTATTTTCTCTTTTGGGCTTGCTCCTTGATTTCTTTCTTTGTCGACTTATACCCCAGGCCGAAAGTATGTTTTTGGGACGAAATGTCAGGAATTTCGGGAATCCCTTGCAACCTCCTCCCTAGACCTTTGCCTAGCTGATACCCGATTTTCTGGAAGTAGCGAGCAATCATTTGTGCGTTGCCTGAATACTTTGGCTCGACCATATCTCCCTCGTGTATTGCGATGACATACTCCAGGGACTGGAAGCAAGATGGGGCAGCCAATTCGGTGTAAGGAATGGCGTTGGCTTTGTAAATTGTAAACTTCTTATCATAGTAGATGGAAATTAGCTTAGCTTTGATTATGAATTTGACCTTTTGATGGAGACTGGATGGCACCGCCCCTACTGAATGAATCTAGGGCCGTCTAACCAACATGTTATAGGCCTAGGGTATCTGCAGAACTTGGAACTTGATGGCAAAAGTGACGGGCCCTATCTCGACAGGTATCTCAACTTCCCCCATTGTTTCCCTCCTGGACCCATCGAAGGCTCGTATGACAATGCTGTTGTGGTTCAGGTGAGATTGGTCCATCGCGAGTCTTTCCAAGGTTGAGTATGGGCAAACATTCAGTGCTGATCCATTATCCACCAACACCCTTGACAAGATCATCCCCTTAGTTTTAACAGTTATAAGTAAGGCATGTGTATGTCCTGTCCCATCTGCGGGGATCTCATCATCAGTGAAAGTGATGACATTTGGTGCCATGATAAGCCCTACCATATTTTGTAAATTTTCAGGGGAGAAACTGTCTGGCACGTGGGCTTCTTTAAGAACCTTAAGCAAGGCGTTACGATGGGTTTCGGAGGTGAGGAGCAGGCCTAACATGGAGATGTGGGAAGGGGTTTTCTTAAGTTGTTCCATCACATCATAGTCATTCTTCTTTAATGCTTTGGCAAACTTGGAGATTTTGTGTTCTGTCAGGGGATTGGAATATTCTCCCTCCTTATCTTTTCCTTTTCTTCTTCTCTCTATCTCCTCCGAAGTATAGCACCGGCCTGACCTAGTCATTCCTCCAATTTCTGTAATGGACTCTTCTGTGATTTGGGTAGGAGTTGGGGGGTGATTCCAGGGCACCCTATGCAAGTCGGTGACTGGTGATTGGGACAGTAGCAGTAAGGTCATTTTCTCCGATATTGGCAGGAAAACGGGTTCTGGCTTTTCCATCTTGGGGAGGAGGGGTAAGGTGACTGGTGACAGAGGGATGCTTGGAGGTGTGAGAGTATGTATGGGAAGCAAGGGCCTCATGGCTCGTCAAGGGTCTATGTGGGGGATGAACTCGGCCATTACAACCATGGGCTCTAGGACTTCTAGCTCTTGGTAGGGGATGAGAATGATGCGGAAGAATGGGGGGTGAGGTAAGGCTTCAGTGGTTAGGATTAGGCTGGTCTGCATAGGTTGGATGATTAGAAAAGGCTCTAGTGCGGCCGTCTCGGGAAGGTTAGCCACTTGAAATTTGACTGGGAGAGCAGTCCCCTTAGGGACGAGGGTTTCTTGAAGGCCCTTAGGTGGCTACTCTGGAGTCGGCCGAGCTTTATCTGGGTTCCATTCTTTTCTGTCATCCTGCACAATTTTCAGTAATTTGTCAGCCACGGCCTTTAGTGTCGTGGAAATATCGCCCAGTTTTCCCTCTATCTGCCTCGGATTGATGGTTCGATCAGTTGGCGGGATGGTCATTTTTTCCACGGGATCCATGGTCTCTTGCATTGGTTATTTCCCTCATTTTATGGCGAGGATCCGTGCGGCATTTTCTACACGGCTTTGTTGATCGGGAGTGTTGCCTTCGTTTGACATTTGTGCTGCTCGTTGTCGAGTAAGGACTGGTGTTCAGAGTACAAGGGACACTCGTGTTCCTCTCTTTCCTTTATGCAATGCAAGCAGTCTCACCAAAAACTATTGCTAGTCTTTTGATGAGATGAGGGGAGGAATAGAAAATAAAGAAAAACAAAACAAAAAGATTATATGTTAGGTTTTGGATTTGGAAAGATTTATGCAATGCATGGCCTAAGGATGCCCCTGCTTTTTTAGGGGAACTAGGTATGATGCTTTGGCTCATGTCTGGAGATAGGGGGTTGCCCCTGCATGTAATATTATACCTGTGCAAACCTATTCATTCGTCCATTCATACATTCATTCATTCATTTGGCAATAAGAACAATTTTATTAAGACGAATTCTCTTTGGTACATAGAATTTCTCAAAAATACATCAAAATAGGGAGGGGGAACATTTTCCTTGGGACTTCCGCCTATTTTATATTTACATCATGGGATCCTAAACTACTCTTGAATCTTCGAATTTGCCTTCTTGAATGAAAGTTAGTAGGAGCCCTTGATTTGAATTGTCCCTTCGTCTTCTTGGCAGCCCTATCTCCATGAGCGAAGAGGGATTAGGGCTCCTCTTTATGAGATGACTTTTATGCATGCCATGAATCCTTAGGGTCTCGTGGTACCTTTAGGAGTTTTTGGTTGGCTTGTTTTGAGCGAGAAGGTCATTGCGCCTTTCTCTAGGGGTTGATCGGATGCATGAAGATGCAATGACTTGAGTTACTTTAAGAACTCTTGTCTTGAAATGATTCTCGATGCATGAGCGGTTATGGTGCAAAAAGATGTATAGCATAATGATGGAGAGTAAACATGACATCATAAATGGGAAAACAAGGAAATGTAAAGCGGTCGCCCTTTCCTCCTTGGTTTTGAAATTGGCGCGTGTGTCCTAAATTCGGCAGAGATTCGGCTATGCATGGGGTGCTACATGAGCATGCGGTTAGGGGTTTACTAATACTTCCTAACAAGGCTCGGTTCCCAAACCTTCAAAACTCCGACGTCCACCCCCGAAATGGTGAACTCCATCTTTGGTTGATGATTCAAGCAGAGGAACTATCAAGAAACCGTAGGCTAAGAAACTGACACAGCATCCGCCTACAGTCAATATATTGTTCCTCTTTCTATCTAGAAAGGTAGTAACCAGGTAATATATGCAATATGCAAATGCAAGTGAGCGCACCAAGTGTGTGTGGAAGCTTTGAAAATGGAGGAAAGGACCCAACAACACACATCACATCCTGTCCATTCATCGCATACATGACAATAAATAAGACATGAAATAAAATGTGAACAAAGGTCCACCTACAAAAGAAAAATGCAAAGAGTTAGTAACTTTTTGAAAAACTCAATACAAGGTAAAATGGATGGTCAATGTAAGAGTATGAATGTAAGTAATGAATGCAAGTGATAACACTTGTTTGAAAGTTGTTTTGAAAAATAAGATTTGCTTTGGAAACTTAGAAAAATTTGAAGAGTGGATAAAACTGGACAACGTAACCGGAGATTCTAGGTGAGTGAAGGGTGAAGGGACATGTTAATGGCCTAACCCTCTAAGTGTCCCCAGTGGAGTCGC
Organism: Euryodendron excelsum; assembly: GCA_033060915.1. Classification (NCBI taxonomy): domain Eukaryota; kingdom Viridiplantae; phylum Streptophyta; class Magnoliopsida; order Ericales; family Pentaphylacaceae; genus Euryodendron; species Euryodendron excelsum. Next base: position 34,859,685 of record CM065395.1, read on the forward strand.
CAGCTGTCGCGCCCCGGTTTTTGAGTGTCCAAGGTCCTTTCGGCTCGGAGACCAAAGCACGGAACTCTGTCATTAGAACTCATCCTCCTAGAAGGACGAGTGCGACTGGGTTTGAAGATTGGTTTGACTAAGGGCTTTTCAAAAAAATAGGAGTCGCCACCTAACTTGATTAAGGTGAGTTAGGTCACCTAAAACTAAGTGTTAATCCGAAGATTAAACTTAGGGTTCTTGGAAAAGATTTTGAAAACTCCCTCATGAGAGGGTTTTTAAGAAAATAGGTTGTTTGGTAACCTTTGGAAAGATTTAAGCCCTTTTTGAAAATAACTCCATTTTGGTTTTTCGAAAACAGAAATCTATAGTCCAGGGGTTGGTTACATGTAGGGAAGATATCCGAAGATCATCACCCTACCCCGCCCTTTCTGTACTACATGTCTAATCACCCTTTTATTCACTCACTAGAATAACCGGTTACCATTATCCACTTAATATCCACTTTAGAATTTTAAAAATAGGGTTTAGCCATCACTTTTGGATGAATGATGCATGATGCAAGTTTTGAGAAAAAGTTCGAAAAACATGGGAGTTTTGAAGGAGTTTGAGATAGGAACTTTGAGTTGATAGGAATCATTGAAAAGGGGATTAGAGTTGAAATAGAAATTATGACCGCACCATTTTAGGTTGCCTACGTATCTCATTTGGCGAGAATCAGGTCATTTGTAGTTCGGACAAGAGCTCGATGAAAAATTGGCGCATCAGGGCCTTTGGAAAGTTTTGAAGACACTTTGAGGTCTTTGGAAAAAGAGAACTTGAGAGTTTTGGTTTGGAATCAGATGATGAAGTGTTTTGAAATAGACTTTGAAGGTTTTTGAAAGTGCTCTTGAAATGGGATTTTGAAGTATTTTGAAATGTTTTTGGAACAACTTGAGGGAGTTATGGAAGTGCTTTGAAATAACTCAAGAGAGTTTTGAAAATGTTTTGAAGCCCTTAGAGGTAGGGTTTTGAAGTGTTTCAATAAGATTGTCTTCGAAAAGTTTTTGAAAGTGGTTTTTGGAACCCTAATATGGACAACCTTGGAGGTTGTACTTAATATATCACTTTCCCTTGAGATCCCTAACTATAAATGGGTTGGAGACACTCTAGGGTTGTGAGTTCTTAAAAACATTTTTGGGAATAGTTTTTGAGAAACGGAAACCATTTTAAAGATAGAGTGTAGGAGCATTTGAAAAGGTTTTGGAGTTAAGTTTTGAAGTCTCAAAAGAGTAGGACGTTTTTAAAAAAAATAGGTTATGAGAATAGTTTTGAATTGGAAGATCATTTTGGGGAGGGGTCCTTGAGTTGGAACCTTGAAGCATACTAACCTTGGTTGGGTTGTCCTAAGGTTAACTAGTTTGGATTAGGTTAACTTAGGGTTAAGGTGACCTAAGGTTAACTAACTTGGGTTGGATTGACCTAGGGTTAACTAACTTGGGTTAAGTTAGCCTAGAGTTGGACAACTAGGGTCAAGTTAACCTAGGGTTGGATAACTAGGGTCAAGTTAAACTAGGGTTGGATAACTAGGGTCAAGTTAAACTAGGGTTGGATAACTAGGATCAAGTTAACCTAGGGTTGTAAAGTGGTTTTATGCATTCTTGAGAAGAGTTTTGGAAAACAAATCACATTATACAAAGGACTTTGATAGACAACCCTCTTGAAGATCGTTTCCATGAAAATTTAACTCTAGCCAAGAGTAGGATTTATATGGTTAGTATTTGAAGACCATTCCAAAGAAAGTTTTCTAGTGACCATTATAACCATTATCTTGACAAGAGTATGGAGTCCAGGAATCAACATGATGATGACAATTTTTGAAATACCATTTTTAATGCTAGGATGGAGAGAATGGATTTTTGAAAACCATTTTTAAGAGAGGTTTTTGTAAACCATTTTTTGGAGGAAACCATTCCAACAAGGGAGGGTTTCTATGGCCAAATAAAAGGGAGACCACTCAAGAGAGGGTTCCATGGGGCCATTCCTACCACTAAACTTGAGGAAATGGAAACCTTGGAAATTAGAGAGTTTGGAAAATATTTGTGTGCAAAAAATGAAAGAAAAGGGAACCATTCTAACAATTTAGGGCTCATATGGCCAATGTAAACAGGAGAACACTCAAGAGAGGGTTCCATAAGGCCATTCCAACCACTAAACTTGAGAGAATAGAACCCTTATGAATTAGAGAGTTTGAAAATCATTTTTATGCAAGTTGGAATGCAAGCATGCAAAAGAGTGAGTTAGGGGTTAGTGGGAGATTTTCTAAGGCATGATTTCTAAGGTCTCATCCCAAACTTCAAGGAGCCAACTCTTGGAACCATTTTGAGAGGAATCTTGAACTTGAAAATGGCATGGAAATAAGAATGATGCAAGCTTTGTAGAATATGGTTAGAAACATGAAAATGAAGCCAAGCACACAAGACATGATTAAGTTAGCAAAATGCAAGGAGGTCATGAATACATACAAGGTTTTTGGCTACACCACATAAACAAGGGGCTCCTAGGCCATACCATCTTAAAGTAGGCTAGTGAGAGATCCCCCTACATGGTGGCTCCCACTAGCTTTCCTCTAGGCATGAACTAAGAGCCCTCTTGGCTCAAGCATGCAAGAAAAGGGGGTTGAAGATGGGAATTAAAATAGAGAATAGCCTAAGTAGGCTAGGAGGGAGAAGAGAAGAGTGGGGGAAGGCAAAAATATAAAAGAAATAACACCTTTTGCCTTCAATATACTTGTAGACTTCTATGGAGGCCTTGACTTGAACTTGGATGACTTTACGAAGGCTTGAGGGGCTAGAAAGAGAAGTTTGATGGTGTATAAGGCTATGTAGGTGAAATGTATGGGCTAGGGGAAGGTGGAATCTAGCCTAAGTGTTGGAGGAGGTGAATGTAAAGAGAGATTCGAGATTCTGGAGCAGTTTCAGCAGAGTTTCGCATTAATTTTGCAGTTGAAATATGCAAAGGGGGGTGCTGGTATTTATAGGCAATCTGGAACAGGCCTGGCACATGTGCTACATGCGCCTGGCCAAAATTTGCCCTGGCGCATGTAGCACATGTGCCAATATTGTTTCATTACCAGAATGACACATGGCACCCATTGTACTAGTTAAATCCTGACAATTGATCGAACTTTGGTCGATCTGATCAAAATTTGGACGCATGTAGCATACGCTTCATCAGGAATGTTCGTTTAAACTTTGCCTCGATAATTGAGCCAACTGGGAAGGTTTTGGGGGAATCAGTTGCACCCGGGATGTTCTCCTAGGGTTTCCGGTGAACTTTCGTGTTTTCGAAAAGTTTGAATTGTGTTCAGAAGTGCGGGATATCATCTCGAGAAACGTGCATAAAATGACATATTTGCGGAGCATCTGTGATGCGCTCCGAGGGGGCTCGAAAGTAACTGTTTTTGTGTTGCACTATCAAGGCCTTCAGGAAGCGATCTCCTCGATCGGACCATACCAATGGAAAGTACTCTGGAAGTACTTTTGGGAATTCCCTAATTTACGCATTTCTCAAGTCGTTTGATGGTGCGTTTCAATCAGGAAATTGGAGAAAAAGTCAACCTTGGCGGATCGTTTGTGAGACACATTAGGGGTTTGCTGAAAGTTGCAGTTTTTACGCCGTACGATGAAGGGCTTCGGGAAGCGATCTATCCGATCGAGCCGTACCGATGGAAAGACCTATGGACGAAGTTCTGGGAATTCCTTGGTTTACGCATTTCTCGAGTCATTTGATGGTGCCTTATAACTGGGGAATCAAGGAAAAAGGCAATTTAGGCGGAGCATCTGTGAGACGCTCCGGGGAACTTTTATTGAGTCGCGGGCGTTTAGCAACATGATGTCTTCCTTAGGTTAAACGGGGGTTCATGACAAGATCCACCATTCAGTAACCTAGGAACGGTGTTGTTTTGGGGCGCGTTTGGACCGTCAGGGGCAAAATGGTTATTTTGGCCAGGTTTGTTTGAAAACAGTTAGGAATGGTTCAGAGTGTTGTGTTAAGCGTGTTGGGTCGTTCAAGGATGGTTTCAGGAGAGTCTTTTACCGTTCGGTGGGGTTTGTGCAGCGCTGGGGCATTCAGGGGAAAAATGGTCATTTTGACTGGAGTTAGCCGGAATGGGATCAGAATGGAATCGATTGGCGTGTGGAATACGCCTAACAATTTGATAACATTTTGGAAGGGTGGAATTATCATTTTAAGGGATTTTGAACTTTCTCAAAACGTGCATGGAGGCCCAAGGGGCAGGTTTGGTCATTTTTCACCAAGTCGGGCTAGCAAGCGCCGGTGTTGACCTAGGTGTTGGTTCCCGAGACCGCCCGGTCTCGAAAAACTACCTGTGTGGTGTTGGTCCTTAAGAACGCCCGGTATTAGAGAGCTACCTGTAGGGTGGTGTTGGTTCCTGAGAACGCCTGGTCCCAAAAAGCTACTTGTGAGGGTGGTGTTGGTCCTTGAGAACACCTAGTCTCAGAGAACTACCGAATGACGGACATTCTACATTGGTGGGCTAGCAAGCGCCAGAAGCGAACCGTCTGGAACTTGATGAGGTGTTGGTCCCTGAGATCGTCCGATCTCGGGGAGCTACCTGGATGGCGTTGGTTTCTGAGACCGCCCGGTCTGGAAAGTTGCCTGGAAAGATGGTGCTTATGGCTCCAGCAGGCCCTTGTGGACCTAAGAAGCGACCCGTTGACTGGGTTGGAGATTGAAATGCTCATCTTGAGCTTGCACGTGGTGTGGTGTTTGAAAACTGAATTCGGTCGGGCCAAAGATTGTCGAGCGGGCAAAAATGGGGTGCTTACACCTTTAAATACAAGCCTCCCCCTTTGCATATTTCAGAATCAAAATTGATAGCAAAGCTCTGCAAAAACCACTCCAGAACCTCGAATCCCTATATATCTCTCACACTTCAATCACTTAGGGTAGATTCCACCTCCCCCTAACCTATACACTTCACCATAAAATACCTCCTTCCAGCCCCTCAAGCATACTTAAAGCCCTCCTAGCTCAAGTTAAAACATCCATAGAAGATTGCAAGTGTATTGAAGGCAAAAGGTGGTATTTCTTTTATGTTTTTGTCTCCCCCACTCCTCTCTTCTTTCTACTAGCTTACTTAGGCTATTCTCTATTTTAATCCCCATCTTCTACTCCCCTTTCTTGCATGCTTGAAACAAGAGGGTTCTTAGTTCATGCCTAGAGGAAAGTTGGTGAGAGCTACCATGTAGGGGGATCTCTTACTAGCCTACTTTAAAATGGTATGGCCTTGGAGCCTCTTGATTATGTGGTGTAGCCTAAAGCCTTGTATGAATTCATGACCCCCTTGCATATGACTCTCTTATTCATGTTTTGTGTGCTTGGTTTTACTTTCATGTTTATAATCATATTTTCCAAACTTGCATTCTTCCCATCTCCATGTCATTTTTAAGCTCTTTACTCCAATAATCTCTTCAAAGTAGTTCTAAGAATTGGTCCCTTGAAGCTTAGAATGAGACTCTAAGAAATTATACATTAGAAAATGCCCCAATTAGCCCCTAACTCACATTTTTGCATCCTTGCACTCTAACTTGCATAAAAATGGTTTTCAAACTCTTTAATTTCTAAGGTTTCTATTCTATCAAGTTTAGTGATTGGAATGGCCCTATGAAACCCTCTCTTGAGTGGTCTCCCTTTACATTGGCCACAGGAATCCTAACTTGTTAGAATGGTTTCCTTTAAAAATGGTTTTCAAAACCTCCTTCTTAAAAATGGTTTTCAAGAGTTCATTCTCCCCATGTTTGCATTAAAAATGGTTTTCCAAAAAGTTGCCATTATTGTGTTGATTCTTAAAATTTCTACTCTTCTCAAGACAAAGGTTATAATGGTCCCAAGGAAACCTTTTCTGGAATGGTTTTCAAGCATCAACCATATAAACCATATTCTTAGCTAGAGTCAAATTTTCATGGAAAGGGTTGTCTACCAAAGTTCTTTGCATAACATGATTTGTTTTCCAAAACTCATTTCAAAAATGCATGAAACCACCTTTCAAAACCATCTTCCAATCCAACCCTAGGTTAACTTGACCCTAGTTGTCCAACCCTAGGTTAGCCTAACCCAAGTTAGTTAACCCTAGGTCACCTTAACCCTAGGTTAACCAAACCCTAGTTGATTAACCCTAGGCTAATCAAATCCTAGTTGATTAACCCTAGGTCACTTTAACCCTATGTTAACCAAACCCTAGTTGATTAACCCTAGTTCAACTTAACCCAAGTTGTCCAAACCCTAGGTTAACCCGACCTTAGTTAGTTAACCTTAGGCCACCTTAACCCTAGGTTAACCTAACCCAAGTTAGTTAACCTTAGGTCACCCCTAACTTTGGGCTAACTCAACCTAGGTTAGTATACTTCAAGGTTCCAACTCGTGGATCCCTTTTAAATGATCTTTCTATTTAAAACTATTTTCGTAACCCATTTTTCCAAAACTTCCTACTCTCTTGAGATTTCAAAAACCAACTCCATAACCTTTTCAAATACTCCTACACTCTATCTTTAAATTATTTCCAAAAATGTTTTTCAAGAATTCACAACCTTATGGTGTCCATACCCCTTTTATGGTTAGGAATTTCAAAAGAAGGTGATATATCAAGAACAACCTCCAAGGTTGTCCATATTAGAGTTCCAAAGTTCTAGGTGTTTTCAAAAACCACTTTCAAAAACTTTTTAAAGACCAATTTATTAAAACACTCCAAAATCATACCTCCAAGGTTTTCAAAACAAGACCTCAAAACATTTTCAAAACCCTCTTGAGTTATTTCAAAGCATTTCCAAAACTCCTTGGAGTTATTCTAAAACATTTCAAAGCACTTCAAAGCCCTATTTCAAGAGCACTTTTCAAAAACCTTCAAGTCCTATTCCAAAACACTCCAACATCCGATTTCAAAACTCTCAAGTTTTCTTTTTTCAAAGACCTCAAAGTGTCTTCACATCGCTCTAAAGACCTTAATGTGTCTTCAAAACATTCCAAATGCCCTAATGCGCCTATTTTCCATTGGGCTCTTGCCCGAACTATGAATGACTTGATTCTCTCCAAATGAGATACGTAGGCAACCTAAAATAGTGCGGTCATAACTTCTATTTCAACTCCAATCCCTTTTTCAAAATTTCTATCAATTCAAAGTTTCTGTTTCAAACTCCTTCAAAACTCCCATATTTTCAAACTTCTTCCAAAACTTGTATCATGCATCATTCATCTGAGAAGTGATGACTAAACCCCGTTTTTAAAATTCTAAAGTAGATATTAAGTGGATAATGGTAACCAGTTATCTCTAGTGAGTGAAAAAAGGGTGATTAGATATGTAGGTACCAAAAGGGCGGGGTAGGGTGATGATCTTAGGATATCTTCCCTGCACATAACCAACCCCCGGACCATAGATTTCTGTTTTTAAAAAACCAAAATTGAGTTATTTTCAAAAAGGACTTAAGTCTTTCCAAAGGTTGCCAAACAACCTATTTTCTTAAAACCCTTTCTTGAGGAAGTTTTCAAAATCTTTTCCAAAAATTCTAAGTTTAATCTTGGGATTAATACTTAGTTTTCGGTGACCTAACTCACCTTAATCAAATTAGGTGGCGACTCTTATTTTTCTAAAAAGGCCTTAGTTAAACTCATTTTTAAGTTTAAACCTAGTCGCACTCGTCCTTCTAGGAGGATGAGTTCTAATAACAGAGTTCCGTGCTTTTTCCCGAGCCTAAAAGACTTGGTCCAAAAATTGGGCGCGACAGCCGATATATGTGAAGTTTGTTTGTTGACTAGAGAAAAACACTTCAATAAACTTTAAAGCATCAGAAAGCTCTCTAAACGGCTAGATGATCTCTCTAATTGTATGCATATGAATTATGAAGCCTTCATAGACTTTATATAGAGTCTGGAGTATTTGTAGAGCCTTGTACAAAGTGTATCTTCAAAGTAGCAAAAGATTCCTAAACCGACATGAAGTAGAAGTCGCAGTCCAATTCTTTGTCGAGCGTTTGAATGGTTCTGTCCCCCGTTCGGATGCTCTGATGACCCGTTCAAATGGTCTGCAGTTTCTTCAACCTCTCTGTTTTTCCTTTGCTGCGGGACCTTGATTCATTCCAACACTGACACGTCTATCTAAATACATGAATTACATACAAAGTGCTTTTACTTATAATTAGTCAATCTAAAAACCTAACAATCTCCCCCTTTGGCAATTCTATGACAAAACACAATAAAGAATCAATATACAAATAAAGACTTGAGACAATAATGTAAGAATGAATCAAAGTCTCAACATGTCCAAAGAGTCTTCAAGAGTTCATCTATTATCTGAACATCCACAACTTAACAAACCACATGAAAAACAAGTGTGAGAAGTAGCAATAACAGTAAATAAATAAAATAATTAAAAAAATCCACTACTCCACTTTTTTTTATTACAAATCAAGCTCATGAGAAAGAGGAAGGAATATTAAAAAATAGAGATTCATAAACTATTCAATCTAACTTTTTTAACAAAGTCCTAAGAAAAATTATCTCTAAAACATTTGAAAATAAGTCAAGTATGTAAGTAGTAATTTCAGGACTCAAGAATTGAAGCAGACACAAAATACACTCAATGAATTGTATGTTTCAACATCTTATGTACAAAGGTATAATTTGTAGACATAGCCAAGTGTGTGTTCTTGGTGAACTCGAAAACTATAGAATTAAAACACACACTAGCGGAGATCATTGTTAATAAGTCTATTCAAATTCTTGAGATAAATACACAAGTAGAACATAGACCAACTAGGCTAATGCATTTCGAGTATGGAAACTCCCGCTTAATAAGATCATGTATAGAACCTCTTAGGAGCTGAATTTTTCTTTTATATTGCTTAAGGATTCTTTCTTTTCTTTTATGCAATCTCAATACTTAAAACATGGTAGCCATTGATATTGAAAAATCCGGTTCGCCAATATGTGAAGGCATTTTGGCCCGCAAGTGCAACATAGGTTGTGCCCATTCTTAAATGAATCAAAAGAACCTTTGATTTCATTATTAATCTCACTTTCTTGAAGTCGAGCCTTTCTACAGACCTTAGATTTCTATGTTTTGTGGGCCCAAAATGTTGCACTAAGTTTTTCCTTCACCGGTTGCTTCTGATTGTATGCACAATTTGAGGAGCAATAATTCAATTGAATATAAATTATCAATCATGCTGAGGCTTGATACCATCGGGATAAGGAATTTGAAACTAACATTCTCTCTTGAATAAGACTCCAATCTCTTATTCCTTAATCAGATAATCTTCTCAATCACCAAATAAAAAGTTTATCCCATTTCATATTTTTGCATTATAAAAGTGTAGATACACAGCAGAGCATGTGGAAAGTACTTCAAAATTATACTAAAATGGAAGACAAGAAATGAAGTTCATACAAACTTTTGGGAGAGGCATAGTTACCCATCATAGAGTGCATCTCAATTCCCCCATACACTAAAAGCTTAATAGTAAAAATTGATGGCCTAATATTAACAGTAACACAGTAATCCTCATTGGAGGACACCCCTTGAATTAACCCTCCACAACCTATTTCTTTCTCCAGTTCTGAAAAATATTACAAGGGTGCCATTTCCATCAATGCTTTGATAATATACGATCGCCCCAAAAAACAGGAGTTGACGACCTTCATTATCGATGGCAATTTCCACATTCTAACCGCCTGATTCTTGATCACATGGCCCAAAAACAAGGAACATTAAAATGAATTTCATTAAGTTTTGTGTGATTTCTTAAAGCATTTCCACCACCTTTTGTCATTTTGGGCACTTGGTTGAAGTGCTGTCTGTCAAAATAATAATTTGTAATAAGGTAGATGTGACAAAATCAAAAAGTGTGTGCTTGAGTTTGAAAATTAGAAATGTTAGAAATTCAAAAAGTATGTGCTTGAATTTGAAAATTAGAGATGTTAGAAAATCAAAAAGTGTGTGCTTGAGTTTGAAAATTAGAGATGTGCATTTAATAGCCACGTGCACAATATGTTTTTGGATTGCCGATAAAAGGCAACTTGTGTAAGGAGTTGAAGGTAGATCCAATAAAATTTTTGGTTCTCTCTTTCTAGTAATACTAGAAAGACTCTCTTTGTCTCTCTCTCACCTTTTGCACCCAACATTATTTTGGTATTAGAGCCTAACCCTGCTTGTTTTCCATCCTTTGATTCCTAGCCATGTCCCTGGCATCAGTCTCAAATAATACAACCTTCAACTATGCTCCAAACCTTATACCTGTCTTTGACAGTGAAAGCTACGATTATTGGAGTATACAAATGAGAACCCTCTTCATCTCTCAAGATTTGTGGGGGATGGTGAAGGACAGTTTTTCTGTACCAGAAACTTCTAAAGAATTAATAGCATGGACACAAGCTAAGCAAAAGGAGTACAAGGATAATTTCAGAAAAGATGCAAAAGCTTTACTCACCCTTCATGAACTCATGGGTTCTCTTAAAGCCCATGAAAAAAGAATGGCCAAATTTGTAAGAATAAATATTGAGCAAGCATTCTAGTCAAAGCTCAACATTTCAGAAAGGAGGACACCAGAAAATAGAGGCACTGGCTCATTTCAACATCACCAGCAACAACAACAAGGAAAGGAACACCAGAATCCTGGTAATTGTAACCATGTAAGAGGAAAGGAAAAATACCATCAACAAACAAATAGAGTTGGTAACTTTAACACTAGCTCTACTTGCTTTGTTTGTGGTAAATCTAAGGTTCCGATGCAAAACAAATAACCTGATGTGCTTTTTCTGTCATCAATGGATCCAAGCCAGTCACTGTTCGTGTATCCAGCTAGATTATTGTCTTATTCTGAAATATATTTGATGCCAAAATTTTTAGTGCCTTGCAAATATCGTAATATTCGCTTAGCTGCTGAATAGTGGATTTGACTTGATTCAGTTATGAATCTGGAGATCATGCTTACTGGATAAACTATATCTAGCCTAGTGTTGGTAAGATACATTAGTGAACCAACTAGGCTACGGTACAGTGTTGGGTTGACTTTTGGAGATTCATCTTCCTGCTAGAATTTTTCATTCAACGCCATTGGTGTTAAGACTAGCTTGCATGTTGACATCTTGAATCTTTTTAGCAAATCTTAAGTGTACTTTTCTTGAGAAATGAAAATTTCTCCTTTTGTCTGCCACACTTGAATGCCTAGAAAATATTTCATTAGGCCCAAATATGTCATCTCGTATTCTTTCATTATGGCCTTTTTGAATTTATCTAGCATCATAGGATTAGTGTCAGTGTATATCAAATTATCGACATAAAGGCAGACAATGAGAAAATCATTAGTACCTCCCTTTTTGACATATAATGATGGCTCACTAGGGCTTCTGTGAAATCCACTATGGAGAAAATATTTTTCTATTTTACTGTTCCAAGCACGTGGAGCCTACTTTAGGCCATAAAGTGCTTTTTTTCAGTTGATAGACCATATTTTCTTTTCCTTCCACAATGTAACCTTGAAGTTGTTTCACGTACACTTCTTCTTTTAGTTCGCCATTTAAGAAAGTAGATTTTATATCAAGTTGATAGACATGTAACTCCAGCTGTGCTGCCAGGGCAAGAACTTTCGGATTGTCTCCATTCGTGCAACTGGCACAAATGTCTCATTGAAGTCTACTCTAGGCTGCTGTGAGTAGCCTTTTGCTATAAGTCGAGCTTTGTGCTTTTGGATTAAGCCATCTTCTTTGAACTTCATTTTGAAGACCCATTTCAGCCTGACCACATCTCTTTGCTTGAGACGATCAACAAGCTCTCAAGTGTGATTTTTCACAATAGTATTCATTTCTTCATCCATTGCTTTTTGCCAGATTTTATTATTGGCCGCTTCATCAAAATTCTGTGGCTCACAAGAGAAAAATGCAAAATTGTTTGAGTCATAAATTTCTCTTAATGATACCTTACTAAGTGGTGAATCTGGTTCAGAGTCACTTTCTCCAAAAGGACTTTCGTGTGGAGCTTGCAACTCTAGACTGTTTGGAGAACTTGGCTCGCCTTCTTCTGGTTGTGCAATATCTTCAAATGATCTAGCCTCATGGGATATTTTGTTTTCCCATTCCCAGGCTTTCATCTCATCAAAGTGTACATTCCTCGAAATGACCAATTGATTGGTTTTTGGATAAAAAAGCCGACAGCCTTTTGATTAATCACTACAGCCGATGAAGATGTATTTCTCTCTTTTTCCGTCGAACTTTTCCCTATTTTGAGAGAGAACAAGTGAATACGCCCTACATCCAAAGACTTTGAAAAAATTCACCACCGGCTTACGTTTGTATTGTAGGGAGTTTTTTTCAGGACTGCTTTTGTTGGAGACCGGCTGCAGATGTAAACTGCTATGTTGACTGCTTCTGCCTAGGAATTATTGGAAAGACCTTTTGCTTTCAGCATACTTCGGGCCATCTTGACAATGATGCGGTTCTTTCGTTCTGCACGCTATTTTATTGAGGAGTGTGGCAAACTGTTAACTGCCTTCTGATTCCTTCATTTCTATAGTAGCTTATGAATTCTTTAGACAAGAATTCTTCGCCATGATCAGTTCTGAGCACCTTCAATGGATGGTTGTTTTGTCTTTCCACCATCTTCTTGAACTAGAGAAATGTTGAGAAGGTTTTGAACTTTAGCTCCAAGAAGTAAAACCATGTCACCCTGCTAAAATCATCAACAAAGAGAAGAAAATATTTTTTGTATCCCAATGAAGGAGTTCTTGTTGGTCCACAAATGTCTGCATGTACCAGTTCAAGTGGAGCTTTTGCTCGCCAGGCAGTTTTGGAAAATGGTAGTTTGTGCATTTTTCCATATATACGTCCTTCACAAATTTTGTCATCTTTTTCAATTTTAGTCCAATCACCATGTTCTTTTGTCTTAGAAATTTCAGTCCATTGTAGTTCAAATGTCCATATCTCCAGTGCCAGAGTAGGGATTCATCCGTTTTGTCAACTTCAGGGCAAAGTTCTCATATACTTTGTTTGGTGTCATTTTTACATTGACAAATAACAAATTATTTTTATCACCTATTTTGCAACTATCCCCCTTAAAATTAACTAAGTATTCTTTTTGAATTAATTGCCCACTACTCAGTAAGTTTTAAGTCAAACCAAGAATATAAAGAACATTTTCTATGAGTTTGGTTTTACCTCCCTTGTTTTGCACCGCCACAGTTCCTTTGCCTTTGATAGGATGCTGATTTCCATCTCCCAATTTGACTTGGGATAAAATTTGGCTGTCCATTTCAACAAACCACTCGCGATTCCTTGTCATGTGGTTACTACATCCACTGTTCAGGTACCATGTGTCGAGTGGATCATGGTGAGTACTCACACAGGAATAGAACACTTCATTTTATTCAGAAAAGTTTGCTTCAGTCTTTTCATCTTTTTGTTTATACTAACAGTCTCTCTGTGAATGATTTGCAACTCTGCACTTGGTGCATCTGAATCTGCAATCTTTGGATTCATGGTTAGATTTACCACAAACAAAACAAGTAGAGCTAGTGTTAGGTTACCAACTCTATTTGTTTGTTGATGGTATTTTTTCTTTCCTCTTACATGGTTGCATTAAAAAGATTCTGGCGTTCCTTTCTTTGTTGTTGTTGCTGGTGATGTTAAAATGAGCCACTTCCTCTATTTTCTGGTGTCCTCCTTTCTGAAATGTTGAGCTTTGACTAGAATGCTTGCTCAATATTTGTTCCTACAAATCTGGCCATTCTTTTTTCGTGGGCTTTAAGAGAACCCATGAGCTCATGAAGGGTGAGTTTGGACAAATCTTTAGATTCCTCTATTGGATCAACAACATAGTCAAATTTTTTTGACAATCAATATTTTTTCAACAATTTTTCTCTCTTGAATAGTATCTCCATAGCTTCTAATTCGGTTTACAATTTCTACAACTTTTGTGAAAAATGGTAGAATGGTCTCATTTCCTTTCATGGCTAGATTATCAAAATCGGGCCATAAAGATTGAAGCTGGATGGAGATGACTTTTTCTGAACCTTGAAATTCAGCTTTCAAGAGATCCCATGCCTCTTTTGAATTTTTAGCACCCAAAAATCTAGGAAAAGTAGATTTGCTTACCCCCTGTTGTATGTTGAGTAAAGCTTTTGCATCTTTTATGATATTATCCTTGTACTCCTTTTGTTTGACTTGTGTCCATGCTATTAATTCTTTAGAAGTTTCTGGTACAAAAAAACCGTCCTCCACCATCCCCCACAAATCTTGAGAGATGAAGAGGGTTCTCATTTGTATACTCCAATAATCGTAGCTTTCACTATCAAAGACGGGTATAAGGTTTGGAGCATAGTTGAAGGTAGCATTATTTGAGACTGATGCCATGGACAAGGCTAGGAATCAAAGGATGGAAAACAAGCAGGGTTAGGCTCTAATACCAAAATAATGTTGGGTGCAAAAGGTGAGAGAGAGACAAAGAGAATCTTTCTAGCAATACTAGAGAGAGAGAACCAAAAATTATGTTGGATCTACCTTCAACTCCTTACACAAGTTGGCTTTTATAGGCAATCCAAAAACATATTGTGCACATGGCTATTAAATGCACATCTCTAATTTTCAAACTCAAGCACACACTTTTTGATTTTCTAACATCTCTAATTTTTAAATTCAAGCACACACTTTGATTTTCTCACATCTACCTTATTACAAATTATTATTTTGACAGACAGCACTTTAGCCAAACACCCAAAATGAAAAAGGCGGTGGAAATGCTTTAAGAAATCACACAAAACTTAATGAAATTCATTTGAATGTTCCTTGTTTTTGGGCCATGTGATCACGAATCACGCGGTTAGGATTTGGAAATTGCCATCGATAATGAAGGTTGTCAACTCCTGTTTTTTGGGTTGATCGTATATTATCAAAGCATTGATGGAAATGGCACTCTTGTAATATTTTTTAGAACTGGAGAAAGAAATAGGTTGTGGAGGGTTAATTCAAGGGGTGTCCTCCAATGAGGATTACTGTGTTATTGTTAATATTAGGCCATCAATTTTTACAATTGAGCTTTTAGTGTCTAGGGGAATGGAGATCACTCTATGATGGGTAACTATGCCTCTCCCAAAAGTTTGTATGAACTTCATTTCTTGTCTTCCATTTTAGTATAATTTTGAAGTACTTTCCACATGCTCTGCTGTGTATCTACACTTTTATAATGCAAAAATATGAAATGGGAATAATTTTCTATTTGGTGATCAAGAAGATTAACTAATTAAGGAATAAGAGATTGGACACTTATTCAAGAGAGAACAGTTTCAAATTCCTTGTCCTGGTGGTATCAAGCCTCAGCATGACTAATAATTTATATTCAATTGAATTATTGCTCCTCATACTGTACATACAATCAGAAGCAACCAGTGAAGGAAAAACTTAGTGCAACATTTTGGGCCCTCAAAACATAGAAATCTAAGGTCCGTAGAAAGGCTCGACTTCAAGAAAGTGAGATTAATAATGAAATCAAAGGTTCTTTTGATTCATTTAAGAATGGGCACAAACTATGTTGCACTTGCCGGCCGAAATGCCTTCACATATTGGCGAACCGGATTTTTCAATATCAATGGTTACCATGTTTAAAGTATTGAGATTGCCCAAAAGAAAAGAAAAGAAAGAACCTTGAACAATATAAAAGAAAAATTCAGCTCCTAAAAGGTTCTATACATGATCTTATTAAGTAGGAGTTTCCATACTCGAAACGTATAAGCCTAATTGGTCTATGTTCTACTTGTGTATTTATCTCAAGAATTTGAATAGACTTATTAACAATGATCTCTGCTAGTGTGTGTTTTAATTCTATAGCTTTTGAGTTCACTGAGAACACACACTTGGCTATGTCTACAAATTATACCTTTGTACATAAGATGTTGAAACATACAATTCATTGAGTGTATTTTGTGTCTACTTCAATTCTTGAGTCCTGAAATTACTACTTACATACTTGACTTATTTTCAAACTTTTTTGAGATAATTTTTCTTAGGACTTTGTTAAAAAGTTAGATTAAATAGTATATGAATCTCTATTTTTTAATATTCCTTCCTCTTTCTCATGAGCTTCATTTGTTAATTTGTAATAAATAAAAAAAAAGGAGAGTAGTAGATTTTTTTATTATTTTATTTATTTACTATTATTGCTTCTTCTCACACTTGTTTTTCATGGGGTTTGTTAAGTTGTGGATGTGCAGGCAATAGATGAACTCTTGAAGACTCTTTGGACATGTTGAGACTTTGATTTATTCTTACATTGTTGTCTCAAGTCTTTATTTGTATATTGATTCTTTATTGTGTTTTGTCATAGAATTGCCAAAGGGGGAGATTGTTAGGTTTTTAGATTGATTAATTATGAGTAAAAGCACTTTGTATGTAATTCATGTATTTAGATAAACGTGTCAGTATTGGAATGAATTAAGGTCCTGCAACAAAGGCAAAACTGCAGACCATTTGAACGGGTCATTAGAGGGTCCGAACGGGAGACCAGACCATTTGAACGCACGACAGAGAATTGGACTTCGACTTCTACTTTATGTTAGTTTAGGAATCCTTTCCTACTTTGAAGATATACTTTGTGCAAGGCTCTACAAATACTCCAGACTCTATATAAAGGCTATGAAGGCTTCATAATTTATATGCATACAACTATAGAGATCATTTAGCTATTAAGAGAGCTTTATTGTGCTTTAAAATTTATTGGAGTATTTTTCTCTAGTCAACAAACAAACTTCACATATATCATTTTTGGCGGATTACAAAGGTTGACATTGATAGCATTGGAGAACGGTGAATCGTGAGTGTCTAGCGATCAAGTCTGAACCTTCTACCATAGTTGTGGATCAACGGGTTGAGTTGTAAGTTTATTCTTATAATTGTTCAAGGTTATAGTGCTGAGTCGTTATTGGTTGTGTGTGGCTCCGTGATTTTTTTCCTGGTCGATAGGATTTTTCGCGCTAAAATCCTGTGTGCCTTGTCTCTTTACTTTATTGCTTTAAAGTTGCATATAGGATTGCCATACCTAGTTAATTGACCAGTTCATATTATTAATCACTTATGTTAATTAAGGACTCTAGGCAAATCCACGCACCCAGGATTGTTCAACAAAAGAAAGAACCTTATTATTATTTTTTTCTTCTTTTCAAATGGTTAATATTGGCGTTCGAATGCATGGCAATTTGAGGTACAGAGAACCACACGTTCAAATTTTATTCTTGTATGCCATTTCTGTGGTGTTGTAGGACATATCAGGTCTAGATACAATCAGTTGCAAAATTAAAAAAAAAATCTTTTCATTATTTGCAACCTAGAATGCCTAATAATGCACTACAAAGACAGATCAAGGATCTGAACACCCGAGTAAGTCAACTCAAACAATTAATTTCAAAAAAAAAAAAATTCTAAATTTGTTTGGGTTAGAAAATTTGATTTACAGGCCCTGAATACCCCTAAAACTTCTGTAAGGGTTAACCTTTATGATTAGAGTCCTAATTCTGAAATAGCCTAGGAAGTTATTTAATTTTTATTCTTTTGTCCTAGTACTATGATCATGGTTGTAGATTTTAGGATTTTTTTAAAAAAATTTAAAAATACCAAAAAGATTTTCTGATTATAGATCATTATTTTTTGTGATTTGTTGAGTATTTTTTTTCATGAAGATGATAATATGCATTTGTTAGGTATTGAATACATGATCTAGATTTAAATTTCTTTATCTTTAGTGACATTGCGAGTAATTTTGAAAATATTAGTCATGTGCACATGAGCACACTTGGTGTGACTGATTTGCATGAGCCATGTATGTGATTCTTGTTAATTTGATTTATTCTCACGTTCTTTAAGAGAGTTACACTCTAGAGTGACCAATGTTCATGTGTCATACTTCTTTCATTAACTCCCTGTCTTGACATGTGTGATAGCCACTATAGATGTATATCAAAATATACACCATCTGGGTAAAATCATAGAAAGGGTTACCGTATTTTAAGTATTGAAACTGCTCACAAAATAAATAAATAAACTTGAGCTATTCAAAAGAATAAAATTCAGCTCTTCAAAAGTTTCAATCTTGAGCCTATTAAGCGGGAGTTTCCATATTGAATTGCACGTGCATGATTGGTCATTATTCTGGGTGTGTAGCTTTCTCAAGAATTTGAATAGACTTATTAAATTTGATCTCTACTAAGTGTTTTTGTAAGTCTATACTTTCAAGTTCACCAAGAACACTCACATGACTATGTCTACAAATTACGCCTTTATGTATAAGATGTTGAAATTTTTAATTCATTGAGTGTATTTTGTGTCTACTACAATGTTTGAGTCTTGAAATTACTACTTACATGTCATATAATATTGTTTGACCTATTTTCAAACTTTTTAGAAGTAATTCTTCTTAGGGCTGTGTCAAAGGATTAGATTGAATAGGGTATGCATCTCTATCATTTTATATTCCTTCCTTTTTCTTATGAGCATGATTTGCCAATATGTAACAAAAAAAGGGAGTAGTAGTAGAGTAGACGACTTTATTTATTTACTGCCTTGTTATTCTTACACCACCCTTTCGTTTCATGAGGTTTTTTAGCTATGGTTGTGCAGGTAGTTGTTTATACAAGACTCTTTGAACACGCTGAGACTTTGATTCGTTCTTACATTGTCATCTCGAATCTTTATTTGTATATTGTTTCTTTATTACGCTTTGTCACAGAATTGCTAATTTGTTAAGTTTTTAGATTGGCTAATTTTAATCAAAAACACTTTGTATGTAATTCCTGCATTTAGATAGACGTGCCAAGTGTTAGAATAAATCAAGGTGCCATAGCAAAGGCAAAACAAAGAGGTTGAAGAAATTGTAGACCATCGAACGGGTCAGCAGATCGTCCAAATTGGTAGGGCGTCCGAACGACTAACTATAGTGTTTGAACGGCCGGCCTTCGAAAGGAATCCTCTCCTAACATACGACAAAGAATTGGACTTCGACTTCTACTTTATGTCGGTTTAGGAATCCTCTCCAACTTTAAAAATACACTCTGTCTAAGGCTCTACAAACACTTCAAACTCTATATAAAGGCTTTCAAGGCTTCATAATTCATATGCACACAATCAGAGAGATCATCTAGCCATTCAGTGAGCGTTATTGTGCTTAAAAGTTTATTGGAGTGTTTTTCTGGTCAACAAACAAATTTCACGCATATCGTCTTTGGCGGATTCCAAAAATGACGTCGATAGCACGAGTGAACGGGGAATCGTAGGTATCTAGCTATCAAGTTTGAAACTTCTACCATAGTTGTGGCTCAATGCGGAGTTGTGGATTAATGGATTAGATTGTAAGTTTATTTTTGTAACTGTTTAAAGTTATAGTGTTTCATCGTTATTGGCAGTGTTGTGTGTGACCCATTTTTTCTAGTTAATAGGATTTTCACACTAAAAACTTGTGTGTCTTATCTCTTTACTTTATTACTTTAAAATTGCATATAAGATTAGTGAAATTAGATTATTAACTTGTTCATATAGTTTGATACTTAGTTTAATTGATTGATCCTTGTAAATTCACGCTTTTTTTTACCCTTCATCAGTTTGTGATGAAATGCCTAACCAGTAGATGCAGCAAAGGCCAGTATCTTACTTCAGTAGGCGTTAATTGCACCAGTAATCATTGAATCTCTAGTCTGAAAGTGGCAGTTCCGGAATTCAAGTAAGCTTTAATTCTTTAACTCGATTCTACTCGTACTCTAAATCCACATAATTAGTTTGACTTGAGCAGAGCCTGCTTTCTCTGGACCCACATAATTAGTTTGACTTAAGCAGAACCTGCTTTCATCACCTTGAACAAAAGAATTCCATGAAATATATATAAAAAAAATTAACCATATTGATCATTGAATATGGCTTAAAGATGCTTCTCAGTTTTATTGGACTTAAAAGACTGATCTGTATTATATATATTGCGGTGAAGGAAAATGCAAAACTAAACATTTTCTGACTCTATTTATAAATAAATGATCAAGATCTTTTTTGGTTCTGAGTTCCATGCTTATGTAAAAGGAAGTGGCATGATGCTGCAGTTTCCTATCTGTAATGTCAAAGTTTGTACTCTTAATTGGCATTTGTTAATGTGCAAAAGCCCATAAAGGTTTCTGCCAACAAGGTGTATTGATATCTTTTCCAAACATAGAAACTACCAAATCGAAACTTCGTAAATTTAACAATCAATAATAAAGGCTACAAACCCACATTACAAGCATCCACTTTACCTTATATTTTTCAGCCATGGTTCACATTCACATAATAGAACATATGGTTGATCTATCAATTACTTGTATAACTATGGTTTTGTCTTAAAGAAACCCATTACAAGCATTAAATTTTGATCAAAGCATATGTAACTAAGTCTGATGTAAATAACTTACGCAACTAATCCAAATCAAATCTCCAAACAACAGTCTACTGAGTACAATGCAATGTAAAATTCTAGAAGTGCAAGTATAAGCAAATGGTCACCAAAAAAAAAAGGAGAGAAAAGCAGGAAAAATGAAAATACAAGTCACACCAATAATTAATTAACGTGCGCAGCATAAGAAGGTGAGCAGTCGCTAAAACAATAATTAATAGCAAGAACCTTGCAACAAGATCAGTGGAGCTATTCATCTGCAGAAGAAACCATTAAGCAGGTGAGCTGGTCTTAGGATCCTGGTGAGGTCAACCTGAAACCTGGCGTAGTATTTAATTGCAAGCGTGAGTATGGAAGGCAAACCAATATGATCGTTTAGTTTGTCCATTTTATATAAATATCGGGGCAAGCTTTAATCTCTATTTCTTTTCCAATTCCAAAAGCGCTGGATCAAGTTGAGTGGAATTACTTATTCTGCCCAACCATTTCTACTAACCTTGCACGTAAACAATGAACAAAATCAATCCAAGCATATATATATGGATCTTCGTGCTTGACCACCGTTCAGATCCGTTCTAAGGGGATCTGAACAGTGGTCCAGCACAGAGACGGTGAATCGTGGATATAAGCGAGGTCAAGACAATTATTAGATCATGGAGTTGATAGGTTTTGATTGTAAAGAGTCTTGTAACCGTCTGAACAACAAGATATAATGCATGATCTTTGTCCGGCAAAGGGGACACGTGATTTTTCTCCCATTTAAGGGTTTCCACGGCAAAAAACTAATGAGTTCCTGATTGAATGATTTGCTTCCTTTTGTGCCTTAGTATGTGCAATATTGCTCATTGCCATAACATCTTGAACCAATATTGTAGGATTTAGTCTTTTGGACAAAACATTGACAAAGGCTAGGTTTTTCAATTGGTATCAGAGCGGGACACTCAAAATCGCTTTTGATTTTCTAAAGAGTGAGGTCCTGATTGCCTATGTCTATGGATTGGCTAAAGGAAGGTAGTTCCACCTCTCAACCGCCCTTGCTTGATAGGACCAACTATCCCTATTGGAAAGCCAAAATGAGAGCTTTCCTTAAGTCTTTAGATGAATGTGTATGGCAGGTTGTTGTTAGTAGCTGGACTCCACCCACAGTCACAACCGGTGATGTGACTACCTCAAAAGCCATAACAGCTTGGGATAGGATTGATTATGAAGACTGTGGATGGAATAGTAAAGCTATTAATGCCATCTTTAATGGGGTCACAGCTGAGGAGTTTCGTAGAATATCACACTGTGAACTCACTAAAGAGGCTTGGGACATTTTACAGATCACCCATGAGAGTACGACTACTATAAAAATTGCTAAATTTCAGCGATTAACAACTGCTTTTGAAACTTTGAGAATGGAAGATGAGGAAACGTTTGATCAATTTTATTTTAAACTAAGTGACATCGTCAACTCGAGTTTCAACCTTGGTGAACAAATCTCCTCTTCAAAAATTTTTCAAAAAATTCTAAGGTCTTTACCTGAGAGATTTCAAGTCAAGGTTACGGCCATAGAAGAAAGTAGGGATGTTGATGCCATGAAAGTTAAGGACTTAGTGAGATCCTTACAAACTTTTGAAGCAAATTTTCGTCAACCTAGAAAGAATAAAAGTATTGCCTTAAGTTCCATTAAGGAAAAATCTAATGAGTTAGATGACAGTGATTCAGATATGGGTATTGAGGAGATGGCCCTGTTTGTCAAAAAGTTTTAAAAAAATTTCAACAAACGACAATAAGATCAATCTTCCTCATCTGATAAACTTAAAGGTAAACCTTTTGACAAAATGAAGTTTATAAGGAAGTCATATGATAAGTCTGGCCAAAAGCAATGCTTCGAATGTCATGGCTTTGAGCATATTGCTATAGATTGCCCAAACAAAAAGAAAAATAAAGGAAGTAGAGTTTTGACAGTTACTTGGAGTGATTCCGAAAAGGAAGAGGAGTCGAAAAGTGATAATGAATCTGAGAATTTCACGGCATTCATGGCATCAGCTTCTGAGGTAATCGAGGCCTCATCTAAAATCTCTAAATTGGAAAAATCTGAGGAATCATACAGTATAGTGGGATCTCTCAAGGGAGATGAGGATGATGAAGATAATGAAGATAAAAGTGAATTGCAGCGAGCTTATGATCAATTGTACAAGCAGTCATACAAACTGACCAATGTGAATATCAAATTAGGTAAGAAGTTGAAAAAGGCTATGGAAGAAGTTGATTATTTAAAAAGGGTGAATGATGATGCTCAAACCGAAATAAGTCAGTTGAAAAAACATCGAGCAACCCTATCAGACAAAGTGAAGTTTCTTGAGAATGATGCATTTGAGAGAGATGGTTTTAAGAAGGCTCTTGAAGAAAAAAATTCAGAAACTAGAAGCTGCTCTAGCTAAATCTAAAATGACCTTCAAGAAGTACAAGACAAGTGCATCCACGGTAGAGAAAGTGTGCTTGAATAAGAAACATTCGTAGGATACGTGTGGTATTGGGTATGAGGCTAAACCATCCAAGTCAAAGCAACACTAATATAGCAAGCCCATCAAATTTGTTCATGAAGAAAGTTATAATACTCGTCAAAATCAAGGTAATTCTACTTATCTTAGTCCTATTTGTCACCACTGTGGTATAAGAGGTCACATCAAGCCACAATGTCATAAATTGTATGAATTACCTGTGGAGTATGTTCAAACTTGTAACTTTCAAAACCCAGGTAGATCATACAATGGTCATATGTCTAATAGATTCCATGTGTTAACTGAGCAAAAGAATTTTGCTAATAAAAATTTTCAAAGACATGCTCAACCTCAATACTATGAAAACTCTATGGTAAGATCTACGACTAAACATACATCAAGGAAAGGTCAAAAGCCTAACCGACAGTCTCATCCAAAGAACCCAAGTACTAATCCTAAGACTGTTTGAATAAGGAAAACTGACCTGAGAGGATTTGTTGTCCACATTGCCCTGAAGGCTCACAATTCTAATGTGGGGTATCTAGACAGTGGCTGCTCAAGGCACATGTGTAAAGATAAAGGGTATTTTGACACTGTGACTAAATGTGATGGAGGTTTAGTAACCTTTGGTGATGGCAGCACCTCCAGAGTTGTAGGAAAAGAGAATATAAAATCTCAAGGGTTACCAAACCTTGATGACGTTCTACTAGTTGAGGGCTTAAAGGCTAATCTCATAAGCATTAGTCAGTTATGCGACGCACAACACCAAGTATAGTTTTCAAAAATTGAATGCTCTATTTTCGATAAAAAGGGTACTTGTGTTATGAATGGTGTGCGTACTCCTGACAACTACTATAGGATCACCTCAGAGAGTGGTATAACTTGCAATTCTGCTAAACTAGATGAGACTAAGTTGTGGCATCAAAGATTGGGCCATGTGAACTTTAGCGATCTCACTAGACTGTCTAGTTCTAAACACATTCGTGGAATTCTAAAACTTAGAAAAACCACAAACTGTGTGTGTGGACCATGTTAATTGGGGAAGCAAATTAAGTCCATGCATAAAAAAGTCAAGAAGATTGCAACACCTAGACCTTTGAAACTTGTTCATATGGATCTTATGGGTCCTACTCAGATAGAGAGCATTGGAGGAAAGAAATATATTTTTGTGGCTGTTGATGATTTTTCTGGGTTTACATGGGTTGATTTTATTTGAGAAAAATCTAACACCTTCTTTGTATTTAAAGCTTTATGTCTGAAAGTGCAGGTAGATAAGAGCACAAAAATCGGATGCATTCACAGAATACGTACTAACCATGATAAGGAATTTAAAAATTCTGAGTTTGCTAATTTTTGTGATGAGCAGGGCATAAAACATGAGTTCTCTACTCCAAAGAAACCACAACAGAATGGCGTGGTGGAGAGAAAGAATAGAATGATCCAGAAAATGGCCCAAGTTATGCTTCATGGTAAGAAAGTTCTACAAAAGTTCTAGGCTGAGGCAGTAAATACCACATGCTACATTGCAAACCGAGTCTATCTAAGAGTTGGTACAAAATAAACACCATATGAATTGTGGAAAGGTAAGAAGCCTAAAGTGAAATACTTTAGAGTATTTGGGAGCAAATGCTATATCCTGAGGGATAGAGAGCATCTGAGTAAATTTGACACTCGGAGCGATGAAAGTATCTTTCTTGATATTCCATTAATAGTAGAGCTTATCGTGTTTATAACTTACGTACTCTTACTATTATGGAATCGATAAATGTGGTTATTGATGATTCTTTAGTTGACACTAACATTACACTTGATGAGGACTGTGATTCAAATAGTGCATCTTCTAGAAATTTGGAGAAGAAGAATAACGAGAAGAGAGAAGATGATGTGACCTCCTTGATCAACTCCAAAGATGGACCTAACAACATCCTAGAGCCGTCATCAAGATTGAAACTAAATTATCCTTTGGATCAAGTGATTGGAAACATCACAAAGCCGATGAAGAAAGGCGTCAGGTAAGGAATGAGGTAAACTACTTATGCTATACCTCTTTATTTGAACCGA
Source organism: Euryodendron excelsum (assembly GCA_033060915.1). NCBI lineage: Eukaryota > Viridiplantae > Streptophyta > Magnoliopsida > Ericales > Pentaphylacaceae > Euryodendron > Euryodendron excelsum. The sequence goes on from CM065395.1 coordinate 34,884,660, forward strand.
AAAATGTGAAAGAAGCCTTGACTGATGAGCATTGGGTAACTGCTATGCATGAAGAGTTGAGTCAATTTGTGCGTAATGATATTTGGACCTTTGTGCCAAAACCCAATAATATGAATGTGATAGGTACCAAATGGATATTTAAGAACAAATCTAATGAGTATGGAACTATCACTAGAAATAAGGCAAGACATGTAGCACAAGGATACACTCAAATTGAAGGAATAGACTTTGATGAGACATTTGCCCCTGTTGCAAGGTTGGAGTCTGTTCGCATCTTGCTTGCCATTGCATGTTATCTAGGCTTTAGACTTCATCAGATGGATGTGAAGAGTGCCTTTCTAAATGGCATTCTTCAAGAAAAAGCCTATATCAAACAACCCAAAGGGTTTGAGGACCCTAAGCATCTTGACTATGTGTACAAGCTCAAGAAAGCTTTGTAAAGGTTGAAACAAGCCCCTCGAGCTTGGTATGAGAGATTGACTACCTTTTTGCTAGAGTTTGGCTTCTCTCGAGGGGGAGTTGATAAAACTTTGCTCACAAAGAAAGAATCAAAACATATTCTTATTGCTCAAATCTATGTGGATGATATTGTGTTTGGTTCTACTTCTGAAGAGCTTGCTCATAATTTTTCTAAAAATTTAAAAAGTCAATTTGAAATGAGCATGATAGGTGAACTAAATTACTTCCTTAGGTTGCAAGTTAAACAGATGGATCAAGGGATTTTTATATCTCAAACCAAATATGCTAAAGACCTAGTGAAGAAATTTGGTTTGGAAAACACTAAGCATGCTAGGACTCCCATGAGTACTAGTCTTAAGCTTAGTAAGGATGCTTTAGGCAAAGATGTTGATCAAACTTTGTATAGAAGCATGATAGGTAGTCTACTTTATTTAACTGCTAGTAGGCCTGACATTGTATTTAGTGTTGGTGTTTGTGCTCGTTTTCAGGCATGTCCCAAAGAATCACACTTGTTTGCAGTCACAAGAATCATTAAATATATCAATGGTACTATTGGATATGGTATTTGGTTTGCCTTGAACACTAATGCAGATATTGCAGGATATACTGATGCGGATTGGGCAGGGTCTGCCGATGATTGAAAGAGCACCTCTAGTGGGTGTTTTTATGTAGATAATAACCCAGTTGCTTGGCACAGTAGAAAACAGAATGCCATCTCCTTGTCCACTGCTAAGACAGAGTGCATAGCTGCTGGAAACTGTTGTGCTCAACTCTTGTGGATGAAACAAATGCGTGTGATTATGGTTTAGAACAGAAGGTCATGATTTTGTTCTGTGACAACATAAGTGCGATTAGTATTTCTAAGAATCCTGTTCAACACTCTCGCACCAAACACATTGACATTCGATATCACTTTATTCATGAATTAGTTGAGGAGAAGGTTATCTCTCTAGAACATGTTCCCACTGAGAAACAACTTATTGATCTCTTTACTAAACCCCTTGACACTCTTAGGTTTGAATTTCTGCAAAAATTCCTAGGAGTGTGCTCTCTCGAGTAGTCTGTCTAGTTGGGGTCTAGGCTTGAGCACTGTTCTTGCTTCATCTTATCTCAAGCCCTATTCATGTGTGTTGTTTTTTTTTTATTTCTTTTATTTTGTTTAGTGTTTTGTGTGTGTGTCAATAGTGTGACCTGCTTTTGGTTCTCTTTGTCGTCTATTTAAAGCAATTCCTATGAATTGCTAGAGGCATGAGCATGACATAAATTAAATCTTGTGTGCATCTTGGATTGTGTGTTAGTGATTCATGCACCATTGGTGATTCCAGCCATGCTTATAATTTATGTTTATCTGATGTTGTCCTCTTAAGATCTCTTAGAATATAGAGTCCAATCTTTTATGATCATTTTGCGGACCTCATCATAGTTGTCTTCTTTTGGTCAGGGATGCTTCTATTGACCTTGGTTATGTATACGCTTTCACAAAAAAAATAAAATTAAAAAAAATAAAATAAAAGTTTTTGGGTGGAAAGGGCTACTTGTGAGTTTGTGAGAAGCTACCTTTGTTATGTAACAAGAGGAGATGACTACTTGCTCACATGTGTGAAAGCCACCTCCCTCGATTGTCTTTTGTGCTTCAATGCTGGACAAATAGGGTTGGAACTTCGGAGTTTGATTAGAAGAGTATGTGTTTCTTGACAAATAAATTTCGTGTTTAAATACCTTGACTGGGATAACATGGTGGTTTGACTTCGAGTACATTATTGTCTAAGAGGAAGCTTCCATGATGAACACTGCCATGATTTTGTTCTAAGGTTCATATTCTCATTGATCTTTTTGACGGACCTGCATTATGTTTCATAATTGGCAGTATGGTTCTTATCATCTTTGTGTGTCTTGATTTGCTAGCATGCCATCCTTGATCTATCTTGATGTTAATTTTATATGTTTAAGTCTTCTTTATCTTCATTGGTTGTATTTTGCATATGTTGATTATTGAGGCCTTGGTCAGGTGGGTTCTCTTGTTGTTTTGGGTGTATTTTTTTTTGGGTCAGGTGAGCTCGCGGGATCTCGTTGGATCTCGCTCCCACGAAGTTAACTTATCAGGGCACTATTTAAACCCCAGCGACTGTTCCCTTTTTATTTTTTTGGTGTCGCTTTCCTTCCTCTTCGAACCTGCGACGTCTGGCAATCATGGGACGCTGTTCCCCCTCAATCTAGCGAGCTTCTTATTTCCATTCTTGTCACATCCTCTGGATCGGTGATGAGGTAATCCTCATCTCCTCTCTTCGTTCCTCTTCCAGTCGTATTTTTGTGTTTTCCTCAGATCTAGGGTTTTAATTTTTGGGATTTTTTTGTGCTTGGTCGTTTTTGGGTCTTTGGGGTTGTGATTTCCTGGTTGTGGGGTGCGAATCACCTGTTGGGGGGTATTGTTGCTCTTATTTTGTCTAGCTTGTGTGTGTTTTTTTTTTTTTCTGCCCATTGTTCTTGAACCAATCACGGTGACTGGTGGGTCTCTCTTGTTTGGGTGTTCGCTCGGCTTTGTTTTGTGTTAGTCTTTCTCAGTTGTTTCGTTTGGGTTTTCTGCTTGTTGTGGTTGTGTCTGTGTGGGTTTTGCTTGGACCAGTCACCATTGGACTAGTGCGTCTGCTTGGGTGTGCATTATGATTCCTGCTCCAAGGAAATGGAAGGGGCCACAAACCCCTTCATCTTCTCGTCATACCTCGAGTTAATCATTCTTCCCCTAGTTCCTCCGACAAGCGTCTTTGCTCTACCACCCCTGGTGCCACGTCTTCTCATTGAGGGCGAGTGTCTTCATCCCCTGAAGTGTCTCGTTTTCAACCAGCCACTAAAGCTGAGTCTCAATATAATCGTTCCTTTTTCTCTTAACCCGTGTTTGTCTCTCGGGGTATTATCCTCGAACAGTTTTCTAAGGCGTGTATCCATACCTACTTCTCTAAGTAGGGTTGGCCACGTCTAGCTGTGTGTTACGGGTTGGCTAGTCAAGAGCTTGTTCGAGATTTTTATGTGACTATTTATACTCTAGACAAGGAGGTTGGATCCTTGCAGTCGTATGTGTGTGGGGTGTCTCTAACCTTCTCTATATCTGATATTTGCACCTTTTACCACATCAATCGTCCTATTATTTCTGAATATCCATATCCTCCTACTCGTACTAGGCCTACGCTGAATTCTTTGGCCCAGCTTCTCTTATCTTCTGGAGGCAATTGGCCACTTGATCCTTTGAGTCTCCTTAAGCAAAAAGAGCTGAAGGATGTGTTTCGAGTGCTCAACCATGTGTTGTGTGATCTCTTTCTCTGCATTTCACATGTGAGCGAGATCGATGAGCCTCAAGCTCGTCTTATGCATGCCATTGCCACCGGCCTTGCTATGGATATCAGTTGTCTCATGTTTAATCTTATCCTCGAGATCTCTGTGAATAACTCCTCGCATGCTTATCTTCCTTTTGGGATTTTGATCACCGACTTTCTCTCTCGTCAATGAATTGTGGCCGCGCCCAATGAGACGCGTATCCCAGTTGGGAAACCCATCTCTCGTCACACCGTCAAGCTGAGTAATGCTCATCTCGAAGTTGCTCCTCCACCATCACAGTTGCAGCAGCCCGCAGTGGAACTATCTGATGATGAGGCTCCTTATATTAACCCCACTGCTCCGTCGTCTTCCACTGCTCCACCTCCTGCTAGGCCATCTGCTTCTATCTCTGGATCTCCGTCCTCCACTGCTGCTACCATTACTGCTCTCTCCACCCAATTGACTACCATTCACACTGACCTGGTGGAGTGCATGGGCTTGGTTCATGAGCGCATCAATCTTCTTGTGGAGCGTTAGTAGCGTGACATTGTCTGTGTTCAGGACACTTTGTCTGCACTCTCCTGGTGGCACACCGAGTTTATTACTAATGTAAATGACTTCATCCGAAGCATTCGTCGTTGGTAGTTGTGCCTAGTGGCTGGTTTATCTTGTGGATATTACTTGTTCTTTTTACTCTTTTATGGATACTGTTAGTTGTCTATTTCGTTGGGTGCCTCGTTTTGCATGTTGAGGCTTTTGTCTTTTGGCTCATGCCCAGTTTCCTTCTCAGCTTTATATATTGGATCTTATTTTGCATGGTTGGTTCCTTGGGCTTCTTTTGTCAATTTGTTCCCAAAAAGGGGGAGATATGTTCTGCTACAGTTTTCTATGTTGTTTCACTTCACCATTTCTCTATTTCTCTATGTTGGCTCACTATTTCGCTTACACTTGATTGGGCTGGTTTGGTTGGTTGATGCAGTATGTGCATCAACCAACCAAACCCAATCACAAGCATTCTACGTGCTTGTGATTGGGGTGTCCTTGTTTTTTTCAATTTGTTTTCTTTCCTTGTAATGGTGGTGTCATGTAGCATAAGGTTTTGGTCATGAAATTGCCAAAGGGAGAGATAGTAAGTTTATGTAATTGGCTAAATTTCGTGACACGGGTTGTTTGATATATTTTGGGGATTTGGGTTATCAATCATAAGCATTAGGAAAGGATTTCAAGCTTATTTGTGCAAGCTCGTGTTAAGAGAGTCTTATATGATACTTTTTGGCTATTGAAGGGGACTTCGAGAGATGTCGATGGACTCGAGGGATCTTGAGGGCAAAAACAGTGTGCTGGCTGCAAAACATGGAGCTCGCGGGATGTTTGAGAAATGTCGTGGGATCTCGAGGGCAAAAACAGTGAGCATGTAGATTTGACAGAACCTCGCGGGACCCTCGCAAGATGTAGCGGGAAGTCAAGGGCAAAAACAGTAAGCGCGCCAAAATCTGGGATTGAGCTCACGGGATCGAGATGCACTTCGCTAGATCCTCGCGGGAGCGAGCTAAGCAAAATCAGAATTCTCGAAAATCGCGCCGCTAGGATTTTTGCACCTATTTAAAGCCCAACACACTTCCCCAAACCTGATCTGAGCCGCCACTATAAAAAACTCATATTAAGAAGTATTTCCTACCTTCCTAAAAGCTTAGAAACAAATCTTAGCAACAATCTTCTTCAACCCAATTGAAGAAATCAACAGTCTTGATGGAGTTCAAGGCATGAAATCTGTTCTAAGGGGATCTGATTGTTGGTAAAGTACGGAGACGGTGAATTGTGGATACAAGCAAGGTCAAGACAATCATTAAATCATGGAATTAATAGGTTTTGATTGTAAAGAGTCTTGTAATCGTCTAAACAACAAGATATAGTGCATGATCTTTGTCCGGCAAAGGGGACACGTAGTTTTTCTCCCATTTAAGGGTTTCCATAGCAAAAGACTGATGTGTTCCTGATTGAATGGTATGTTTTCTTTTGTGCCTTGGTATGTACAATATTGCTCATTGCCATAACATCTTGAACCAATATTGTAGGATTTAGTCTCTTGGACAAAACATAGACAAAGGCTAAGTTTTTCAAGTTCTATTACTAGGAGAAAGATGAAGATTGACCTCATGAAGGGATCTATATCACTTGACATATATCCAAAAACAGCTTTTATGTAATTAACCAAACTAACATGCTTTGGACTGGGATTAATAAATCAGAAACATAGCTATGACTTAACAAAAAGGAACAAGAAAGAAGGCTGTTGAATTGTACTGATGGTAAACAATGAAAAAAGCCAGCTAACAGGAAAAAAACAAAGAAAAAAGGCATAGACAATAGATTGCTCTGTACCTTCTTGTTGATTGATTTCAGAACTTGGTGCCATCAAAATAAATGCTGGAAACATGAGATATCTTGTACCTATCATCTCCTTGGCAGCTTTTAACAAGTTCTGGGCAGTCACTAATTCGAATTTCTTGGAGCATAGTGAGGCTACGCATTCCCTCTGGCAGAGGCGTCAATTGAGGGCATTCTTTAATCTCAAGCTTTTGAAGGGAGGTTAGATTCTCCAGCAATGAGTATGGCCTTAATGTTGTGAAGTTTGGAAGATCATCAATTGATATGTGCTTCAGAGCATTAGCACCTTGAAGAAGCCACGTGGGCACAGCCACCAACCTCGGCAGTCCACGAATGACAAGTAATCGAAGGCTCTTGAGGCCGCCGTCTGCAAATTGAATGTCTTCTTCTTCCTCCTTTGCTACCGTTGCTTCCTCCTGACTAGGATGATCATCCATTGTCAAATCTAGCTTTTCACAATCTTCAATTATCAGATATTCTAGAGCAGTTAGGTGTCTCACACCCTTTGTTGGCAAAGAGACCAGACTTTTACAACTGTCAATGTACAAATATCGGAGGGCAGAGAGACGTTGCATCCCATCATCAGACATAAGAAATTCCAGATTTTCACAGTTTTTAATCAACAATGATCGGAGAGAGGTCAAGCTTGCTATTCCTTTCTCTGGCAAACATCTTTCTTGTGTGGTTATGCACAAATACCTGAGGCTGATCAAGTTCCCTATATCTCTGGGCAACTTCTCAAGTTTCACGCAACCAGCAAGGTCGAGCGTTTGCAAACTCTGCAACTTGCAAATTGAATTAGGGAGCGACTTGATTTCATGGTTCTCTGATAACATTAAGTATCTCAAATGCTTTAAACCCCCGATGGAACATGGTAATGCCTGAAAACTGGAAGCGTTTAGATCCAGAAACCGCAAGCGCTTGAAACTTGAGATGCATGCTTTAACAAAAGATTTGCTCGTGTGCCCTGCAGCTTCATATTGAAAGTAAATGGTACGAACATCCCTTTGTTTGCGCAAACAACGTGGAATCTCTTCTCTCCACTGATTGACATCAGAAAAGGATACATGCCGCACCTTTTTGGGGATGCTACTATCACTACTTTGGACACCAGAATTCAAAATGGTGTATTCAGTTTTGGCCACAAATAGTGCTAGGTCATGTACGAGGTCGTGCATTTTAAAGTAAATAAAATCTTCAAAATCCTCAAGTACTTCTTGGATTAATGATCTAGACCATAACTCTTCAATGTACTTCTTACCAATATCTTCTAACTCTTGATTTGGGCTGGGCAATTGAATCAAATCCATGTGCCATCCAGATATTGATCATTGCAACACCACATACCTTAGCATCTTTGGCGAAGATTGAGAAGCAAGCAAAACATTGCTTCAAGTAAGATGGCAATTGGTCATAACTCAACTTCAATTCCCGTAAGATGCCACCTTCTTCTTGCGGTAAATTCCATATTTCGTTATCTCTCACATGCAGCCAATCACGCTCATTACTTTTGTTATACAGGGAGCTACCCAAGGTCTTTACAGCCAGAGGATTCCCTTTGCACTTCCTCACAATTTCTTCCCCAATTTCTACAAGTTTTGGGTATTGGCCCATCTGACCAGCGTTAAATGAATGCTTTAAAAATATAGACATACATTCCTCATGTGGGAGACCGCCTAAATCGTATGTGACTTTACTGCCCATAAGACGTGCAATGGACTCACGTCGTGTAGTCACAAGGATTTTGCTTCCATTAGCTCCACTACTCATTAACAACTTTTGCAAATCCATCCATTTGTTACGATCATCATTCCAGACGTCATCCAAGATGAGTAAATATCTTTTGTTATCCAAGGCTTCCCTAAGGCGAATTTGCATTCTTTGATTGTCCATAGTGCTACAATCTGCATCAATAGCACTTTCAGTAATTTTTTTTCTTCAATTTTTCTACATTAAATTCATTTGAAACACAAACCCACATTCTTGATACAAAATGCAGTTTTATCCTTTCATCATTGAACACTTCTTTGGCAAGGGTGGTTTTTCCAACACCTCCAATTCCGGTTATGGAAATGATGGAGACATTCTCCTCATCGCTCGGGCTTGTCAAAAATTCTATAACATCTTCTATAGATTGTTCTCTCCCAAAAACATCCGAAGGATCCACGAAGGAGTCGGTTGTCTCCCTCCCGGTGTACACGACGCGGCTGTCTACCGGTCGAACACGTAGATTAAATTTATGCCGGTCAGCAGCAATCGCATCTAATTTTTCTCTGATATTCTTTATCTTATGAGCCATCGTAATGCGGAATACAAGTGGATTTGAGCTTGAAAAGAAATTGTATACCTTCCTTTTAATGCTCCGACGCATCACTTGGCCTTGCAAAGCAACAATCTGGAATTCCTCTAGCACATCATCTATACGATAGACGACGTCTTTGAGCTTTTGCAGCCAGTCACCCAGCTGATGTTTCATTTCCTGATGCTCTACAGAGCCATGGGTCTTTGCCTGCTGCTCCTCAGCGTCTAAGAGCACTGCTTGGATGGTCGACAAGGTGGCTGTCAGCTTTTCCAGCTCGCTTGGTACACACCATACCAATTTAGCTTCTTGGAGAAGAAGGGAGCCCAACTGCCCAAGAACTTTCCCCACAATGCTGAAGAGAAATGATTCTGCCATTCTATTTTGAGGAAAAGGAAGTCAACTGTGGCTATGGCAAAGAGAGCTCCTTCTCTCTTTATCCCTCTCGGTGTGGATAAAGCACAAACAAAAATGTGAGGCTGATAGCATATATGCCAAGTTTAATCGGAGAGATGGGATAAGATGGGATAGAATCCCCCGACATGGAGTATCCTGGGAGATTGTATCCCCAGACTCTGTGTATCTCGTCCCACGTTTGATTGGGCACGGGATATGTTTGTCGGTTATGTATTTCACATTTAGAATAAGTATAATTACAAATTTATCTTTTGGGGAAACAAAAAGCTAAAATTGAAATCATTTTAGAAGAAGAATAACAATAATGATAATAAAAATAAATAAAATTATAATTATATTATTTATAATAATTGAATATTAATATAATGTAAGATTAATAAAATATAGTACTGTTATTATAATATACTATAATAATGAAATAGTAATATTACATTAATATAATATATTATAACTTTTAAATTTATATACATCTTATTGGTTAATGGTAATATTATTAATATGATACTCAGTACTTAACGTATATTAGATTACATAATATATTTATATTTATACTAATATATTAACATAGAAGTAAGTATATAAAATATTTATAATCTATTATATTAATATATACATGTAGAAGGGGTATTTTTGTAAAATTATATAGTATCCAGGGGTAGTTGCATAAAAGTACCTCCATCCCACCAAAGCTCTAGCCTAGGATATGGTGTCCCATCCCTTCACACGGGATAAATTAGTCTCATGTACATGGGATTTGGAATCCCATCAGAATAATTTATCTCAACCTTCCTTGCTGCACCAAATGTGGGATAAGTGAGATTCGTGGATAACTTATCCTATCTCACTCTCTTATCACACTAATCCAACGAGCAACAAGCAAAAAAATTGAAGTGTAGGATTGTATTATACGACATATATATATATATATATATATAATTTGATTTAGAAAAATGATAAATAAATAAATAAATTGAATTCTTTTATAGAAAGCTCATCAAAAAAATGATGTATTAATGGTATATTTAAAATTACGAGACACGACGATGAGTGTTTTGTTTGAAATGTAAGGATCACAAAAAGTCACATCATTTTGTATAGAATTTTTATACAAAAATTCCCTTTGAATATCATTATCCTTTAATTTAGTCTAATATATAAGGAAAATGCAATCATAAATGTAAAATATAACTAACCTATATATAATCTCATTTCTTAATCCTTTTTTCATTCATAGGCACAAGATTGTAGTAATCATATTAACAAATTGATGTAAAACTCATTCACTTGTGTCTGCGAGTGAGAAAAATATTGAGAAATGGGATTACATTTACTATTTTTTCATATATAATATTAGATGTTGAGCGTGCAATGTGCAAAAAGTGAGTTTCTTTTTATTTTTTTTGACAATCGATAGGAAATAATTACATCATGGTTAATATTTTAAACTTGACACTATCTCTCCAAGAATGTCCACAAACTTATATGAAACCTAATAATCACACTCAAATTACAATATAAATTCACTACTAGGAAAGTCAAACTTAAGATCACCGTTTGGTAACATTTTTGTTCTTTATTTTTTGGTTTTAAAAACAAAAAATGGTATTTGTTTAATGTATTTTTTTGCTTTTAGTTGTTGACAAAATTCAGAAAAAGAAAATGAAAAGCACTAAATGGATGTGTTATCTGTTTTCAAAACATTGGTCTGGTACTGTAGGCACAACAGTAACCTACAAATATCTAAAACACACAGTAAAAATACACAATAAAAAATAAAAATTGACAGTGTTACTAAACAGGCAGAAACAATGAACAACAGAGTTGCAGCTTAAAAATATAAGGACTGCTAGCCATAGTCAAAATATCAGTCGCTCCATCACTCGCAAGCTTTGAGAAAGCCACGTTGCAACGATGTGAAAAGTTGCAACTGGAACTGATAAATGCCGGTTATGTTGCTTTGATATCTTTGCAACTGGGCCAGAGTACATTTTAGAAAAAAAAAAACTAAACCCCTACTAGAAAAGGCAACATGGAAAAAGAATAAACTATTACATACTAACAAGCTTTGGACAATGAGCTATCATGTTTCATGAAGGCATCTATATCACTCAACATGTATCTGAAAAAAGCTTTTATGTAATTAACAATACTAACAAGTTTTGGACTGGGATTACTAAATAAAGAAAATAGCTATGAACCAACCATATACAAAAAGGAAGAAGAAAGAAGGCAATTGAATTGTACCGACGGCAAAAAATAAAAAAGCCAGCTAAAAGAAGAAAGAAAGAAAGGCATTGAAAATAGATTGCTCTGCACCTTGTTCGTGATTGATTTCAGTACTTGATGACATCAAGATAAACGTTGGGGACATGAGCTATCATGTCTCCTGGGCAGCTTTCAACAAGTTCTGGACACTTACTAATATGAATTTCTTGGAGAATAGTCAGGCTACGTATCACGGGCCAACACTTTTAAGTGAGCAAGACCGTGACATTTAGTATCAGAGCATGGTGGTTGCTTGAAGGATCCGGAAATCATGCCTCCAAAGAAGTAAGCACAAGACCGTCTCAACGAGATGGAGGTGGAAATGGAAGGGCTAAGACGTGAGACGGCGGAAAGCTTGGCCAGGCTCAGTGACCACCTAGACTTAGTGAAAGTTAGCACAGCAACTAAGACGCCACAGGCTAGTGCCACCATTGGCGGGCTCGCCGACACGGAAGAGCTTCGGGATGTGTTGAAGGAGTTGAGAAGCAAGTTGGATGAGATCAACACCAAGTTAAACTTGCTAATGCGGGCAGTCGGTAACTCGGCCCCTCACACCTCAATCTTTGACACGGCAAAGGTATGCATTCCAAAGCCCCATGCCTACGGTGGAGCACGGGATGCCAAAGAGTTGGAGAACTATCTCTTTGACATGGATCAATATTTCTGTGCCATCAAGGCCGACTCAGAAGAGACCAAGGTCACCATGGCTACAATGTATTTGAGCGGTGATGCTAAACTATGGTGGCGCATGAAGCATGAAAAAATCCTACAGGGCCACTGCACTATTGACACGTGGGAAGACTTAAAAAGGGAATTGAAGGCTCAATTCTCCCCTAAGAACGTCGAGTACATCGCTCAACGCAAGCTTAGAGATTTAAAGCATACGGGCACTGTGAGGGAGTATGTCAAACAATTCTCCGGGCTGATGTTGGACATTTGGGACATGTCGGAGAAGAATAAAATGTTCTATTTCTTAGAAGGCCTAAAGCCTTGGGCACGAGCTGAGCTCCAAAGGCAACGAGTGCAGGACTTGGCATCCGCCCAAGCCGCGGCTGAGGGCCTGACTGACTACACCTCCGAAGGATTCATCGAGTGGGTCAGGTGGAGGCGGTGGAAAGTTTGTCAAGGCCAACAAGAGACAAAGTGGGGGAGGCGACAAGGGGACTTCTTCCTCCAAGTTCCAACCAAAGTCCCAGGCACCCAACACGACAGGAGACAAGCCCAAGTTTATTAAATGCTTCTTATGTAGCGGTTCCCATAGGGTCTTTGAGTGCCCTCATAGACAAGCACTAAATGTTTTACAAGCTTTTTTGTCTAGTGGTGATGCGCAGGAACAAGACGAATAAGAGGAAGCTGAAGGAGCCCCGCGGATGGGTACCATGCGCTTGCTTAATGCCTTCAAGAAGCAAGCCAAAACAAAGCATGCCTCGCCTAAAGGCCTAATGTTCATGGATGTGTGCATTAATGGCAAGTTGATCGGGGCCATGATTGACACCAGCGCCACTCATAACTCCGTGTCAAACACGAAGGCGACACGCTTGGGCCTAAAGCTAGAAAAGGACTCAAGTAAGATGAAGGTCGTGAACTCGGTAGCTCGTCCTATCTAGGGAGTAGCCAAATCAGTGCCAGTAAAGTCATAAAATTGGGAAGGGCATGCCAACTTCACCGCCATTTCTATGGATGATTTCCAAGTGATTTTGGGCATGGAGTTTCTAAGGGACACCAAGGCCATTACAATGCCCTTTGCTAGCTCATTGTACTTAATGGGGGGAGAACCCATGTCTTGTTCCCGCCGTGGCTCAACACTCCAAGGATAGGTTTCTCTCAAGGATAGGGGAAGATAGCAAGGTGAGTCCAAGTCCCTAGCTTACTCTGTTGTTGTCGGTTGTTATCGGTTGTTAGTTAGCTAAACTCCCCACCTAATTGTAATCTGAAATTGCTTGTTAATGCAATAAAAGTGATCTTGTTTCTTGCAAATTGTGTGCCATTTTCCTCGATTGTAGCTTGAAACGTTCTTAGCGTGTTGCTTCAAATTTGCTCACTTGTGCACCTTTGGGTGTGTGCATTGGCTTAATTTGCGAGGTGCCCCTTTGGCTGAATTGCTTGGTGCCGCCCAAGATAAGTGCCACACGATCTTGCTGACTAAAAAGTATCGATCCGTGACACTATGCATTCCCTTTGCAAAGATGTCAATTGAGGGCATTTTTCAATCCCAAGTTTTTGAAGGGATGTCAGATTCTCCAACAGCAAGTTTGGTATTAATGTTGTGAACTTAGGAAGATCATGAATTGCTATTTGCTTTATAGCATTAGCATCTTGAAGAAGCCACGTGGGCATAACCACTAACCTCGGGCATTCCACCAATGCAAAGTACTTAAAGGTTGCTGAGACCGTTATCTACAAATTGAATGTCTTCTTCTTCTTCCTTTACTATGGTTACTTCCTCATGATAAGATGATTATCCATTGTCAAATCAAGCTTTTCACAATCATCAATAAACAGATATTCTAAAGTAGTTAGGTGTCTCACACCCTTTGTTAGCAAAGAGACCAGACTTTTACAACTTCGAATGCCCAAAGTTTGGAAGGTAGAGAGACATTGCATTCCATCATCAGACATAAGAAATTGCTAATTTTCACAGTTTTTAATCAACAATGATCATAGTGAGGTCAAGCTTGCTATTCCTTTCTCTGGAAAACACCTCTCTTATGTGGTTATCTCCAAATATCCAAGGGTGATTAAGTTCCCTATATCTCTAGGCAACTTCTTAAGTTTCACGCAACCATCAAGTCGTAAGGTTTGCAAACTCTGCAACTTGCAAGTTGAATTAGGGAGTGAGACACCTAACACGGAAATGCAAACAACTTGGAACATGGATTAGTGGAACATGGATTAATGTTCATGTTGGGAATACTCACAGCAATTGGTCAGTAAGAATGATAGAAAAATAATAATAAAATAAATCAAAGCACACAAAAGAAAAGTGACACCAGTATTTAGCGTGATTCGGCAAGATTGCCTACATCCACTGGGCATGTTTCGGTCTCCTTCTTTATTACTAAGAAAAATTGAGAATGATGGTATAAATATACACTCAAGTTTGATAACCCAAACCCGAGCCCTTAAACTCTTGTACACCCATCTCAACTCACCCTCTCAAACTCAATAAGAAAAACCCCACTTTCTCTTCTTCCGGCTATGTATTGAAAATGGGAGATCCGTTGGCTATTTATAGGAGAAATGAGTCATGGCACACTTGTAAATAAGTTGAAAAACAAGGGTAAATAGTATTGTAGCTACGACGACTGTTTGACTACTATAGCTCTGATGGCTGTTGACTACTATAGCTTTGACGACTATTGACTACTTTAGCTTTGACGACTGCTGACTACTGTAGCTCTAACGACTTTGAATTTGCAACCACTCTCAACAATTCTCCACCTTGGCAAAAATTCAAATGCCTCCACCTAAAATTTCAGGTTCGCATCTAGATGTAGATGCTCATCCCCATGCCCTGGGATGTTCTTCCAATCTTTAACAGTGCAAAAGATTGATCAAGTCCAAGCAATTCTTGAACTTTTGTGTAGTCACCGGCTTCGTTAATATATCCACTGCATTATTCTCAATATGAATCTTTTTTAAATTTATCTTGCCTTCTTCAGCCCATCTTCTGATTATGTGATACCTCACGTCGATGTGTTTTGTCTGGGCATAATAAACTTGATTCTTCGCCAAATGAATGGCACTTTGACTGTCACAATACAACTCCAAGCCTTCCTGCTTCAACCCCAATTCCTTGACCAAACCTGTCAACCACAAAGCCTCTTTGGCAGCTTCCACCGTTGCCATATATTTTGCTTCAACTGTGGATAAAGCGGGAGTTGATTGAAGCATAGCTTTCCAACTGATAGGCCCACCTACAAGAGTAAAAATATAACCTATAGTAAATCTCCGCTTGTCCAGATCTCCTGCATAATCTGCATCTACATAGCCCACAACCTGTCCCGTTTCATCTTGTTTCTAATATAAGATACCGAAATCCACCGTACCGCTCAAGTTCCTAAATATCCATTTGACTGTGTTCCAGTGCTCCTTTTTTGGATTATTCATGTACTTACTTACAACATTGATTGCATGTGAGATATCTAGTCAACTACAAACAATGGCATACATTAAGCTTCCCACTACACTAGCGTACGACACTGGAGACATTTCCTCCACCTCATCATCTGTAGAAGGACATGATCTAGCAAATAATTTAAAGTGGTTAGCTTGAAGAGTACTGACCAATTTTGCATTGGTCATATTAAATCTCTCTAGCACCTTCTCCACATATTTCTTCTGTGATACCTATAGTATGCATTTTTCTCTGTCCCTCTGGATTTCCATTCTAAGGATCTTTTTAGCAGCTCCTAGATCCTTCATATCAAATTATTCTCTTAATCTGGACTTCAACAAATCTAGCTCATGCATATTACTTGAAGCAATTAACATGTCATCAACATAAAGCATCAAAATAATAAAAGAACCATCTCCAAGCATCTTAAAATAAACGCAGCTATCATAACTGCTCTTCATGTAGCCAATATGTACCATATAGGAATCAAACATTTTGTACCACTATCTAGGAGACTCTTTTAGCCCATAAAGAGATCTTTTGATATTACATACCAGATGCTCTTTACCTTGTTCCTTGAATCCTTCTGGTTGCTCTATAAATATTTCATCCTCCAATTTTCTATGAAGGAATGCTATTTTGACATCAAGCTGCTGCAACTCAAGGTCAAACATAATTACCATGGCTAACATAACATGAATAGAAGAATGCTTTACAACAGGAAAAAAATTTTCATATAGTCAATCCCCTCAACTTGCCTGTACCCTTTAGCTACAAGTCGAGCCTTGAATGTTTCTCCTTTGTTCTCCGATGTAGGTTCCTTTTTCCTATATACCCACTGGCAACTAATTACTTTTCATCCCTTGGGTTTTTCAACAAGCTCCCAAGTATTGTTCTTGCGTAAAGACTCCATCTCATCCATCATTGCAATCATCCACTTTTCAATTTCTTTGTTGTTGACTGCTTCCTGAAAAGAAGATGGATCTCCACTACCAATAGTTAATGCGAAAGAAACCATGTCTTCAAAATCATACCTGACTGGTGCCTTATGGGTCATTTTCTCTCTTCCAGCAGCAATAGTAATGGGTTCTTGCTGCCTTTCATCATCAGATGTTTCTTCCAGAGAAGATGTTGGTGCATCATCATCTCTACTAGGCTATTGTGTTTCGTCTGACTCCACCTAGACTGATAATTTTTCTCCATGAGCTTCCACCTCCTCATTGGCTTCATCCCTATTTAAATTCAGCATGTGTGTTTCATTAAAGACGACATCTCTGTTGATCACAACCTTTCGTGCAATTGGATCCCAAAGTTTGTACCCTTTTACGCATTTTTTATAACCAACAAATATGCACTATTTTGACTTTGGGTCTAACTTTGATAGTTGCTGTTCTTGCACGTGAACATAAGCTGGACAACCAAATATTCTCAAATTAGAATAATCAATTGGTATACCTATCCAAACCTCTTCAGGGACTTTAGCATTAATAGCTGAAGACGATGACCTGTTAACAATATAGTATGCCATGTTAACAGCCTCAGCCCAAAATAATTTTGGCAAACTTGCAGCTTGCAGGTATTTTCATGCATCTTGCTCTTTCTAACAGGGTCCTGTTCATTCTTTCTACTACACCATTTTGTTGTGGCCTCCCTGGTGTAGTATAATGACGAGTAATCCCTTCTGTCTTGCAACATTTTCTGAACTTATGGTATTTATACTCCATCTCGTTGTCTGTTCATAAGTACTTGACTTGCTTTCCTGTCTACTTTTCAACTTCTACTCTCCACTGCTTGAATATTTCAAACACTTCACTTTTGTGCTTCATGAAGTAGACCCATACTTTCTTGGATAAGTCATCAATAAATGTGACAAAATACAGTGCTCCACCTCTGGATGGAGTTTTCATAAGTCCCCACACGTCAGAGTGTATATACTCCAACACATCCTTACTAGTATGATCTCCTACTTTAGAGCTAACCCTACATTGTTTACCATACAAGCAATTCTTGCAAAAATTAAGTTTACAAGTTTTTACCCTATCAAGCAGATTGTGTTTGTGAAGTTCCTACAGTCCTTTCTCACCATATGGCCAAGGCATAAATGCCATAGAGTAGTGTCGTTAGTACCCAGATCCAAAGGAGTTATCACAGTTACTCCACCTGTAAATGTACTTCCTAACAATGTATACAAGTTTCCTTGTCTCTTTCACTTTATGACAACCATGGCC
Source organism: Euryodendron excelsum (assembly GCA_033060915.1). Taxonomy (NCBI): domain Eukaryota; kingdom Viridiplantae; phylum Streptophyta; class Magnoliopsida; order Ericales; family Pentaphylacaceae; genus Euryodendron; species Euryodendron excelsum. The sequence continues at coordinate 34,902,142 of CM065395.1, forward strand.
CTTTTAACAACGTTTAGGACCCCAATTGTTGCTGTGAAGGTAAAACCATTAGAGCCAAGTGTACCCAAAGAAATTAAATTCTTTTTTAGGTTAGGGACATGTCGCACTTCAGCTAAAGTTCTCACCATACCATCAAACATTTTAATTTTAAAGGTTCCAATTCCAACAGTCTTACAAGTTGCATCATTACCCATTAGAACAGTTCCTCTAATATAGGGTTTATAAGTATCGAACCATTCCCTATAAGGACACATGTGGTAAGAACATGCAGAATCCAAAATTCATTTGTCAGCAAGATAGGTCGTACTTGTGGTGACTGATAATAAATCACCATTACTGTCTACACTATCTTGCACAAAGCCCATGACTCGCGCCACACGTGCACTCGAGATTAACCCAAGAGAAGGCCGGCGGAGTAGTATTACTCGGAGTACGAGATCGTCCCACAAGGAGTTATGCGTACACAATAACCACAAGATCTAGGACCACCCTCTCAATCGACCGCTAAATTCTGGCAAGAAAAACTTCAAATGCAAAGAAAGAAAATGGAAAAATATACTTGTTGTGGAAATGGGTTGGTTATCTGAATTAGCTACCTACTAAAAAAGAACGACTTGAATCAAGTTTGATTTTTTTAACTTAAGATGACAAAGTCTCGGGATTGAATGATCCAACCAATTATTGGTCTAGGAATTCCAAAAGAGGTATTCTATAACTCAAATTCTTTGACTACAACGTGAGTCTCGGATTCGGAAGGTTTAGCGATAGAAACGGAGTGTCCTTTAGAAATCCCACCCCTAGAATAAATCGAATCTTTAGAATCGAAGACGAATACCATCGATTCGTGCAACACCTATACTGAGTTTGCACTCATGCATAACCGTTACCGAACATAGTCAATCGTCTAAGTTTTCAAAGGTTTCTAGAATGAGGAACAACAAGAACCATACAATTAAAAGATTTAGTTTGAAAATCCAAAAACACCCTCTTATGGTTAACCAGGACCTCTAATCGGTTTTCACCTTCAATCCCAAGATGGGGGAAGTTAGCTACTCATTCCTATATACGAATAATTTTGAAAATACATGAAGAAGAGCTAGAAATTCGACTTTAGAACCATAACTCCACCAACATTATAACTTTAATACAAAAGGAAATGGAAGATCATATGTTACACTAAAGCTTTAGAGGGTACATTTACATTCAAACATAAATCTAACAAAATAAAAGATACAACAAAGGAAGAAACATACAAAAACCCTAAAGTCGCCGCCCTTCCTCCTCTGATATCTCGAAAATCACAAAAAGGGTTGTATTTATAGGGATTACAAAGCGAACCCTAAAATCTGGACAAAAATAACCCTGCCGTTCGAACTGTCAAAGTGGGCGTTCGAACGCCCGTCACTGCATTTTCAACCGTTCGAACTGTCAAAGTGGGCGTTCGAACGGTAGGCTAATTTCCAATTTGCACGCCCACGGGCCGTTCGAACCGTCCATTTATGAGTTCGAACGGTATGCCTTGTTTTCTCCTTTTTTCCTTCTTCTTGCCGTTCGAACGGCTCTTTGAGGGTTCGAACCATAATCCCCTTTTTCGCTCAGTTCGGAATCGCCTTGTTTGAAGCCCTTGGAGTTGAAATTTGGCAAGGCTCATTAGACGCAAACATGATTGTCTTGGGGAGAGCTTTCCAACGACTCATCAAATGCTCCGTTCTGAGACACGAGTCAAAAGTTGCACACTTCCCAAGAAAAGACCCCCGGGGATGTTCCTCACTGATCTACGCTCTCAGCTCGGATCATTTCTTTGACTCCCAATTCACTCCTTTAGCTTTAGAAACCTGTAATCAGAATGAGAAAAAGGTTTAATGAAATATATATTAAAGAAAACAAACTTATCCTAAAACTACGACTAACAAAGGGTCGTTTAGAGGCGAAAAACTACACTTTCGTTGTCTAATCAGCCCACTTGATCTGAATTCGGAGATTTTTCTTTTCCCCCAGATCTCACTTTCTTTGCATGCAGTCCCTCTTCAAGTGTCCTTCTTTCTTACAATAGTAACACTTGCATTTTTCGGTACTCGTTCCTCTTGATTATGAATGTGACCTTCCCCTATTTCTCGAACCTCTGTTGTTGCTCCTTCCGCATTGCTAGCTTGATTTCCCTTTAGTCACCAACCCTTCTGCTTGGGAATCGTTGCGCGGCTTTCTGAGTGTCTCCGTCTCCAAGAGAGCCGTTGTCACCTCATCTGTGTTGAGTATCTTTTTCAACCAAAAGTGTAGTCACAAGTGTATCAAAAGAATTTGGAAGAGAAGCTAAGAGAATAATAGCTTTATCCTCTTCTTCAATTCTTACCTCAACACTTAAAAGTTCATTAATAAACTTATTAAAAATATTGAGATGATCCATAATATTTGTTCCTTCTTCCATCCGTAATTGATATAATTACTTTTTAAGGAACAATTTATTTGTGAATGATTTTGACATATAAAGGTTTTTCAATTTTTTCCATAACACTGAAGCAGATACTTCATTCAAAAAATTATATTTTACTTTTGGTGCAAGATATAAACGAATTGAACTCACAACCTTCATCTCAAGTTCCTCTCAAACATCATCTTTTATGTCTGCCGGTTTATTTGCTTTGCCCGAAAGTGCTTTGATCAGCTCTTGTTGCACCAAAATGTCTCTAACCGTGCTTTACCACAGGCTAAAGTTATTCTTTCCATCAAAGGGCTCCACCTCAAATTTTTTCACCGAGATTCCTGTTCCTACCATCATACTAGTTCCGGTGAATAAGAACTATGTACACTTGTTCTTAATGCCTCACCTCCCTGGTTGAATCTGGAAGCTCTGATACCACTTGCTGGAAATACTCGCAGCAATTGGTCAGTACTAATGACAAAAAAATAATAATAAAATAAATCAAAACAATCAAAGCACACAAAAAAAAGTGACACCAGTATTTAGCGTGGTTCGATAAGATTGCCTACGTCCACGGAGCGTGCTCCGGTCTCCTTCTTTACTATTGAGAAAAATTGAAAACAATGGTACAAATATACACTGAAGTTTGATAACCTAAACCCGAGCCCTTAATTCCTTGGACACCCGTCTCAACTCACCCTCTCAAACCCAATAAAGAAAACCCCACTTTCTCTTCTTCTGGCTGTGTATTGAAAATGGAAAATCCGTTGGCTATTTATAGGATAAATGAGTCATGGCACATTTGTAAATAAGTTAAAAAACAAGGGTAAATAGTACTGTAGCTCTGACGGCTATTTGACTATTGTAACTCTAACGGCTGTTGACTACTGTAGTTTTGACCACTTTGAATTTGTAGCCATTCTCAACAATTCCATCAATGGAACATGAAAATGCCTCAAAACTGAAAGCGTTTAAATCCAGAAACCGCAAGCGCTTGAAACATGAGATGCATCATTTAACAACAGATTTTCTTGTGATCCCTGCATCTGCATATTTAAAATAACATCCCTTTGTTTGCGCAAACAACTTGGAATCTCTTCCTTTCACGGATGGAGATTAGAGAACGATACATGCCGTATCTTGCTGGGGATGCTACTATCATAACTTTGGACACAAGAATTAAAAATGATGCATTCAGTTTTTGCCACAAATAGTGCTAGGTCATGTACAAGGTGGACCATAACTCTTCGATTAATGATCTGGACCATAACTCTTCAATGTACTTTCTACAAGTATATATCTTTTAATTCTTCATTTGGGTTGGGCATTTGAATCAATCATGTGCCATCCAGATATTGATTATCTCAACACCATACAACTGAGCATCTTTGGAGAAGATTGAGAAGCAAGCAAAACATTGCTTCAAGTAAGATGGCAATTGATCATACCTCATAACCCAATTTCAATTCCTGTAAGATGTCACCTTCTTTTTGTGGTAAATTATATATTTCGTTATCTCTCACGTACAGCCAATCACACTCATCACTTTTGTTATACAGCGAGCTACCCAAGGTCTTTACAGCGAGAGGATTCCCTTTGCACTTCTACTCAATTTCTTCTCCAATTTTTACAAGGTTTGGATATTCACCCTACTGACCAGGGTTAAATACATGTTTCAAAAATGGGTAATGCTATACAACTAAAAAATTTATACAAAATTTATCATTAAAATGATGTAACTAAGTTGTGGGTTTATCACTTTAAAACAAAGAACTTGCCAAGATGCTTATTGATGACAAAATGACCATCATCACATTATTTTAATACAGAATTCTATATAAAAATTTTAAAAGAATAATATTTTTCTTAAAAAGATGTGGACATCAAGAAATTCTTGATGTGGGAGACCGCCTAACTCGTAGTCGTACGTAACTTTACTTCCCATAAGACGTGCAACGGACTCACGTCGGGTAGTTACAAGAATTTTGCTTCCATTAGCTCCAGTACTCATTAACAACTTTTGCAAATTCATCCATTTGCAACTATCATCATTCCAGACGTCATCCAACTTTTTGCAATCTGTCGTTATCCATATTGCTCGCAAGACAGAAAGTTGAGAACTTTGCTAGGCCATGAGTTATGTTTACCCATACTTTGTTCTCAATTTTGAAGATAAAAGCCCTTATTTGTGTGTAGGTTTAGATACGTATATAGGCAGATCTACCAACGGACGAGGACTGAACTTGCTCACTTCCACAATTTTTTAAATTTATTTAATTTACCTCCACTGATTTTGGTGACACCAACATGTCTCAATCGAATTTCACAGACCAATTATTATTTGATCAAATGAATTACACAATTCTCACATTCTATTTTGGTATTAAAATTGTGAGATCGTGTGGTAATTATAGAACCGTCTTTTGACTTTATAGGTTAGCCTAATTTTGGTGCAGGTCTAAAATTTTTTGGATTAATTATAAGCACACCCCTTAAACAGTGTTACGAGACCCCTTAACATTTAAAATGTAATAAATTGACCGCTAAATTATCAATTCGTATCAATCAACCCCTAATGTTAATAATCCATTACGAAAATAGTTGAAAACTTGTTATTTAACTTGTACATGTTCACAAAATTATGATTTTCTACTTAAATTGATATTCTCTTGTTATAATAATTGTCTAATGACTGAAATATATCTTGAAATGACATGAAAATATAAGGGCAAGACAAGGGGTATTTCAGTCATTAGAAAATTATTACAAAAGGTAATGTAATTTAGGTATAAAATGAATTTTTATAAACATGTTCAAGTAACATGATAATTTTTCATCTACCCTCCTAATAGATTGCTAACATATTGCTAATAGAAGGGGTTGATTCATATAAATCGATGGTTCAGAGGGTCTTAGAGTTTAAGAAGGTTTATTGATATTGAGTTTTAGTTTAGAGAGTGTGTTTATAAGTAACTTTTTTTTTTTTTTGGTTCACAATCTTTGAACAGAGGCAATGCACCCCCTAAAATATTATCAGTTAGGAAATAATTTCGTGCACAATTCTAAATGTTCCCCCATTGAACAAAAATTCTATGTATGATTCTATGTAACATTTGTCCCTATAGAACAAAAATCTTGAATTTACCCCTATATATGTACTATGTAATTTACAACATAGAGAACCGTAATCCTCTACAATTTATGTTAACTTGTAAGGTATAAACAAGATTGGTCCACATTTGTTCTCAAATCTGGATGTAATAAAAAGTTAATTTATTTATAGCAAGAAGGGATGTTACTATCCATGGTAACTCTATTGTTTCTTTGTACCAAAAAAAACTCTTTTGTTTCTCATTTTCAAATCTCACCATTTCCAACATGGAAACGATATTGCATTCTTTATATTTTTTTTACATTATTTCCGTGAGTTGCTTAATCATCCTCCATCCTTCATATATTGTAAATTCAATAAAGCACGTTTCACCAATTTTACAACAGCATTACAAGTCGTTCATTTAATGTGGAAAAATATTTAACTTCGTCTTGCTTTGATAAATCACACGAGGTTTTACTGATGAGTTGAGGGAGTAGGATGCAAGAGATTCACCTTGAATTATCAATTAGGTGAATACTAGTGCTGACTCATGGTATGCACAAGATTTATAACATAGATATAAAAAAAAAATGTGATAAAGTACCAACTGTATAATTAATGTTGATTATCAATTCAATTGGTGCATGTTATCAAAAAAAAAAACAAACTGACCCTTCCAATCAAAATCCCACGAAATGTTTGCCGCCAAATTCCAATTTTATAAATTCACAGAGCCAAACTGTTGGGGAAATTTATTTTGATTTCTTGTTTTTGGGTGAAAGTCAATGGAAACTTCAATTTTGGCAGACCACTGCTCTTCCCTATCTCTAAAACTCGTCTGTCCATCCATCAAAACTCGTCTGTACAATGGCAACATCCCACGTACCATGGAACAAATCTACCAAAAAAAGTCGCAGCACGATCACATCCTCCTCCACCTGGACACTTACATCGGCTCCAACATAAAGAAGACCCAAACTCTCTGGGTCTATGAAAACAATCTCATGGTGAATCGACTCGTGACCTACGTTCCCGGCCTCTACAAGATCTTCGACGAGATACTAGTCAATGCATCGGACAACAAGCAGCGAGACCCGTCCATGGATTCTTTGAAGGTCGATATTGATGTGGAAAACAACCGTATCAGTGTGTATAACAATGGCGATGACATACCTGCAGTGATGCACAAAAAGGAGAAAGTTTACTCGCCCGAGATGATTTTTGGGCATCTTCTGACGAGTAGTAATTACGACGACTGGTGGGAGGAGCGGGTTCGGCGCGAAGCTCACCAACATTTTCTCAACCGAGTTTGTGGTTGAGACTGCCGATGGCAGGAGGCAGAGGAAGTATAAACAGGTTGATGAATTAAGCTTTTTGGGATTCTTTTTTTTTAATCTGTTTTTTTCTTTCCTTTTTGTTTTCATTATATTTGATTGGAATAGCTAAATAACTAAAAGGGTTTTACTATCATAGGTTTATGCAATCAGACCAATACATATTGCCAAGGTTTTGTTGTTTAGAATCTTAAGATTGTTAATATGATCCTTATTTCAGTTTTATTGATATTTGATCATTTGTTTTTTTTTTTTTTTTATGTCTAGTCATTTAATCGTTGAGATTGGAGCTTAAAAGTGATTATGTTTTTTTTTTTTCCTTGCCACATAGATTTAACTTTTTTCCCAAATTTCACAAGAGAATTCTCCAAAAGGGTTGGCAGTAAAATAGACAGATTATGAGTTTTGATGTATAGATATAACTTGACCTGATGGTGCTACATGTCTGACTAAGATCTTCTTCATTCTGTAGCAATCCCAAAACTGTAGCAAAAATTTGCAGCAGTCATTGCCACAGAGGAGATGGTTTACAAATGGACCATCCGATCTATCTTTAGCCATTAGATACTTTCTCATTTCCTGGGCTTTTTACAACATCACTCAGAGGCCATGGACAAAATCAAGAAATTAAAAGCGGAGCTTGAGTCGCATTATACATGCCCATATATTTCTAAGACAAACTGCCGGTGGTTATTTTTTTTAACAATAACAAGAGGAAGAAACATAGTTCTTTTTTATTAGAAAACAGTTATTTTTCAAGTCATTAGCAGATAAATACGTCCTGAATTTTTCTTGCTATTATTTTCCTTTCATTCCTTATAAGATTATCATCTGCATCCATAAGTTAAAGTTTTTTTTTTTCCTTTATTTTTGTTAGGATTGTAATGGTGATTTAAGTGTTTTTAGTGTAAGGGATGGTGTAGTATGTTCCTTGAAAAGATAGAGTCATTACAGGTCAAAACAACTCAAGAATGACAGCATCGCTCGAGCAAACCAGGGTACCTCTCGAGTGAATTGGCCAAGTTTTGAAGAATTGAAATTACAGAGAGCATCGCTCGAAGGCCACTCTAAGCTCGCTCGAGCGAAGTAGTATGTGTCAACAAGAGAAATAATTCCAGAGAGTATCGCTCGAACATCAATCGCACTTAGTTTGAGCGAACTATCACTCGAGCGATAGTTCGCTCGAACGTAGAACCTTCGTTCAAGCAATACAACAGACTTGACTTCGAATTAAAACACTCTCTTATCCAAGTCAGCAAGGTTTTGAGGACTCTTTGGCCAAATCTTTACAGCTAATTAAGAGATAGTCCCAACCTACCCTCTTGGTGATAATAAGAATGCTATAAGAGTCAAGATAATTAATTGTTAGATAGATCTCTTGAATTGAAAAAGTTGTTGAGAAGTGAAACGTGAAATCAAGAGAGAAACAGGAGTGAAGGTGAAGATCTGGATGATTATCTGAGCATACAGAGCTTTTTCACCATTTAATTCTAAACTAAAGCAAATTAGATCGAGATCGTCTTGAGAGAATTTTGAAGACGAAGAACACCGTGGAGATTCGGTGTTAAAGTCAAAGCGTGGAGAGTAGAAACTTGAGGAGTCGAGCAAGTAAACTTAGACCATAGTTCGAAAGGATTCGGACGGCAGTTGTGGAGTTCAATTGTCCAGGGTTATAAGTTGTACTTGTGTAAACTGCTCAACTTAGTGCTTGGCTTGCTAGACGTGATTTTTTTCCAATTTGGATTTCCACGATAATTGTTATGTCTCTTTCTTATTGTGTAATTAATTGCTTGCATTGCATAAAGCATTCACATAAATACAGGCCTAGACGTAAATCGAGATAATACAAAATTTCAATTGGTATTAGAGCGGATCACTCCATGTTATTAATTGAGTGTAGTCCTATTTTTCGTATTCATGGATTTACCTAAGGAGGGTTTGTTGACGGTTAGACCACCACTATTAGATAGCTCCAATTACCCTTATTGAAATTACCCTTATTGAAAGGCTCGAATGAGAGCTTTCATCAAGTTTATAGTTGAAAGGGCTTACTTAGCTGTTATTAATGGCTACAGTATTCCCACAACGATTGTAAGAACCGTCACTACCCCTAAGACCTCTGAACAATGGGATGCAACTGACTATGCAAATTCTAAGTGGAATAGCAAGGTCCTAAATGCTATCTATAGTGCTCTCACACGCAAAAAGTATATGAGAGTATCTAATTGCGAGAATACAAAGAAAACTTGGAGATATTTTAAAGAAAATCCATGAGGGAACTCCGGATGTAAAATTGTCAAAACTGTAACGTTTGACTACTCAATTTGAAACACTCAAGATGGCAGAGAATGAGTCATTTGATGAATTCTATGCCAAACTAAGTGATGTAATAAATACCAATTTTAACCTAGGGGAGCGGATTCCTGTGAATAAGATTATCCAAAAAATCTTGAGGTAGCTGTCGTGAAACTTTGGTAGTAACCACACTCACTCAAGGATGCTGAGTTTATTTTTTTAACGAGCAGTTTGTTCATATGGATCAAGGCTTCCTATCTTTTAAAAAAGAAAAGAAAAATATCATAGAAACTGATGCGGATCGCATGGCAGAGGAGTACTTGGAGTCCCGGGACCGTCGTTATGCCCGCGCCGGTGGTCGGTAAACTTCAACTGGGCATAACTTTTGATCCGTAACTCCGTTTTTCTATTATAATATATTTTCGAGTAGCTAGCGACGAGCCGGAGAAAGAAAAAAATATAAAATGCTAATGCAGCCTAGGAAATCGTGAAAAAAACGCCTCTAACTATGTTTTTCGGCCTGTTTTGTGTTTTGGGCTTATGTTTTTGGACTTTCGTTATTTTTTTTTAATTAATCCGGTTTGTCCCGGGCCCTAGGGTTTCGTGTTGCATATTTATATTCGTGTTAAGACATTTTTCAGCAGTTTTTGAAGTTTAATAAAATTTTGTACTTGAAATTGTACTTTTTCCCAATCATTCGGTATTCGTGCGAATCAACGAACGTTTGACGCCTTTGAATCTGTGGTTCGTGGTGATCCTACAGGTTGAAAGAAGAATTTTATTCCGACATTCGTGGTGAATCAACGGAGTAGAGTTGAATCCCTTGTGTCTTAAAGTTCCGGCATTCGTGGTAAATCAACGGAGTAGAGTTGAATCCCTTGTGTCTTAAAGTTCCGCTGTATCAGAAACAATATAGGACCTTCATATCATGAATGCCAGAAACAAAAAGTTTGGAGTATTGAAAAAAAATTTACTTGTACAATTTTTATTTTTTTTTTTTGTGAAGACGCTATTTTTTATTTTTTTAAAGTAAACTAGGATAGTTGATTTTAGCCCTTTTTTTTTATCCTAACCAGACTGCTTTTCACACCTGAATTAGCGCAATCGTTTTTGAAATAACAAGTGAAAACTATAAAGGGCTTACCATAGAATGTGATGTTTTAAGAAATTTAGGGCCTTCAAAAACATTTTTGTTTTTACAATCTGTCTTTATTAAACTGGTATTTGGCTTTTCTTTTTATGTAGTTTCCTGAGTACGTTATACGCTTGAATACGAGATGCTTGGTTCAAGCAATTTGATTACCACTTCTAAAACAAAATTTCCTATTACAATATGGGTGCAACAAACAATTGAAAATCTATCAAAAGGCTGGCATCTCAATGACTTCAACAGCTCCTTCCCCTGCCCCATGCGATGCTGGCATTTACACTTTACATGTTGGCTCTTCAATATCCCAAGGTACCATCGGTCATTGGATTCCATACTCGAGGATGAAGAGAGGGTGCCGAACTACTACTAGTAGAATCACTACCCCAATCTATGTGACTGAACATCTCCGAGGTTGGCTCATGCATACGCCTCTCAGTTACTAGTTCTATAATAGGCTCATCAGATTCTACAACATTGTTAGGGCTGCCAAGCTACTCAATAAAAGTATCCTCATGACATTCTTCACCTGAGGCTCCTCCATAAGTGTCTGCATTAATTTTGTCGTATGCCCATGTCCTATCCTCTTCCTGAACCATCAGTCGTACAACACTCAAATCCACTCCAGCACCTTCAGTATCATCATCAGTCTGTGTCCTCAAGTTGGTTGGGGAGGAGATGTTGTCTGTCAGAGAAAATGTCATATCTCGAGTGTTATGACATGCATCGGAATACATAGGCAACGTACTGGAGGATGGAAATTCTGGCATATACTGAAAGGTATCGGCAGTGACATAATCATTGATAGTAATTGGAGAAGGAAGTGTTGGAGTGACACTATCCTGCGTGAGCAATCTAGTGTATGGGCCAATTGCAGCAACCTCAAGTACATCATCACTTGTCCTCATACATTCTATCTCCAAATACAAATCAACATGATTCCGATCAGAATGGTCCACAACAACGTCTAACATACTTTCCACACAATCGTCATCAATGATCTGCAATGGCATGTAATTGATCGTGCCTCTTTCAACTTCGGGGTATCTACATGTCAACTTCAATCAAAATTGATCCTTATCCACCTCCATGATGCTATGTAACATATCTAACAACTCATCGTAGCTTATTCGGCGATTAATCTTAATCAATTGCCGATATTTGCAGTCATATGATAATCCTTCTTCAGTTTGCACCATGTTCCCTCTCCAAAAACAGAGGACAGTTATACGCCTTTCTACCATTGTTAACCTTCATATAATAAGTCGTTAAAATGTTTTCTCAAAAACAAATTTGAAAATAGAACAAAAGCAAAGGTCCCAAATTTTAATATCCTATTTAACCTAGTAAATGGCACACCTAAACTAACTAGGAGCAGACATATTCCCATTTACATTAGGAGACAGACAGATTTGCATTCAACCTGCCCCTAACTTTATCTCCATGAACAAGATGAAGTCATGTAAATGGCTAATTACTATTAAATTTTGGAAGTCAGATATCAAGCAGTGAAAATACAACAAAAGCAAAGGTCCCAGTTCCTAAGTTCCTAATTAAACTAAGGTAAAACAAAACCAACAAACCTTTTAAAGGCATATCAAGGTTTGGTGACACTGAAGGGCTGAAGTGATGAAGTCCATTATTTCAAAGACCTGTAAGAATGAATTGGACAATATATAAACAGGTCACAACAGGAAAAAAACAAAAAAAAAACCTATGAGATAGTTTATAGACACAAATAACAAGACACTTAGGCCAAAGATAGGAGCAACTATATAAAGCTTTAGGCCAGTAAGAAAATAAAACATATAGCATCATTCTCTCTACTAGTAGTTTAAATTCAATGATGGCCATATTCTGTGGATAAATTGATAAACTCTCATTTGTTTCCTTTCTATTTTTTGGTGGGGCCCCCAAATCACCTCCACTTGCCCCATCTAGAAAAGGACAAAGTCCAAAATGAAAAAAAAAAAAGAAAATCCAGTTTTGTGCAATAAGACAAATACATGCATGAACCCCAAAAATATCAACAACTGTACAAATAAATACAAATATGTTTTCTACCACCACAACAAAATTGTGAGTTGTTTCAAGCAGAATGAGCAGAATGGCATGACAAGTAGTAAACATATTTGGCAGCTAACTCTTGAAAAGAAAATCTAATATTGGGATAACATTAGGAGACTCTAAAAGTAAGTTTTCAATAATTTCCAAACTTACATTCATCTAGAATCAAAATAACTCATTGGAGAGGGTCACAAAAAGCTAACATCTCCTCCTCAGCAAGTGCACTGTGGAGAGTTGTTTTCTTGTATAAAGTTCTAAAATTCACAAAACACAAAGCTATACATGTTGAAAAATCATTTAGGCATTTTATCAAATACCTATACTGCCGTATTGAAATAGAGAGTTAAGTGTTCATATTCAGGAAAGTGGACAGGGAGAAGCTGAGACAGAAATAAGATAAGAGAAAATCAAAATGTCCCTACTTGCTTTGCCCTACATTATATACCCCACTCTTCTTAGCAAGCAACGATCAGGAATAGGGTTACAATCACAACCTTACACATGCAACAATGAAAGGTGAGGGACAGGAGGGAGATCTCTGTAAGATTCTCACAAGCCAAAGAATGTAAGGGTTAGGGGAAGGAGAGAAAATCTGTAGTGCGATCTTATTCTCAAAATGGCTGCAAAAGGGTGAAAGGGGGGAGACGAGATGATAGGAGAGTTGTAGTCTAAGTCTGTACCAATGTTTTGAAACCCGGACCATTGAGCGAACCGAAAAAGGGACCGGGTCACGGGTCACCGGTTCAACCGTCGAGTCAACCGCTATTAAACCGTTATCGAATCGTGACGTCATAAACATGATATAAATATATACAAATATATATAAAAATATGTAATAAAATTACAAACAATTGCCTAAAAATGTGAAGTATTTTTTAAATATTTCTTCTAATGGGTTCCGTAATTTCTGAAATAATAAAATATCATGAATACATAAAAACACAATTTAATAATATAACTTAGATTATATAGTTAAAAGAATTATAGAAGGGCATATAACACTTCTGGGCCTTCTGGCTATGTCAAATATAACCACTTCATACTAAATGTTAAATTAGCGTTAGGCAATCATCAAAAAAATTTTATTAACATGTATCAATAATTCATAAGAGAAAATATTCAACTAGAATGCTGTCAATGATAAAAAAATTTTAATGGAGTTTTTCCTAGCTCAGCTTTCCTTAGATCAGAATTTCAGAGGAGGAGACAAAAAGAGTCAAAGAGAGACACAGAGACAAAGACAAGTACTTACCCGAGAGTTGATCGGTGCCGGAGTTGATAGGCCGTCCGTCGTCGAAGTCTTGAAGAGTCTTCACTCGAGAGCAGTTAAGCCGCAAGCCTGTAATTTCAAATTTGTTCCCAATTTGTGATTGCTATTGATCAAAGAACCACCACACATCAAAAAATACCCAGAAATATGTCTATTTCAGTAAGACATAATTCAAATGTCTACTTCAGTAAAGCACCATTCATCAAATTAACACTTTTGGCCTAATTCCTATGAACATAAATCCGTCACTACAAGAAAAATCTGGGAAATGACTGTCACAACAACACATTGACATACCCATAACCATTATATCAATACACCAGTTATAACAAATTAAAAACTTGAAAATCAGGCCAAAAATATATATTACAACCAATCAAAGTTTGAGTACCCAAACAAAAAGTGACTGATAACATCAAACAACAAAGGAAAGGCTATAGCTATAACCCAGAATCAGATTATCATTATCACTAAATTGATGATTCCTATTGCATCAACTACGACAACAGGCTAATTTCAAACACAAACCCCATCTGAATTCCACTGGACCATTAATAAAAATTGCAAAAGCACTTAAAAAATAAAATCAAAACACAACCAGTAAGTAGGTAAGACCCATCACTTGAGTACACGTACCCACAACGACATCTACGCAAAACATGAATCGAAACGATTAAATCCGACAAACCCATGCCCAGAAGTGGCACATAAATGAGGAAATGCATAAGATCAAGGGAAAGCTGAGAGAGAGAGAGAGAGAGAAGTACCTGCCGGAGTTGCGATCGTTGCCGGGGTTGAGATTGGTCGAATTGATAAGTGGTCGAACGTCGAAGTCTCTCGACGACTTAAGCTGCAGAATTTTGGTTCCTAATTTCTAATTGCTAACCCTAAGTCTTAAAACAAAAGAGGTGTATTTATGGTAACTGAAACTTGACCGGTTTCACTGACCCGTGACCGGGCCAACCAGTTCACCAGTTGAACCGCCGGGCCGAGCGGTTTCACAAACTAGAACGGTTTTTTCATTAAAATGGTTTTATGAGTAAATTCAAACCGCTGCTAGGCCCTGATCACGATTCAACCGGTTCGACCGGACATTCCGATCTGGGTTTCAAACAATGGTCTATACTCTGTAATCATTACCACAAGAGAGGGAAAGCTTTAGAACAGTATGTCAAATTTCACATCTCGTTGAAGGTACTGGACTTGAATAAATCAGTTCAAGTCATGTTATTAAAACACGACTTCAGGCTTAGAATCGTGATTTCATAACACGACTTATCAAACGGCCTGCCTTTGGTAAATAAGTTGTAAAGGACTTAGGTTTCAGAAATAAAGGGATGTACGACATGTGTTTGAGAAAAAATTCGGTGAGGAACTATGCTGCCTACAACTAGAAGGAGACAAATGGAATAATAAAATATTCCTTAGGAACCTGTTTGGATCGGGTGAAAAGGAAGAGAGAGTGAAAGATATATCCTAAAAAAAGTGATTTCTTTCCTTTATTTGTTTTTAAAATAATAACAAATCACTTTTTCTAATTTTGAAATTCAGAGAAAAGATTAAAAAAAATAATATAACAACTATTGAAAAGAAAAGGTGGAGCGAAAATATAAAATAAAATTAAAAGGTAGGGGAAAAAAAACAACGCGCTCTTTGTTTTCTTCTCCCTTTCTTTCTTTTTTTTTTTTCTAATAGCCTATTTGAAACTTGGATAAGGGAATGGGAGGGTGTTGACTCCATGTCTTAATTTTGATGATTACAAAACTTGATTTAGATGTCTAATTACTCTACTTAGCGTGCAGATCATATTATGCATTAATTTATCTTCAGCATCAAGATTTAGAAGCCTTCTTTAATATCAGAAAAGGAGATTGGCATCAAGTTCTGAAGCATAACTTAGAGATGCTGACACTTAAGATCGAAAAATGAGATCGACATCAAGTACTGACACTGAAGTCGGCAAAAAGTACTGATACCTTCTTGTCAGAGCTTACATCTTCTAAAGAAGGTCGGCAAGTCATTTGAAAGAACTGACACCTTCTACAATGTAGCATAAACAAGATTAGAAAAGGATATCAGCAACTATTAAAAGAGATCGGCAACAATGAGAAAAAGGTCGACAGACAGTATTTACGCCTAACTCAGTGATGTTGATTGAAAAATCCTACAAGTAATTAAAATGGATTGATTTCATCTCGAAGAGATTGAAGGTGTTCTTGAAGATCAACATGTATTGGAGAAATCATTTCAAGCATTAGAAGTCTAATCTGAAAAATCATTGAAGTGCTTGAAGGTTTGGAAGTAGGTTGAAGAAGACCTGTAAAATGAAGTTTCTGGATTGGCAAGAGTTGACACCTTCAACTATAGGAGTCGACACATTTATCCAGATTGGATAACCTTGAAAATGTCCTTAAAAGAGCCGACACATGAGCCTACAAAAGTCGACACATCAAGACAATGCCTTAAAGATACATGTTAGAACTTAAATGAGTCGACACTTCATTCATCAAGAGTCGACACATGGAGACAGATTACTTGAAGAGCTGTGTTTAGAACAGGAAGGAATCGACACATGCAACCGAAGGGTTGACCCATGCCACTGTAACAACTATATTTTTAAACGTTCTACAACTTTGATCTTGCATTTGATGCAACCCCAACTACCTTCAACGGCTAGAATCAATGTCAAGACATATATACAAGATCCCCTACAGCATTTATACATAAAATGACATACATTTAAGTGCTGAATCGAATCTGAAAGTTAGAACCCTAACTGCTATAATTGTTTTGCTAAGATATTAGGGCAGTTACTAATCTTACACTTGTTTTATCCACTCTTTGAGAGAGATAATTTGTGTAAATCTCATTTACTCAATTTGGGTGGGTTTGTAAACCTAAGAGTTTGAGTGTTCTTGTTAAAAACACTTGTAAGTTTGAGTGAAACTTGAACAAAATCAATTGAGGAGTTTGAGAGCTTAGGAAGAGCTTTTGTAAGAAGTAAGTTAGGCACTTGGTCAACTAGCACCTGCTTTGTAATTTTTTGTTGCATAGTGGAAGAGCTTTCAAGGGGGTCTTGAGGGTGAGGACGTAGGTCACGAGTTATGGCTGAACCTTGGTAAATTATTGTGTTCATTTTGTGCTCTGTTTTTCATTTCTTATTTGAGATTGTCTAACCACATTGCACACATACTTTGATTCGCCTTTTACATTGCTTAATCAAATTGCTTAATTAGTTTTTAGTTAAAATTATTTGTGATTATTTTTGAAACCTAATTCACCCCCCTCTTGGATTGCACTCTTAGGCCAACAATTGGTATCAGAGCTTGTACTCTACATTTAAAGGCTTAACATCATTAAAGTTGATCCATGGCAACCATGTTTGGAAGCTCTCTAGGTGATGGTCAATCTACCAATAGACCTCCCATGTTTAATGGGACAAACTACAATTATTGGAAGAATAGAATGAGAATTTACATCTAATCTGTTGACTATGAATTATGGAGGATCATTGTCAATGGTCCTAAGACTCCGACCAAAACCATTGAAAGGGTAGTCATCCCTAAACCTGAAAATGAATAGGATGAGAATGACTTGAAGATTTTGCAATCCAATACTAAAGTTATGAATATCTTATATTGTGCATTACACCCAAATGAATTCAATATGATCTTTACTTGTAAATCTGCCAAGAAAATTTAGGATAAACTTGAAGGGACCAATTAGGTCAATGAGTCCAAGATTAACATTCTTGTGCATAATTATGAACTATTTAGAATGAAATCTAATGAGTCTATAACTGAAATGTTCACTAGATTCACTAACATTGTGAATGGTTTAAAGTCTCTTTGAAGAGTGTATCCTAACAGTGAACAGGTGAAAAAGATTCTAAAATCATTGCCAAAGACATTGGATGCCAAAGTGATAGCTATACAAGAAGCCAAAGACCTCAATGCATTGCCACTTGAGGAGCTTCTTAGATCTCTCATGACCTATGAGCTGACTTAAAAGCAAAATGCTCAAGAAGTGGAGGAAAAGAAGAGGAAATCTATTACATTTAAGTCCACCACCTCAGAAAATGAATCTAGAAGTGAAGATGAAGATGAGGAAGATTTTGCCCTCATTACAAGAAAGTTCAAGAGATTCATGAAAAGAATGTGGAAAAGAGGAAAGAAGCCTGAAGGAAATGGTGAATTCAACAATAAGAATTCAACCATCATATGAATATAAGAAGCTAGGACACATTAAAGCTGACTGTCCTATACTAAAGAAGAAAGAAAAGAAAGGCAAAGAAAGAAGGGCTCTAGTTGCCACATGGAGTGAAGATGAGAAATCCAGCTCTGATGAGGAAGTTAAACCTCAAAAGGTTGCAAACCTATGTCTCATGGCGCAAATGTTATATTATGCAAAAATCTTATGCTACGAAGAATGTTTAGGTTCAAAAAGACTATTGAAGACTAACTCTCATGGACCTAAGATAATTTGGGTACCAAAGGTGAAGGTTTGAGCTGATGGTCTTGTACGTATGTCTTTAAGCAAAATCCAAAAAGAACTATTGGTACTTGGATAGTGATTGTTCGAGACATATGACTGGAGATAAATCTCAATTCACATCTTTCATACCAAAGGATGGAGTCTTGGTCACCTTTAAATACAATAGCAAAGGCAAGATCATTGGTATAGGTAATATTGGTAAAAACTCTTCTACTTCAATTGAAAATGTTTTATTTGTTAGAGGCCTTAAGCACAACCTGTTGAACATTAGTCAATTGCGTGACAAAGGTTATAAGGTAATGTTTGAATCTTCTAAGTGCATTGTAGTAAACATAAATGACAACAAGACCATATTGACTAGAGAGAGACAAGGCAATATTTACATTTTTAACTTAAATAATTTATCTTCTTGCAAAATAAAGTCTCTTGCTACTATGAATAGTGAAGATAGTTGGTTGTGGTATAAAAGGCTTGGCCATATTAGTATAAGCATTCTTTCAAACATTTCAAACAATGAACTAGTGAATGGTCTTCCCAAACTCAAGTTTGAAAAAGACAAAATTTGTGATGCATGTCAAATGGGGAAGCAAACTAGAATTTCTTTCAAATCTACTAATATGCTTTCTACCTCTAGGACACTAAAACTTTTGCATATAGATTTGTTTGGACCAACTAGAATATTAAGTCTAGGTGGTAAGCAATATGCTCTTATTATTGTTGATGATTACTTAACATACATTTGGACATTCTTTCTAGCTCACAAGAATGAAACAAATGTTTTTTTCATCAAATTTTGCAAAAAGGTTCAAAATGAAATAGGATTTACAATTATAGCAACTAGGATTGACCATTGACCATGGTGGTGAGTTTGATTGCAAACTTTTTGAAATGTAATGTGATGACACAATTTTTCAGCACCTAAAACTTCTCAACAAAATGGGTTGTTGAGAGGAAAAATAGGACTTTGAAAGAAATGAGGAAAACAATGCTTTGTGAAAATAATTTGCCAAAATATTTTTGGGCTAAAACTGTTTAAACAGAGTTTTGGTAAGAAAATTTTCAAACAAAACCCTATATGAGCTTTAGAAAGACAAGAAACCAAATGTTTCATACTTTAAAACTTTTGAATGCAAATGCTTTATGTTAAATAACAATAAGGACAACCTTGGTAAGTTTGATGCTAAATCAGATGAAGGTGCCTTTCTTGACTATTCCACTCATAGCAAGGCCTATAGAATTTTCAATAAAAGAACTTTAATTATTGAAAAATCAGTGCATGTTACCTTTAATGAACTAAATTATTTGCCAACGAATATTATGGGTGATAATGTAGATGATGTGGAATAAAGCTTGGACAAGTTAAACATCAATCCAACTTAAAGTGAAGCTTCATCACAAGAGAAAGGAGACCAAAACATTCCTTCAAGCCAACTAGATGTAAATCAAGGGCTGCTAAAGGAATGGAAGTTTGTCCACAACCATCCAATAGAACAAATACTAGGTGATTTATCACAAGGGGTAGGAACAAGATCATATCTTATAAATATATATAACCATCTTGCTTTTTATCACAAATTGAACCAAAATGCTTTTAAGAAGCTAAAAATGATGAATTTTGGATTATGGCCATGAAAGATGAGTTAAACCAATTTGAAAAGAATAAGGTTTGGAACCTTGTTCCTAGGCCTGAAGATCATCTTGTAATTGGAACCAAATGGGTGTTTAAAAATAAAATAGATGAATTTGAAATTGTTGTGAGAAATAAGGTTAGACTTATAGCTCAAGGATATAGTCAAGAAGAAGGAATTGATTTTGATGAGACCTATGCACCTGTAGCTAGATTAGAGACTATTAGAATGTTGCTTGCATTTTCATGTTTCAAAAATTTCAAACTTTATCAAATGGAAGTAAAAAGTACATTTTTTAATAGTTTTATTTATGAAGAGGTTTTTGTTAAACAACCTCCTGATTTTGAAAATCTAAAATTTTCAAATCATGTTTTCAAATTTACAAAAACACTTTATGGTTTAAAACAAGCCCTAAGGGCTTGGTATGAAAGATTGAGCAATTTTTTTATTGACAATGGTTTTACAAGAGAAAAGGTTAATACCACACTTTTTATAAAGATTAGAGACCATGTTATGCTTGTTGTGCAAATTTATGTGGATGATATCATATTTGACTCTACTAATGAGAAGTTTTGCAAAGAATTTGCTAAGTGTATGCAGGGTGAATTTGAAATGAGCATGATGGGAGAACTCAACTTCTTCCTTGGACTTCAATTAAAACACTTAAAAGAAAGCATCTTCATAAACCAAGCTAAGTACATCAAAGACTTACTCAATAAGTTTGATATGGAGGATGTAAAGCCATTGAGCACTCCCATGAGTACTTAAACAAAACTTGAGAAAGATGAGAAAGGTATCTCTGTGGATACCAAATTATATAGAAGTATGATTGACTCGTTATTCTATCTAACTACTAGTAGGCCTGATATCATGTTTAGTGTATGCCTATGTGCTAGATTTGAACCTAATCCTAAGGAATCATATGTTGTAACTATTAAAATGATTTTTAGATATCTCAAGCACACACTTAACATTCGATTATTGTATCCTAAGGGCACATATTTAAATTTGATTGGTTATTCTGATGCTGACTAAACATGGGATCAGCAAAATCCAAAAATCGAACTGTTTCTCCACAAATCACTCTCAACTCCTATTATATACCTATTTTGATCCCTCCAAACCTATTCTCAACCTCCATTAATCCCTTAATCAATATCCTATAACACCAAAATCCAAAAAGTCAAAGAAAGGGAAGGAAATCCTAGAAGTGTCGACACCCAAGGTGACAGGGAGCAAAAAGAGAAAGGATCATGAGAAATCCTCTATGGGACGTGGGAAGAAGAAGAAATCAAAGGGAACTACTCAAGATGAAGGGAAGGTTAAAAGGAACGAGACCTACTTCTCTAGCACTGAGCTCGAAGATAAGTATTATTTAACATTTTCTTTGAAGCCTATTTTGAATGGTAGATGGATAAATTTTCAATTCATTGCTGAGGAGAATTTTGAATTTGAGTTTAGACTAGATGCTCTTGGTTGAAAATTAATGACACAAATTAGGGAAGATATATATCCTGAATTAGTTGGGCAGTTCTATGCCCATGCCAACAGAGGGTTTGGCACATAAGACATTGATAGTTAGGTAAAGGGAGTATCATTCACCATCACCAAAGATGTGATTTGCCATATTCTAGGAATTGGTAGTGGTGGTGAAACTCAAAGAAAATAGGTATATAGAAAAACTCAATTGACTGCTCTCTATGGAAAAGAAACTTCTGTAACTATTCAACCCCTAGCCAAGGACCTACCTTTGGACCTTAGACGTGTTCATCATTTCATTTGCAGGATTTTAATTTCTAAAGGTGAAAAGTTTGAGTTTATCTCTAAAAATGAATTATTCTTTTTGTGGGCTTACATTAGCAAACACCAAGATTGACTTAGCCATGTTTATTAAGGATCATATTTTGAAAGCCCTTCAAAGAAAAATGAGTATGCCTTATGGGATGCTTCTAACCAAAGTGTTTAACACTTTAAGGTTGACTTGACAAGAGAGAAGAAGAAGGCCCCTAAACCTTTGTGTGATGAATACAATGAGAAAACTCTCAAGAGAATAGGTTATCATAAAATGAACTAGGTTTGGTCTCCTAGAAAGGAAAATGGTGAAGGTATTGCATCTGCAAAGGGCCAACAAGTTGAATAAGGTGAGCCTTCCAATGCTGAAACAGAGGATACCTCAAGGAAACTTTTTCCCATAGCCTTATTCTAACTAATAGGTATGTGGATATGTCTCTACTCTTGGCAATCTTGAAAGGAATGCAGGCATATAATGAGAAAATGCTTGCCAAAATAGATACAAAAGTTGACAATCGAGCTATAAAGCTAAAGGTTTTAGAGATCAAAGTGAGAGCTATTGTCAATGATGGCCAAACAATGAAGACAGATCTGCTAGTATATCAAGAGAGTTATTGACATCTCCACTGAACATTTGGGCAAGTATATTAAGAGAGTAGTTAACATGGATTACAAACCTTTTAATTCACTAGCAGCAGAATTTGCAAATCAAGAGGACAGTGAAAAAGAAAGAGGAAGATGGAGGAGAAGAAGAAGCAAAAGAAGAGGAAGAAGAATGAGAAGAATGAGGTGAGGAAGCCGAGGAATAAGAACCAGTTTATGGAGAAAAGGAGAAAGAGGCAACTGAGAAAGGCAAGATAATTGGAGCTTCTTTAGTCCCTAAAACTCCTGCTCTAACCAGAACCTACCACAAACATGGGCTAAGACCCAAACTTAGGAATAGCTTCTCTAACATTCCAGAAAACTCAGTTGAACTCACACCATCACCTTCATCCTCTCCCAAAGACACTTGAAGCAACCTCATACATGCGCTCTCATTTGCATTTGCATCTTTCATTTTAACATGTTTATTAGTTTAAAAGGATGGTATGTCATCTTCAAGTATGAATCTCTATATCTTTGTACCAACACAAACATATTTAAGCTTATCATTCATATTTTGAAAAGTTTTGTCAATCATCAAAAAGGAAAAGATTGTTGACTCCATGCCTTGATTTTAATGATAACAAAACTTGATTTAGGTGTCTAATTACTCTACTTAGTGTGCAGATCATATTATGCATTAATGGCTCTTTGGCATCAAGACTTAGAAGCCTTCTTTAAGATCGGAAAAGGAGATTGGCATAAACTGTGATGAAATCGGCATCAAGACTTAGAAGCCTTCTTTAAGATCAGAAAAGAAAATCTGTTGACTCAAGGTTGATCCCCACGTTGATTTTGATGATAACTAAATCTTGTGTTGTTTTAGTAATACATTTACTTAGTGTGCAAATTAATAAATATTATAATTTAGACTTAAAAGTTTAGACTTAAAGTCTAATACATGTCAAAGTGGATGCACAACAAGCCAAGTCAAGCAACGCACTCTAAGAGTCATGCCATGCACCAAACAGAGTGATGACACCTATTCCAACTTCAATCAAATGATTTGCATTCAAAGAAATTGAAGGTGTTCAAAAGAAGGTTTCATCAAGTGTGCATAGACTCAATAAAGTTTACTTGAATTCGAAGAGAATGAAGGTGTTCGAAAAGAGAATTCGTCATATATGTAAAATCTCCACAAAGAATTTAAGTAAAGACTTCATCTGGGATGTAAAAAGTCAATGAAAATGATATGTGTTCGAAACAATTGAAGACGTTCAAGAGTAGACTTCATCAAGCTTATAAAAGACTCATTGAAGTGATCCTAAAGAAGAAAGAAGGATTAGTAGCAAAAAGAAAGAGCTCGGCAATGAGGCATCATGAATATGAAGCTCTACATAGATGAAAAAGTCATTAGCAGCAGATGGAAAGAACTCGGCAATAAAGAAGAAGAGCTCAACATTAATGGAAAGGAGTTCTGGCAGCTTGGAAACAAAGAAAAAATGATTATCAAAAGATAAATTCAATCCAAATTGAATAGAAGACAGCTTTGATGAATTGAAAACTTTGATCTATCATCATACCCCAAAGAGAAGATTCCTTGAAGATCTTATAGTATTATTGAAGCTGAACTTGATCAAAGGAAGGATGAATGAAGATTTCTGGGTAATGTGTCGACACATGAAAATGAAAAGTCGACACATAAGGACAAATGCCAAAGTTTGAAGACAGCATGATCAAATGTTTACACATAGGGTTGATTTGTCGACACATGCAAACAGTGGACAACATCTGAAAAATACAAATTGAATGTGTTGACACATGAAGCCAAATGTCGACACTTGGGGACCAACGACTAGTTTTTCTAACGTTATAGCGGATTGGACTTGCATTAAATGAACCCCCAACAACCACCAAAGGACGAAATTACTACAGGGGTTTATATACAAGCTTTCAATTGCATTTACAGACAAGGGGAGAGACAAGAAAAACAACACCCACTAACTGATTGAACTGAAAAATCTGAGCATTCATTTTGTCTTCATATTGGCACTTTGTGAGCTATTATTTTCCCATCCACTCTTGATAGAGAGTTTGTATTTCATTTGTATATCTTTCATACACTTGTAAATGAGAGTTTGAGAGTTCTCTTGTAAAAGAAAAACTCTTGTAAGTTGAAGTGGATCTTGGATAAAACCACTTGGTAGCTGGAAGAACTTGAGAAGAAGTTATTGTGTAAAAGTGAGCTGAGCACTTGGTAAATCAGCACCTACTTTGTAATTAGAGATTGCATAGTAGAAGAAGACTTCAAGGGGATCTTGGGGTGAGGAAGTAGACCACGAATTGTCGTTGAACCTCGGTAATTCTTAGTGTGCCTTCTCTTGCTCTGTTTTCATCTCTTTATTGATTACATTACATTTCATCTATTTTGAATCACTGTTCTATTGATTAGATTAGTTTTTAATTAATCTAAATTGTATTAAATTTTGAAAAACCGAATTCACCCCCCCTCTTGGGTTGCCTTTTGGGCCAACAAGATTGGCATCAAGTGTGATGAGATTGACATCAAGTTCTGAAGCATAGCTTAGAGATGCTGACACTTAAGATCGAAAAACGAGATTGACAACAGGTATTGACACTGAGGTCAGTAAAACATGCTGATACCTTCTTTTTAGAGCTTATATCTTTTAAAGAAGGTCGACAGGTCTTTTCAAAGAACTGAGACCTTCTACAATGTGGCATAAACAACATTAGAAAAGGATATCAACAACTATTAAAAGAGATCAACAAAAATGAGAAAAAAATCGGCAGTTGTCACGCCCAGATTTTTTGCACTCAAGGAATATACACACAAGCGGAAAAAATATTATACTCTCTCGTTAGAACTCACCCTCCTAGAAGAATGAGTGCAACTAGGTTTAAATTGAAAATAGATTTAAATAAAGGGCTTTTAGAAAAGATTTGGAGTCGCCACCTAACTTGATTAAGGTGAGTTAGGTCACCTAAAAACTAAGTATAATCCAAATACTACACTTAGGGTTTTTTAAAAAAGGCTTTGAAAAACGTCCTCAAAAGAGGGTTTTTAAGAAAATAAGTTGTTTAGCAACTTTTCAAAAATATTTAAACCCTTTTTAGAAAATAAACTCCATTTTGGTCTTTTGAAATCAGTGATCTAGGTTCGGAGGTTGGTTACGTGTAGGGAAGACGCACTAAGCCATCACCCTACCCCGCCCTTGAGGTACCTACATGTCTATTCACCCTAGATTCACCTATGAGAGTCTTTAACTAACAAATATCCAATCCTATTCACTTTAGAAAACAATTTTTTTAAAGAATGATGCATGATATGTAAATGTAATAGAAAAGAAAGTTGAAAAATAAATTTGGAAAGAAATTGATTTGAAATAAAAAGAAATTTGAAAAGATAGATTTGAAATTGGAAAGTTTTAGAAATTAGAAATAAAGATTTAGAAATAAAAATTTGGAATTGAAAGTTTGAAAGAGATTAGGAAATTGAAAACTTGAAGAAGATTGTTGGATTGAAGATTGGAAAGAAGTTGTGAAAATAGAAGCTTGAAAAAGGTTGTGGAAATAGAAATTTGAAAAAAGTCGTGACCGCACCCATGAGGGTTGCCTACGTATCCTTTTGGAGGAATCAGGTCAGTCGTAGTTTGGACAAGAGTCCAATAGAAAATAGAAGATTTTGAGATGGAAAAAGAGTTTGATTGGAAGATTTGAAAAGATTTGATTTTGGGAAAGCTTGGTTTTAGAAAACCTAGACTTAGGAAGACAGGATTTGGACTTGAGATTAAGAAAGATTTGACTCGAAGGTTGGATTTGGAAGATTAAGGAAGATTGGATTTAGGAAAGATTCAAATTAGGAAAGATTCCGTTTAGGAAAGTTTTGAAATTAGGAAAGCGTCATTTTAGGAAAGGTTCGAATTAGGAAAGTTTTCGAAATAGGAAAGTTTTGAATTTGGAATGTTTTGAAATAGGGAAGTTTTGAAAGTAAGAAAGTTTTGAGTTTAGAAAGTTTTTAGATTTAGAAAGATTTGAAGTTTAGGAAAGTTTAGAATTTCGGAAATATTCAAAATTGGAATGCTTAGAATTTAGAAAGATTTAACTTAAGAAAGTTTCAAATTTAGAAAGTTTTTACTTTAGAAATATTTGAAATTTAGAAAGTTTGGAATTTAGAAAGTTTAGGATTTTAGAATGATTCAAAGTTTGAGTTTTAGAAGTACTTGAAATTAGAAAAAGGTTTGAGTTTAAGAAAGATTTAGATTTGAAAAGTTAAGATTTGGAAAAGGATGGAACTAGGAAAGGGTTGAATTAGGAAAGATTTGGAAGCTTAAAGTTTAAGAAAAGATTTAATAGTTTAGGTTTAGGAAACTTAAGGTTTAGGAAAGTAGAAGATTAGGAAAGATTTGGAGTTAGAAAGATTGAGATTCCTATTTCCTAAAACAAAGGATTGGATTTTGTTTCTAAAAGAGGTGTTTTGATTTTGTTTCCAAAAACGAAGGATAGGATCTAGTTTCCTAAATGGGAGGTTGGATTTGGTTTCCTAAAAGGGAAGATGGGATTTGGTTTCCTAAAGGGAATATGGGATTTGACATGGATTTGGAAGGGGAAGTTTTAGAAACCCTAGATTTGGAAGGCTATAGTTTTGATGTAGAAAATAAGTTTTGGAAATATATATAGTTTTGATGTAAAAAGGGGAATTTTGGAAACCTAGGTTTTGAGGCCAAAATAAGGGATTGAAAATCATGTTTTTGGGAAGGAAAATTAGGGTTTCCTAATTGTTGGCTCTAGGGTTTGACTTGGACTTCAAGAAAAGAGATTTTTGGAAAGTGAGTTTTTAGAAAGGAGATTTTTGGAAGTAAATCCGAGAGAGGAGTTTTTTAGAAAGTGAATTTTGGAAAGAAAGAGTTTTTGGACGGGGATCTTTGGAAGGAGATTGTTGGAAAGAGTTTTTAGGAAAAAGATTTGGGAAGAGAGTTTTCTAAGAAGAAAACCTAGGGAGTATTTTTAGGAAAGGAATTTTGAAGAGAGCTTTTGGAAACGAGTTTTTCGAAAGTAAAACTTTGAGAGAGTTTTTGGAAAGAGATTGAAAAGAAGTTTTTGAAAAATAGATTTTTGGAGGGAGCTTTTGAAAACAATTTTGGAAGGGAATTGGGAAATATATTGAAAAAAAGGTTTTTAAAAAGAGAGATTTGAAAAGAGAGTTTTTAGAAAGCTCATAAAAATATCTCACTTTCCTAATGCGATTCTAACAATAAGAAGGTTAGAACCACTTTAAGATAGTGGTTTTGAAAACAACAATGTTTTGAAAATATGAACCATATTGGTTACTTTAGATGTAACACTTTCCTAAAGCAACCCTAACCATGAAAAGGCTAGAATCACCCTAGAATTGTGATTTTGAAAACAAGTTTTGAAAAAGAAGGTTTTGATGCAAGTTCGAAAACGATGTTAATGCAAGTTTTGAAAAACAAGTTTGAAAATGAATTTTAGAAGAATGCAAGATCATGATATGCACAATGCAAATTGGGGTCGTGAACATACAAGGTTAAGGCTTCACCAGATAATCAAGGGGGTCGAACCCACGTGGTCTCCGGTTAAACTAAAAGAAAGCCCCTGACACGGTGACTCTCCAATAGCCTAATCTTACACATGGACCGAGAATTCCCTTGCTTCAAGCATGCAAGAAGGGGGGGAAGAAGATGGGGGATTAAAATAGAAGAAAACCCAAGTGGGTTAGGAGAGAGAAGAGATGGGGGAAGATGCGTAAACGTAAATAAGAAGCCTACCGTATGTCTTGTTTATTTCGCTTTGCTTTGCGCGCCTTGCTTTGCTTGTCTTGCTTCGATCTTCACTTCAGTCTTTGTCTTGATCTTCGTCTTGATCTTCGAGTGTTTACTTCAATCTTCAAGAGCTTCAAATTGCAGCACTTCAAGTCTTTAATAGAGGGTTTGAGGCTAGTGTATGAGTATATGAGAGTGTATGAGTGTATAGGAGGCTAGGGTTTGTGTATGGAAGCTAGGGTTTAGAGAAACCTAAAGAAGCTAGGGTTTTGGGGAGGCTACGAGCTCTGTATATCGAAAAGTAGGGGCTTTAGACTGAGTTTGCAGACCTCTTTCACGCTGGAGGAGGCTCTGTATTTATAGAGAGATGAAAGACCTAGCGCCTGTTGCAGTGGCGTTAGGGCAAATTTCCTCTTGGCACCACTAGGAGTGGCGCCAGCCAGTTAGGAAAGTTTTAAGGTCGGCAAGCAACGTATCTTGAGAGGATTTGGGCGCCTGTACTAGTGACTACCATGCAATTTTTACCCTCGCTTCACTAGTAATGACTCCGCAAAGTTCGAGAATGATTCGAAGGGGTTGGGAATGACCCGGAGGGCCGAAAAAAAGGCAGCAACCCTTAGAATAGAGTCCCGGGGGGGAATGGACTTTAAAAAGGATGACAAGATTTGTTGGAAGGGTTGACCGGGCCATTAAGGGCAAAACGGTTAATTGGATCGAAAAACTACCGGGATGAACTCGGAATATCCCGGAAGAAGACTCAAGATTTGGAAACACTATTTAGAATATTCCCAAAGGTTAACGGTTTGATACCCAGAGCCGGTATGGTCGGAAAAGGCGACCGGCCCACTAGGGGCAAAACGGTCATTTTGCACCGGGTTTACCGGAATTGACTCGGAATGATCCGGAAAGATTAAGGAAGGTCGAGAATACTATAAAAAGCATTCTCAGAAGGCTACCGGTTTGATACCCAGAGCCGGTGTGGTCCCCGGGGAGTTCGGATGCCTAGGGGCAAAATGGTCATCTTGACCGGAAAGTCTTGGAATTGGCCCGAAACTGACTAGAAGGCACCTAATCATGCCGGATTGACTTTAAGACAACCTTGGAAGGGTGGACTTACCGTTCTAGGGACTTAGGTATTATCTCGAGAAATGTGCCAGAAATTGGCCCTAGGGCAGTTTGGTCATTTTTCACCGAAGTGGGCTAGCAGGCACTGGTGTTGACATGGGTTTTGAGTGTTTCCGTCACTCTGACGGCGGTCCCGTGATATAGGGGTTTGTTGGCAATTCCCTATATCGACCTGTTTGCGAGTATTTTCGCTACTATGACGGTTGCGATATTTGCGAGTATTTCCGCTACTCTGACGGTTCGCAATCATTCCCAAGACTGCCTGATCTCGGGAAGCTGCTAAAGGGACTTAGCGCCTGAGAAGTCAACTTTCTCGAAAGGCGTGCCGAAATGGACATTTTTGCATTGGCAGGCTAGCAGGCACCAAAGGTGAACCGTTCTACCATCTAGGGGACTTGGGGTCTCGTCCCGGTCGATAGGTTTGAAGGGACTTACCAACTCGAAGAAACTTTTTTCGAAAACGTGCCAGAAGGATAGACTTACCGTCTCGAGGAATCAACTTTCTCGAGAGAGGGATTGGAATTGGAATTGGACCGAACAATGCCCCCAAGGGCATTTTGGTCATTTTGCCTCTATCTAGGCCTGGTGAGCCCGCGAAGCGATGAATTGTCTCGATTAGGACTAGAATTCTAGAATATGTCCATATTGACTTCAACTCAAGTCTAGACGGACCGAAGACTGTCGAGCGGTCAAAAATAGGGTTCTTACAAATGCCCCTCTTTTTCTGTCTTTGCTTGTCAAAGACAGAAAACGATAGAGTAAGAGTCCTATGTTGACCGTGAGGCGGTCAGAGGGACGGACTTTGGAAATTTTTCGACAACGGGAGTTCGAAAATGGATATTGGGCCCAAAAGGCCTTCGAAAATGATTTTTGGCGGGGAAAATGACAAAACCGCCCAAGATTGGCCACTGGTGCCACTAGGAGTGGCGCCTTTGGTAAAGTTGGCTTAACGCCACTGCTAGCGGCGCCAGGCTTGGGAACAAAAGCAGAAAATTTTTCTGGTTCGAACACCTACGGGTTTTGAAGAATTTTCACAAATCCGGGAGGCATTACGAGGAAACTTACTTGAACCTCGAAGGGGCACTTCTTAAGGATCACGGGTGATTACCGGAAATAAACGTCGTCGCCGGAAAAGTCGCCGAAAGAGAAGATTTCGCCGGAGAACTCCAGAAGGTGAGTTTTCAATTTTCTGTTGATTTTGACATGTAGAATTCTGTTTGAGTGGTGTCAACAATGGAAATTGATGTTTTGACATGTTTCAAACATTATGGTGATGTTATTTTTGCATTTTGGTGCTTGTTGGACTGAATTTGAGTAATTTTACGTGATTATATGAATGGGGTTTTTGCAAGAATTGGGGGTTTGTTCCTACAGGTTTGGGCATTGGGTTTTTTGGCTAGATTTTTATTCTGTGTGCCTTAGAAAAATGTGTTTAACAACCGTGTGAAGTTTCGTGATTTTTTTGAAAACTTGGTGAATTTTTTATTTTTTGAAAAGTGAAAAAATACTCAGAAAATTAGAAAATTTGGAAATTGATGAAATGTTTAGAGTTTAAAATTTAGAAAAATGTAGGAATATTTTAGAAAACATTTGAAATGATTTTGAGGAATTTTAGGACATTTTTGAAAACCATTAATTTATTGAAAAAATAAAACATGTGTTTTGAAAATTTTGAAAATGTAAAAAGTGTGTGCGGGTGCTGATGTTACGTGATTGTAACATTGTGAAGTGCACGGTTTGTGTTTTGTATTGATGTCATTGGTGTTGTAGGGACCATTTTTAAACGAAACTTTGCCGAAGTTTTTAGAAATCAGGGGAAGAGTTGGAAAAGGTTTAGAGATAAAATCTTTTTGAAGGGAAAAGACAGAAAACCTTTGAGATTTGACTTGAAGTTAGAAAATCAAAAGGTGTAGGAAATTCGTTTTGACTTATCATTTGAAATCTTTTTGTTATTATTTATTGCTTATTTTTATTATTTATTTACTTTATTTTATTATTATTTATCTGCATGTACCGTATATTAACACCTCTTACCTTGGCTTACCTTTTCAGGATGGCAGATGCGGGTGATTATGGTTCTGATAGGAGACGTCGCTTCGGGAAGGTGGCTATGACAGATTCTGTTAGCGGCTCCAGTCGTTCTGGGAGTAGTCATCGATCCACTGGAAGGGCCTCTTCCAGTCAGAGCGGACGGGGGAGTAGACCACCAGTCGACCCCTTCCCTCCGGTTGAGGCAGCTTTCAAGGATGAGACGGACGTCAAGGTTTCCCACTTTTGACTTTGAGGATGGCCAACGCTATTTTGAGTTGACTACGAGTTCGGTATGACAGGTATCCTCCAGATGAGCAAGACATTTTTCACTGGTCCTTTGGTTGCATGGCTTCTCTCCTATTGGCACAGCTTGTTTTCTGGCAGTGGTTCCCTTTTGGCCACCTGACCCGTCTTTATTTGGGAATATGAGCTTGCCCCTACTCACCATGAGTATGGCTTCCTCCTAGGTCTTCGGGATGGTTCAACTGATATTATGGGACCTACTTCTCCCAATGGCTGCGTCGCGATTCTCTCTTCTCAGCTTGGGCTCCGTTGTGCTGCCTTTTCTTCTGATCTGCTGCCCCAGTTTCCTCATGCCCCGGTGAAGTTCTTGTTTCTCTCATTTTGAGTTTGCGACAGATAGGGGATTGGCATACTTCTCAAGATTGGTCCATTTCTCCATGGTAGCCCTAGCTTTGCTTCTCCTAAACTTGTTGATGTTTTTGCTGGGGGGGATGACTTGGTTGACTATCGATTATGTGCACTGCTTGTCAAAATTCGTGAGGGGCACACCCATGCTCCTATGGTTGTTGGAGAGACCTTCGTGAGCCTTACCAGACTCCAACAAGGGGTCAATACTCATTTTCGGGGATATGCTTCATTATTCCAGCTTTGAGCGATCGGACACTTATTCGTTATTCCCCTTTTTTCAGCATACATGGTTTATCGAGTCAAAAGTCATTTGATTGAGGAGGTCGAGGGTGGGCCATTGCGCCAGTCTCTATTTCTTGTTGGCCATGGAAATTTGAGCTTTCTAAGGTGTGTGCTGGTGCTAGAGATGTCGGAGGGGTGACCTTAGCTCCTTTTAACGTTTTACCCTGTTCCCTGTTCCTTGTTCCCTGTTTCTTATTTGAGAGAGAGAGAGATAAAGACATAGAGTTAGTTTTTGTATAAAAATAGTTTATTATACATATTGTAATTTTTTTTTATTTTATAAATGCACATGAAATTAGATGTCTGACTTATTTTGCATGCCCTACTTATATATATATATATATTTTGTTTTCATGAATGCACAGGTTCATACAGGAATGGAATTCAATGCATGTTATACTTTTTGGATGAATGTACATACAAGAATGGAATTGAATGCATGCCATGCTTTTTGATGAATGCATGAATAGATACAAACTACATGTAAATTTAAATGGATGTACAGATTATACATGCTAGGGATGCATTAATAATACATGTATATAAGCTATTTACAAAGAAGATCCCAGGATTGCCCCAGGGCCCATACTCTCAGGATTTTGTTTCCTTTACAGGATTCTGCCCCATTTAGTTTTGTCTCATTCTCATCGAGGTGTGATAGTATTTGCACCATTCTCTAGGGATCTTGACCTTTCAGTTTTCTATTCTATCCCTACTTTCTACAGGGTTACTGTTTGGGGTTTTTATGATCTCACTTGGTTTTCTCTCTCAGATCTCCAAAATGCCACCATGACTCGAGCGACAACTCGCATGCCCTTTTCAGAGCAATAAACAGCTAAGCCCTCAATCCGAGAAGACTTCTTTTAGGACTGTAATGTAGGCTGGGTTTAGGGGTTTTAAAAAATGAAGGGATATTTAGGCTCAAAGATCTTCTTTTAGTGGGTTGTTTAAACAAAAACCATCTTAGCACACTTTGGAGCATGAGATTGCCACTGCATTCCTCCCCAGTTCTCCTTTCTCATCCTACTTGTCTTAGTATTGTTTAAGCTTGTTTGGACTAAGCAATTTTCTTTGATCAGAGAGAACTTTCATTTGGACTGTAACGTAGGCTAGGTTAAGGGGTTTATGAATGAAAAGGGTAGAAAGGCTCAAACATTATCACTTGTGGAGTTTTAAAGGACCAATGATCACCTTTGGCAACTTAACTTCCATTCACTGCTTTCTTCTTTCCTTCATACTCTTGTTATTCTTCTAGATCGCTTTCTACCTTCTAATTTAAGATCCTTTTTTCATCAAGAAATTTGTTGCTAAGTCGACTTTTGGAGATGCCAACTTTTTCATTTATATTTTAGGATGACAGTATCTTCTTTTGAAGATCCCCACGAACACAATATCTTCTTTACTAGAGATGTCTTTGATGCCATAACTTCTTGAAGATCGCTAGTTTCATTGTTGCTCATTATATCTTCTTGGAAATCACCATTTTCATTATTGCTCATTAATTCTTACTTATGACTTTTGCCTTAACCCAATATGGGCAGTGATCATCTGGTCGATTTTCTTGAGAAAAGTAACCGGTTCAAGTGGGCTTTGCAAAGGGATTTGTTTGTGTATGGTAGAAGAAATGAGGGTCTTTCATCACTTCAAATTAAATTGCTTAGTCCATAAAGCCTTATACAAAATTTAGAGAATGTTCGTAAAAATGGTGTGTTTCTGCCGAATCAACTACTCTGTGCTTACCCTAGTGTGGGGGATGGTTATAGGTTTGGGGATATCTGAAAAGAGATCATTGACGGCTCTAGTGGGCTAAGCAAAGGGTAGTGTTTATTTGGGATAAATAGAATAATGGCTCCTCATCATTTTGAGTACTCGGCTGCCCATCGATCTGGTCGGTTTTCTTAAGGAAAGTAACCGGTTCAAGTGGGCTTTGCAAAGGGATTTGTTTGTGTATGATAGAAGAAATGAGGACCTTTCATCACTTCAAATTAAATTTCTTAGTTCGTAAAGCCTTATACAAAATTTAGACAATGTTTGTAAAAATGGTGTGTTTCTGCCGAATCAACTACTCTGTGCTTACCCCAGTGTGGGGGATGGTTATAGGTTTGGGGATATCTGAAAAAAGATCATTGACGGCTCTAGTGAGCTAAGCAAAGGATAATATTTATTTGGGATAAATAGAATAATGGCTCCTCATCATTTTGAGTACTCGGCTACCCATCGCTTAGCCAAGATATCACGCAAGTGTCGCCTTTTCAATGAACTCCACACCTTTTTGATGAGACTATCTCCTTCCTATCTTTCACTCTCTCTTTGTCTCTTAAAAGTCTTAACCCCCCTTTGAATGGGTTGCCCATGCTATCCCGTCTTTTAAGTCGAGTCATTTACCAAATGGAAAAGAATCCCTAAAAGTAATATTCATCCACAAGAGTATGAAACAAAGGGGATAAACTGGAAACTACCTATTTTCATTTAAAAACATGATTACATGGCATGCAATGTTTATTTAAAGAGGATATGCGAGAACTAGAAAGATGAAAAGAAAATAGACGAATTTTATGAAAACCTCCTTTTTCTTGTGAACCTCTTGGTGAGAACCGCTAACAGGGTTTTGAAACTGTGTCAACTTCTTTGGCATTTCATTCTTCGGGTGTATCACCAAACGACGGAGGGCGGATTGACAGATCTCTTGCGGTGTTTAGCATGCATTCGAAAGTTAAGAGATTCTTTTATAGCAATGCACGGGTTTGATAGGACTTTGCAAACGGTGAAGCCTCCTTTTGCATGGACGGTGGTTGTCGCGGAATGGTGTGAAGGTAACGTCTTATAGATGAATGGTTAGTTCTTTTTACTCCTTGATGCAAGTTCAGCCTCTTCTAACAACTAGGCTCATCCTTCCATGAGTTTGAATCTGGTGGGGTATTGGAGGGATTCCATGAATTCAGTTGTGCTCTCTGACCTACAAAAAAAAAAAGGAAAACAAAATGCAATCAGCATGTGGAGTTGGAGGTTCTATGCAATGCATGTCCTATGAAGATCCCTTCTTTGAGGGAATCTAGGCATGATGACAAGTCCATTTTGGAGGCAGGGTTTTGCCCCTTATGTAATATAATACCTCTTCAACATGGGTCGGTTGATATTTCTTTGTTTGGGCAATCCCACCTCCATGGACTAAGAGAGATTTGGGTCTCTCTCGAGATATGGTTTTATGCATGCCATGAATCCTTAGGGTTGAAGAACCCTTAGAAGTTTGGTAGGTTCGATTAAAATGAGATTGGATTGCTCCTTTCTCTCTACGGTTGATTAGATGCATGAGAATGAAATGACTTAAGTTTCTTGGAACTCTTGTCTTGGAATGGATATGGGTGCATGAGCATAATAAAAGTATGATAGCAATAAATGAATGGTTTAGAAAAAACCCCCTTCTTGTCTTGCTTTTGCCTTCGGCTCTCTTGGTATTTGGAGATGAGGAAGGGGAGACAGAAGACAAGAAACAAAAGAGAAGTTAGTGCCTTGATTTGAAGATTTCTATGCAATGCATGTCCTAGGGGTGCCCCTACTTGAGAGAGAAACTAAACATGATGTGTTCGCTCACTTTTGGAGATAGGGAGTTTGCCCTTGTATGCATTACCGTCAGATGGGGAACTTCATCTATTCATATATTCATCCATCCATTTGCTCGAGGAAAATGAAGAAATACATTTTAACTTTGGGTTTACAAAAGAATTAAAATACATTTTAACAAGGGGAGAGGGAACATTTTCCCTTGGGGTTGCACCTATCTAGTTTTACATAAGAAGTCCTAAACTACTCTTGAGTCTTCGGATTTTCCTTCTCTGGATTTGGTGTTGATGAAGTCACTGAGAAACCTTGTTGACTGATTGCCCCTTGTCTTCTTGGCAACCCTATCTTCGTAAGCATAGAGGGATTGGGGCCCCTCTTATGGAATGATTTGATGTGCATGTCATGAGTCCTTAGGGTTACATGAGAACCCTTAGGGTTTAGGTAGGTTTAATGCAAGGGAGAGTGAACTAGGTGTCACTCTCAATGGGTTGATCATTTGCATGAGAATGCAGTGACTTGAGTTACTTGGAACTCTTGTCTTGACATGGAATACAAATGCATGAAAATGGATGCATAGAGTATGAGGAGGAAGAATATAGTTGAAGTAAACATGCATGCATGAGTAGTTAGACAGTCATTATAACAGTAAGAATACAGTCATTATAACAACAGGAATAGACAGGTATAAATGAAAATAAGAGCAGTCGCCATTTCCTCCATGGTTTTGGAAAACAGTGCGCGTGTCTTAAATTCGGCAGAGGTTCAGATATGCAGGGTGTCTATATGAGCATGAGGTTGAGGGTTGACTAATGCGTCCTAAAAAGGCTTGGTCCCCGGACCTTCAAACCTAGGCCCACTCCCCGAGGTGATGCCATGATCGGTTGGTGATCCGAGCGGGGGAACCATCAAGAGGCCGTAGGCGAAGAAACTGACACAGCATCTTGCCCACAACCAATATACCGTTCCCCCTTTCTAACTAGAATGGTCATATCAGGGTAAAAATGCAAGTATGCAGAATGCAGGTGCACATGCAGTGTGTGTGTGATTTTTGAAAGCGAAGGAAAGAGCCCAACAACTCCCATCCATCCTGTTCATCACATTCATGCATAACAGTTAATAAAGTTTCAACAAAAAGCGCACCTACTACAACAAAGATGCAAGAGTTAGTATGTGGATGGCAAACTTAATACAAGATAATATGAATAAATGCATGTTTATTTTTTAAAACAATTTTAAAAATTTGATTTTGAAAATTGAAAGTGGATAGAAGTGGACAAGTTAATCGAAGACTCTATATGGGTGAAGGGTAAAGAGACATGACTATGGCCTAACCCCTTAAGTGTCCCCAATGGAATCGCCAGCTGTCACGCCTAGATTTTTCACACTCGAGGAATACACACACAAGCGAGAAAAATACTGTACTCTCTTGTTAGAACTCACCCTCCTAGAAGAATGAGTGCGACTAGGTTTAAATTGAAAATAGATTTGAATAAAGGGCTTTTAGAAAAGATTTGGAGTCGCCACCTAACTTGATTAAGGTGAGTTAGGTCACCTAAAAACTAAGCATAATCCGAAGACTACACTTAGGGTTTTTTGAAAAAGGCTTTGGAAAACGTCCTCAAGAGAGGGTTTTTAAGAAAATAGGTTGTTTGGCAACCTTTGGAAAACATTTAAGCCCTTTTTAGAAATAAACTCTAATTTGGTCTTTCGAAATCAGTAATCTAGGTTCGGAGGTTGGTTATGTGTAGGGAAGACGCACTAAGCCATCACCCTACCCCGCCCTTGCGGTACCTACATGTCTATTCACCTTAGATTCACCTATGAGAGTCTTCAACTAACAAATGTCTAATCCTATTCACTTTAGAAAATAATTTTTTTAAAAAATGATGCATGATATGTAAATGTAATAGAAAAGAAAGTTGAAAAATAGATTTGGAAAGAAATTGATTTGAAATAAAAAGAAATTTGAAAAGATAGATTTGAAATTGAAAAGTTTTAGAAATTGGAAATAGAGATTTAGAAATAGAAATTTGGAATTGAAAGTTTGAAAGAGATTAGGAAATTGAAAACTTGAAGAAGATTGTGGAATTGGAGATTGGAAAGAAGTTGTGAAAATAGAAGCTTGAAAAAGGTTGTGGAAATCAAAATTTGAAAAAAGTCGTGACCGCACCCATGAGGGTTGCCTACATATCTTTTTGGAGGAATCAAGTCAGTTGTAGTTCGGACAAGAGTCCGATAGAAAATAGAAGATTTTGAGATGGAAAAAAAATTTGATTGAAAGATTTGAAAAAAAGTTTGAGGGTTCCCATAATCGAAGCTAGGGAATCATTACGTGTAGTCACAATGACTTTGCTTCCATTGGCACCACCCATCCATAAACCTCTCAAATCATTCCATTTAGCACGATCCTCATTCCAAACATCATCAAGGATGAGTAAATACTTCCTTCCATGCAATATGTTCCTAAGATAATTTTGCAATTGATTTATATCTAAGTCATGACAATTCATGTTAGTTGCTGATTTGATGATTTTTTAATCACTTTTTTCATATCAAAGTCATCCGAGTCACACACCCAGATTCTTAACTCAAAATGCTCAACTATTCTGTCATCATTGTACACCATTTGAGCTAGTGTTGTCTTCCCTAGACCTCCAATGCCAACTATAGGAATAACAGAGATATTTTCCCGGTCACTAGAGGTCATTAAGTCTTGTACAATATCATCTTTTTCTTTGTCCCTTCCAATAACATCTGAAGCCAACACAAAGGAGTAGATCATCTCCCTCTCCCTTTCCTGGACATGTGTATCTAGAAGTCGCTCCGCAAGATTAAATTTAGTCTTATCAGCTGCTATCTCATCTAACCTCTCTCTAACCTCCTTGATTTTGTAACCCATCTGAACGCGGAATGCTAGTGGATTTGAACATGAGAAGAAGTTGCAAACCTTTCTTTTGATCCTTCCATGAATCACTTGCCGCTTGATAGCAACAATCTCAAATTCGTCTATGACATCATCAATATCATAAACAATGTCTTTAAGATTTTCCAGCCAATTGCTTAGTTGATGGCTTTTTCCGCGCTGCTCCTCAGCATCCAAGAGCACAGCTTGGATGGTAGATAAGGTTCTTTCAAGCTTTTGCAGCTCATTATCAATGCCCCATAACAAGCTGACTTGTTTAAAAGGAATGGAGCCTAGCTTCCACAAAATTTAGCAGCTCTGAGATGCCAGAAATCGTGACAGAGAGGTGAAGGGCGACCAAAGGCGACTGAGATCGCTGGATTGAGATAGAGAGACTGGGCGGTGCTTATCGTTGGCAGGGGAGAGAGTGGAGGTGTTCAGCTCCGGCGGCACATCTCCGACGAACTCCGATTGAAAAGTTTGAGCTCCAACTACAGGTGATATCTTCGGCTGGGCATGGGTCCGAGGAGCAGAGAGTCATAGGAGAGAGAGAGAGAGAGAGAGAGAGAGAGAGAGAGAGAATTAATGGGGCTACGTTTCAACTTTCGAACAGAGGGAAAGTTAGCTAATTTTTTATGAATTTTGTTTATTCCCCCAAAACCAGATTGTCAAACTAATCATTTAATTCCCACAGTACGACACCGTATTTAGATGTCCCACGTACCGTACACGCAAAACGGTATTGTTCTCGAAAACAAAAATAAGTTAATTACACTTTATATTTATATTTATGTACTTTCCACCAAACTCTTTATATCTTTATTCTTTACACAAAATTTTATTTCAATACCTTCATTTTTAATTGTAACAATTAAGTTTTTACATTTTTAATTTGATGCAATATCAATCTTTTATTAATTTTTATTTAAAAAATAAATAAATAACTTGTATGTAAAGTAGTGCAACTGAAAACTACTATTGCACTCTAATATTACCACAAATGAGTGCACGGATAAAATGGCAGCCAAGTGCACAAATAAAAATTGAGTGTTTACACTTTTAATTTAATACAATGTCAACTTTTTAGTAACTTACATTTGAAAAATGGGTAAGAAGCTTGCATGTAAAGTAGTGCAACTAAAAACTACTAGACTCTAATATTGCCACAAATAAGTGCACAGATAAAATTAAGAGTGTTTAAAAATTCATCTGATCTGTCAATTCGACTGACCCAACACGAACTCAAACCCAACCCAATCGAAATCGGTTCTAAGATTTGTGAACTCGATTTTAGTGGTTCGGTTGGTAGGTCACTACCTTAAGCCACCCAACCTGGTCCAACCAACCCGC
Source organism: Euryodendron excelsum (assembly GCA_033060915.1). Taxonomy (NCBI): domain Eukaryota; kingdom Viridiplantae; phylum Streptophyta; class Magnoliopsida; order Ericales; family Pentaphylacaceae; genus Euryodendron; species Euryodendron excelsum. The sequence goes on from CM065395.1 coordinate 34,941,966, forward strand.
CCCTTCTATAGCAAATCATCAAGCCAAACGCAAACCCAACTGACTGGAACCTAAACAAAACCCAACTCGAACCCAAATCAAGTTAAAATCGGTTGTATTATTTTTTAACCTGAACTTGATGGTTCAATTAGTAGGTCACTATCCGATCCTATTCATAAATTCCTAGATAAAATGACAACCAAGTGCACAGATAAAAATTTACATGTAAGGTAGTGCTAGGTTTGACGAGGATTAAATGGAAAAAGTCTTACCCCATGCAAACGGAGAGACTATTTCTTTGTTTCAAGCCCGTGATATCATGTTGCAATGAAGTGGAGCAGCGTTTAATCTATTTTGTAATGCACTGATATTCTATGTAATTAATTACAAGAGGTATCCTACCTGCAGGCGTTCTATCCCTGGCTCTACGACCATCGCCTGTTGAGCTGTCACGCATCCACTTGCTTTTGTATTGCAATGGGCAACCGGATAGGTATGTATACCAAATACCGATGTCACTGTCAAACAATTGTCTTTGATATCAACTAAAAAATTCACCGTCAATCAATTGTCTTTGAGCCGCCACGGGTCCACAAGTTTTTTTTTAACAATATGTTTCGCCCTTTTCTAATATAGTAAAAAATTCGAATTTACATAAGTGCCCCCATCCATTAGAGATATCAAAGTACTAGTTGTCACCATCCAACATTATATAAAAAGTGAGAGATTCCGGTAATAGAATGAGTAGATAGCATCACTTAATAGTTTTAATTTTTAAATTAATTAGTAATTACTTGATTCGTGGCAAGTGGTATCAGAGTAACTTAATTCTTGATTTGATTCTAAACGCTTAGGTAGAGTAAGTAGAGTGATTCAATTCTTAACGAGAACGTTTTGGAGTGAAAAAGTATGTCACAATCTTACATCAGATAAGAAGTGAGAAATCTTTGGTCATAAAAAGAGATAAGCAGCATCACTTAGATTTTTGAGTTGAATGGCAAACGTCTGACAACGTCTAACCCTGACACAATGCACCACTATATTTAGGAAAGCAGCAACATTTAACAAGCCTTTGCCCATATATTATTTATAAAAACAAATAATTAAATAAAAAACATAATATTGCCTCGTAGTTTCATATGGTAGTACTTTTCTATTTTGTTTCAGGTGCATTAAAAAAAACAGCTTTATGTATTCTTTTTGGGTTTAAATCATTCTACATAGGACAAAATTAATTAATTAATAAATAAAATTTACATATTATTCTGAAATAGACCGTGATTTTTATTACCCCTCAAGTAATATGCTTTTGATTGGTGACATTATTTTATGTTTCATATGTACTTAGTAATTTTTTGCAACGAAAAAATTTATTACCAAAGATAATGATCAAAGCTCATAATTGCATACTTTTAATTTGAACCATTTTATTAAATCGGGAATAAGCATACATTTAATAGTTTGGACCATTTTATTAAATGTAACTTAAATTTTGTATTCTTTGTTGACGCATGAAGAAATTTTTTCTGTGCTCATTCCTTTTTTTTTAATTTTTTATCTTTACAGTTATTTATCATAATTCCCTAATTCCTATTTTATTCTAATTGGTCATTTATTGCAAAATATATGCATAGAATTAACTTCATATATATTAGTTATTACTTGACATATACTTTTCAAATAGCTTGAGTCACCAAAAAATAAAAATTAAATACAACATGCACAGACCTAGTGAATAGTCTTTGATAATTAAATACAACATGTACAGACCTGCGAATAATCTTTGGTATACATGAAATAAACAAAAAATATATATTTATTTAAGCCCTTTAACTTTTAAAAGGAAGTCAATGTAGTCCAATATACTAAAGTAGGTTAGAAAAATTAAAGACTAATTATACTTTAACCCTCTCAACTATTATTTGATTTTATTGTACCTACTAAACTAAAAGTCGTTATATTTTTATCCCTAAACAATTAAAATTCAAGTTTGTGTTGATACTATTAACAAAAATAAATAAATTTAATACTGGTAGCATTTTCAATCTAGAATATAAAAAATTGTCTCAGGTTAACAAATGTGTAATTTAAAAAATTTCCTTGGCATTGATAGGGACAATAATTGAGGGTCTATAAAAACGAGATTTTATGAATTATTTTGATCATTTTCTTAAGCATGTTCAGATGGTTTATAATATTTTTTAATTATGAAATTATTTTTTCTTATTTGCTTTAAAGGTTAGTATAAAATTTTGACTAAACAAATTACTAATTTTACAATTTATGATGATGAAGTGTGATTATTTTTTGCTCAACGAGATACAATGACATTAAATTAAGAATTTTTTTTTTATGAAAACAGTAAATTAAGAGTTTAAATAGGATGGTTTGTTTTACCATCCTATTTGCCGTTGCACATTCTTATTTTATTTGTGGGCCCGCCTATGTTGTTTTCTCCGTGACATGGATTTTTAATTATTTATTCTTACTTTAACTTCTGGTGGCTTTTTTGGGCCCCTATGTCATTGGTTTTTGTTTTTATTTTTTAATTGTTTTTATAATCTGAAGCAAAAGTACGATGGCCCACATTCAAGCATCACTTGCATTTTTCGATTTCGGTCAAATCCTTAAACTTTATAGACGCGCGGCGACTAATCGTTCAACTGTGACTAACATTCCTCTAACTACGAATGTGTAGACATTGTGAAGAGTCACAAGAAACCTCAACTAGTTTACAGGACTTCAATCTATTTTGTTCAGGACCAAATAGGGCCTTTATTTCCCTTTGCTCCTTTGCTTTTTAAAATGAGGTATGTTGATTTTTTTTTGAAAGTTATAGAATTAAATTTTTAAAAGTTGAAGAATTAAAATAAAAAATTTAAAGTTTAGGAATAACATTAAAATTTGAAACAAAGTTGGAGAGACTAAATGATGGTTTACCCTTTTTATTTTTTATTTTTACTATTATAGATTCTCCAAAGATAAAGAAATGATCATATCCTCTAAATAACTTACCCCATTTTTCTTAAATTAGTCACTTTCATACTTGATTGTCCAATGTGTTTTATTATTATTTCTTTATTATTCAATTAAAAAAATAATATTCTCTATTGTTTGTTAGTTTTTTTATAATTTTTGTAGATTTGTTCAATGCCCTTATTCAGCTTAATCCTCTAATTCTCTTGGTGTGTTTCACCTCTTTTGCTTGCTATGTTCAAAATAAATAAATACAACTTTAAAGCTATAATTCTAACAGGAAAAAAAAACAAAAAGATTGTTTCTACCACTTTATATCTTGTGCTATCTTATAGTTTTTTTTTGTATTTATTTTAAACTGTGAATTTTGCCATATTGTGATACAGTTATTGTCATTTTGTGCTATTGTGAATTAGTGTGACAGATTTGTAAAATTTGCTATATTAGTCATACTAGAGGATGTGTCACATGTGATGCGTGTGCAACTTGATTAAGGCATGTATATTTATAATCAATTGAGATAGTTGATTCTTATATTTTTGTTTTTGCCTCTTTTGTTTATGTATTTCTTCATTCTATGCATTATGTTTTAGTTTAGTTCTATAGATTACTAAATTTTGAAATATTCTAAACATCACTTATGGCACAATTTTAAACTATAACATTAATTTTTTTTTATCTATACATATACATAGTCATCATAGTGTACACAATATTTGTAAAGTACACGATACTTCGAAATTGTTCCAGAAACATAAATAAACTATAAGCCTAAATAAAGTACATGCAGCTTCACAAAGTTTGATATAAAATAGATAAATAACTAAACAATTTTCAATCACTTTTTCGTTATGCTGAATTTGCATATTAAAGAAGCAAACCAAATCAACAATAGTCATATGTCTTTCCTCATGATAGGATTCGAAGAAGGCAAAAGAAAAATAGGATAAATATTCTCAAAAGACTACAAAGAATGAGATTAGCAAAAAGTCTAACAAAGTAAATCATATAGCAACCAACAAATTGAAAAAAACTTACATATTCACAGGATAGAACATGCTCCCACATATAGGCCAACTTAGAATATGTATTGAAATTATTTTGCAGTTTTTTTTGCCATACACCTAAATGAACATCAAATTAGGTGTAATTAGTGTTGTTTAACAATTTGTATAGTTTATATATATACCTCTCCAAAAAATTTACCTTGTAACAATCCTACATTTATCTTTATAGTCTTTGATCATTGCATTTATTAGCATTCTTTTGTGTTCTCATAAACGGAAAACAAAAAAAAGAGAGAGAAATAGTGCAATGGCCATAGATTTTTTTAAAGCCAATGGAACACAAACCTACCAGATTTTTTTAAGGCTAACAATGGGTGATGTTTGCTTATTGTTGTTTTCACGCCGCGGGGGGGGCGGGGAGAAAAAACTGTGCATAGCCCAACCATCATTATAAAACACACGAATTCAAAACATAACCTATCAAAGAGAATATGTAATTCCAAAAGCCTAACAATGAGTGATGTTTGCTTAATGTAGTTTTGGAAAAAAGAAAAAAACCTTATGCATAACTCAACTACCATTCTAAAACTACAGGAATTAAAAACATGACCTACCAAACGAGAAATTATTCAGTGTTTATTGTCAGAGGATGCTCCCCTCTCACATGACAATCGGACCCTACTTTCATGTGAAAGGTAAACTTTGTCTGTGAGAAGTGGAGCATCACTGAATAATTTTTCACAGGGTGATGTTAGTAGTGTAGTTTCTCCCTCCCCCCTCCCAAAAAAACAAAAAACCCATGCATTGCCCAACCATCATTATAAAACCACAGAAATTCAAAACATGACCCACCAAAGAAAATGTGTAATACCAAAAGCCTGACAATAGGTGATGTTTGCTTAATGTAGTTTTCAAAAAAAAACAAAAAACCCATGCATTGCCCAACCATCATTATAAAACCACAGGAATTCAAAACATGACCCACCAAAGAAAATGTGTAATACCAAAAGCCTGACAATGGGTGATGTTTGCTTAATGTAGTTTTCAAAAAAAAACTGTGCATAACCCACCATTCTAAAACAGCAGAAATTGAAAACATGACCCACCAAGGAGAATGTGTAATACCAAAAGCCCGACAATGGGTGATGTTTGCATAATGTAGTTTTCAGAAAAACCAAAAAAATCTGTGCATAACCCAACCACCATTCTAAAACCACAGGAATTGAAAACATGACCCACCAAAGAGATTGTGTAATTTTGAAAAAAAAAACCTCTTATGTACATTACTAGTATCCTTATACTCGTGTTCGTTCTGACTTCAAGATCTCGTTTGAAAAAAAACATTACACATCGAACATATTTTTTGGAAAATATTCAACATGTTATATAAGTAAATAAGGCAGAAAAATAAATAAACACAAAATATGTATCGTGAATAGTTCTTCAGGAACTATCAAATATTTATCATATTTATTCTTCAGGAATATTTAGGGTTAATCTTCTGGACCATCCAAAACTTTATTGCCAATAATAATACAACATAATATGTACAACTCACCTAGACAGCTTTTTCTTCTATTTCCTCTCTTTGATCTCTCTCTTCTATTTTTCCTCTCTTTTTTTTCTCTGCTGAGAGGCTCTCTAAGCCTCTCTATTTATAGATACAAGAAGGAGAGAGAGAATAAGGGGGGATGGGGCTGCGGAAGGGATGGCGGCTATAAGCCGCCGACATCCCATACGTCACACTCCCCCTGGGATGACCTATTGGGTATGTTAAAACTGCCTCATTCAAACCTTGCTAGGAAAAACCCAGTGGAAAAAAACCATAGCGAAGGAAAAAGAGTACAGTACTTAACTCTCCCTGAAAAATAAGAAAATTATCTGCTTCATGAAAGATTTCTGAGACGGCGCATACCAATACCATGCAGAAGCTTTTCAAATGTTGCAGTTGATAATGCCTTAGTAAATAAGTCGGCCAAATTATCACTAGACCGTATTTGCTGAACATCAAGATCACCACTTTTCTGGAGCTCATGTGTATGGAAGAACTTTGGAGAAATATGCTTCATTCTGTCACCTTTAATGTAGCCTCCCTTAATCTATGCAATACAAGCTGCATTATCCTCGTATAATATCGTCGATGTATTTTTTATTGTAGATAATCCGCAACTTTCTTGAATATGTTGAATCATGGATCTTAGCCAGATACACTCTCGGCTTGCTTCATGAATTGCAATTATCTCAGAATGATTTGAAGAAGTTGCAGTTAATGTCTGCTTCACTGATCGCCAGGATATAGCAGTGTTACCATAAGTAAACACATACCCAGTTTGAGACCTAGCTTTATGAGGATCAGAAAGGTAGCCAGCGTTTGCATAGCCAATCAATTCAGGTTGTGACTCCTTGGAATAAAATAATCCCATATCAGTTGTCCATCGTAGGTAACGCAGTATATGTTTCACTCCTTTCCAATGTCTTTGTGTTGGTGTAGAACTGTATCGTGCCAATAAGTTGACAGAGAATGCTATATCAGGTCTTGTACAATTGGCAAGATACATAAGGGCACCAATTGCACTAAGATATGGTACTTCAGGACCAAGAAGTTCTTCACCGTCATCTTGAGGACGGAAAATATCTTTATGTACATCTAGTGAACGGACAACCATTGGAGAACTTAATGGATGAGCTTTGTCCATGTAAAACCGCGTTAAAACCTTTTCAGTATATGCTGATTGATGGACAAGAATTCCATTGGATAAGTGCTCAATCTGTAAGCCAAGACAATACTTGGTTTTTCCAAGATCTTTCATTTCAAACTCCTTCTTTAAATCACGAGCAGATGTTGTCAGTTCTTTAAAAGTTCCAACAAGAGTCAAATCATCGACATAGAGTGCAATAATAGCAAATCCAGATTCTGATTTCTTAATAAAAATGCATGGACAAATTGTATTATTCACATATCCATTTTTCAATAGATATTCACTAAGACGATTGTACCACATGCGTCCAGATTGTTTTAACCCATACAGCGATCGTTGAAGCTTGATAGAATATAAGCTTCTAGATGAAATATGTGCTTCTAGCATTTTAAATCCTTCAGAAATTTTCATATATATATCATTATCTAATTCACCATATAAGTAGGCTGTCACGACGTCCATCAGACGCATATCCAGTCCTTCTGAGACTGATAAACTAATTAAGAATCTGAACGTAATGACATCCATTACAGGAGAGTATGTCTCATCATAATCAATAACAGGTCTCTGTGAGAAACCTTGTGCTACGAGTCGGGCTTTATATCGTATTATTTCATTTTTCTCATTTCGTTTTCGTATGAATACCCATTTATATCCAACAGGTTTCACATCTTCAGGTGTGTGGACTACAGGTCCAAATACTTTATGTTGTGCTAATGAGTGTAATTCTGCCTCAATAGCTTCTTTCCATTTTGGCCAATCAATTCTACGTCGACATTCGTCGACTGTCTGTGGTTCAGTCTCTTCATTACTTCTGGTAATGCCAAGAGCTATTTTAAATGAAAATATGTTGTTGACAACAATCTTATTTCTTTTCTAGCTTTCTTCTGTATTCATATAACTTATTGAGATCTCATTATTTTCAGGTACCATATCACTTACAGGAGATATCTCTTCAGGAGGTTTCTCTTCTGGGAATTCTTCTTCAGAATTCTCTTCTTCAGGAAGTTTAGATATTGTGTTCTCTTCAGGAGCACCAACTTGCTTATGCATTGTTTCTTGTGTCTTCCTTTTTCTAGGAACCGTGTCTTTTGCACCGACAGGCCTCCCACGCTTCAAGCGTGTTTTAGATTCATTTGCTATTGTACTAATAGATTGTCCTACAGGGACATCAATACGTGCTGGAGTATTAGCAGTTGGTATATGTGATTTTGTCACATTCTTTGTGTCGGTGAAGGCATCAGGCAATTGATTTGCAATTGTCTGTAAATGAATAATTCTGTGAATTTCTGATTCACATTGACTTGTTCGAGTATCAAGGTGAGACATTGTTGCAATATTCCAACTGATCTCTCGTTGTTTTTTTAATTGCATCCTTTCTCCCCCTAATGGTAGGAAGACTGACTCATCAAAATGACAATCCACGAAACGTGCCTTGAAGACATCACCTGTTAAGGGTTCCAAATATCTAATAATAGATGGAGAATCAAAACCAACATAAATTCCAAGTCTACTTTGGGGACCCATTTTAGTACGTTGTGGGGGTGAGATAGGGACATATACAGCACAACCAAAAACTCGTAAGTGAGAAATATTTGGTTGCTGACCAATAACAAGTTGTAATGGTGAGTACTGATGGTAAGCAGTTGGTCGGACTCTAACCAAAAATGCAACATGCAATATGGCATGTTCCCAAGCAGAAACAGGTAATTTTGTTTTCATAAGTAAAGGTTGAGCAATCAATTGGAGCCGTTTTATAAACGCTTCAGCAAGACCATTTTGTGTATATGTGTGGGCAACTGGGTGTTCAACATCAATCCCTATGGACATACAATAATCATCAAAGGTTTGAGATGTAAATTTTCCAGCATTATCTAATCGTATCGACTTGATTGGGTAATCTGAAAACTGTGCCCGTAAGCGAATAATTTGAGTAAGCAATCTAGCAAAAGCAATATTACGGGTAGAAAGCAAACAAACATGTGACCACCGTGTAGATGCATCTATTAAAACCATGAAATAACGAAATGGTCCACATGGAGGATGTATTGGCCCACAGATATCCCCGTGAATTCTTTGTAAGAATGATGGGGACTCAAGAATTACCTTGAAAGGAGATGGTCTGACAATTAATTTCCCCTGTGAACAGGCAGCACATGTATAATCATGTGACAACAGAATCTTCAGGTTCTTTAACGGATGTCCATGTGAATTGTCAATAATTCGACGCATCATGGTTGACCCTGGATGACCCAAACGATTATGCCATAGTATAAAATTCTTTAGGTCAAAGCACTTCTGGTGCATCACTACAGGTGATTTTTCTGCTCTTATAGAAGTATAATATAATCCAGAAGACAATGCAGCAAGTTTTTCTGATATATATTTCTTTCTTAAAATATAAGCAATAATGTAGAGTTGTTCTACATTATCTGCATTCGTCGTCTCAATATGATATCCATTACGACGTATATCTTTAAAACTAATCAAATTTCGTGTAGATTTTGTAGAATACAATGCATCATCAATGCATAACTTTGTTCCTCTTGGCAATATTATATTGGCCCTTCCGGAGCCTTCAATTAATTTTGTTGTGCCAGAGATTGTCTTGACATTAGTTTCAAGTAATGTCAAGTGTGAGAAATATTTTTTCTCGCGAAGAATTGTGTGTGTTGTTCCACTGTCTACCAGACATATGGCTTCACCATTCATTTTAGATATATTCAACGCGTTGATATGATCCATGTATCTATATAACATATTAAATGTGTTTAATTCAAACATGATCATTTATTACAAAGACAAGCAGATGAAGGAAACATTACACAAGCTGATAAGAAACAACATAAACTAGAACAAATAGACAAGAAAATTAAGTAGTGTGGACATCTCCATCACCAATTAAATGGTCTATTCTTCCACTTGCATCTTCAAAGAAATCTGAAACATCAAGATGAGAAATATCAACTTGGCCATCAAAATCTGTAAAATGCAATTCTGCATTTTTTTCTTTATCTTTAATTGAGGCTTGATAAAGCTCTCTCAAATGTTTGGGCGTACGACAGGTACGTGACCAATGGCCTCTCATCCCACACCTATAACAAGTATCTTCAGATTTCTTAGGAGGAGGTTGATTCTGCAACCCTTTCCCCTTTTCATATTTATTCCACTGCTGGTGGTATGATGTGGTATTTTTAAATCTCATATGATAACCTCCACGATAATGTCCACGATTGCGACTATTATTTCTGCCATTATCACGACCACGTCCGCGACCACGTCTACTAATTGAGCTTGCATTCACTTCAGGGAATGGAGCTGAACCAGTAGGTCGGGACTGATGGTTTTTCAGTAACAACTCATTATTTTGCTCAGTCACAAGAAGACAGGATATTAATTCAGAATATTTCTTAAATTTACGCTCTCGATATTGCTGCTGCAGGAGCACATTCGAGGCATGGAATGTAAAAAATGTTTTTTCTAACATGTCTTCATCCGTAATCTTGTCTCCACATAATTTTAATCGTGAGCTGATTTTAAATAATGCAGAGTTGTACTCACTGACAGTTTTATAATCTTGCAACCTCAGGTGCATCCATTCAGATCTGGCTCTTGGGAGGATTACGGTCTTCTGGTGCTCGTATCTCTCCTTTAAATTTTGCCACAAGAGCAATGGATCTTTTATCGTGAGGTATTCTGATTTCAGTTCCTCATGAAGATGATGGCGAAGGAAAATCATAACTTTTGCGCGATCCTGCTGGGATGCGTCATTTTCCTCCACTATTGTTTGTTCAAGTGCTTTTGCAGCAAGATGGATCTCGGCATCAAGGATCCACGATAAATAATTATCGCCAGAAATATTAAGGGCGGCAAATTCCAATTTGGCAAGATTTGACATTTTACAATGCTAGACCATACAAAACAATAAGCTTAAATCAGGTATGGTGACAATATGATGTATAAATAATTAAACGAAAATCAATACACTATTCATTGCATTTTATATTATATTTTCCTATTTCAATACTATTCATCACTATTCATGAATAGTAACATGCATCGATATATATATAATTTTATTATTTTTGTCTTTATTCTAACTTTCAATCCATACATCAAAAAATAGTCAAGTCACATGTCTATGGAAAGGTATCGAAATATGGATTCAAGATCTCTAACTATCAAAGGCAAATAATGCAAGATATGAGAGAAATAAAGCAACAAAGTTTTAAAAGAAATACTATTCATCGCAATAGTGAATTACTGTTCATACTATTCACGCGAATTGAGTGCACAGTAAAGAATTCAAAAAGAAAAAGTAGTATCATGATGTAAAGAAAACCATAAAGTAGTTAGAGTATCGTGCTGATAACGTGTTATATAAGTAAATAAGGCAGAAAAATAAATGAACACAAAATATGTATCGTGAATAGTTCTTCAGGAACTATCAAATATTTATCATATTTATTCTTCAGGAATATTTAGGGTTGATCTTCTGGACCACCCAAAACTTTATTGCCAATAATAATACAACATAATATGTACAACTCACCCAAACAGCTTTTTCTTTTCTTTCCTCTCTCTTCTTCCTCTCTTTGATCTCTCTCTTCTATTTTTCCTCTCTTTTTTTTCTCTGCTGAGAGGCTCTCTAAGCCTCTCTATTTATAGATACAAGAAGGAGAGAGAAAATAAAGGGGGAGGGGGCTGCGGAAGGGATGGCGGCTATAAGCCGCCGTCATCCCATACGTCACACAACAGGCATTATTAAATACATGGAACATATAACTTGATGCTTTATACAATATATCGTTCTGCCTTCGAGATCTCGTTTGAAAAAAACATTACACATCGAACATATTTTTTGAAAAATATTCAACAGGCATTATTAAATACATGGAGCGTATAACTTGATGCTTTATACAATATAAAGAAGCTTCTGCCCTACTGAAGCATAAACTTTCGACATGTACTCCATCAAAATACATTGTTGAATAAAATACTAATTTATTTATTTATTTTTTTTTTTTTGGTTTTTTGCAAATTGGATTGATGTCTATGACACTCAAGTGCAGCCATGTGCCTAGACAAAAGACGAATCAGGAAAAGATAGAAGAGAAATTTGCAGGGCTCTTAATTGAGGAGAAATTTCCAGCGACCTATATCTGAAGCACAACTGCAAATTTTGGAACCAATTAAGTTGAGTTTTCAATAATATGCATGGAACATTTATGCCATAGCAGGCGTATTCAACCAAGCTTACCTTGGAGCCCCAATGGATCTGGTCCTCAAACTTGCAATATGCTATGCGGTGGGTCAATGCCAATAACTGAGGCAGTTGGGTAAACGTGAGTATTTGTTATAGGATGTTTTTTCATTTTTGTCCTAAGAGACATGTAATGGGTTAGTAATGTTAATTGTAATTAATTAATTTCAATTGAATTTTGTGGAATAGAATAAAATATATACAGGATAACACAGGATAGGCATACATTGGTATAGTGATAATAAGAAGGCTCTTAGGTGACGATGCTAAACTATGAAAATTCATCGACAACAATTGTAGAAAAACATATATTTGAATTTTGAACAAAAAAACAATAGCATTAATATATTAAAAAAATTATTATATTTATAATTCTAAAGTTATTATTTAAATGTATGAATGACCTCGTCAATAAAATTTTTTAGAACCGCCCACTGTAGGGAGGAAGAATTTACGAGGGTTAACTAATGGTTGAGTAACCACAAGAGTTAACTACTGGTCATATTTACGCATGTTCAATATGAGAAATGTTAAAACTGGGTTCCTCATTATCCAACTTAGAACTGACCATGATCTGTTCTCCAATTTCCATCCAGAACCGAGCCGTGGCCTCGAACGAACCCAACCAAAATTCATAGGAGCTAAATAGAATTTCGTTGAAGTAACGTAGTGGTGTTTCCCACGGTCGAATCCTAGTTTAATCCCTGAATACAATAGTTGAAAAGCTCGATCTTTCTCGTTGCGGGCTGCAACGTGATCTCACTCTGATTTCTGAGCTCAAAGCATTGAAGTGGCTTGACCTTTTGATATGATATCTTCCACGGATCAATGCCACCAGCTTTCGGGGAATTTTCTGTGCTCGAGTTTCTTGATTTACCTTGGAATAAGTTTGGAAGCTTAATTCCTGTAGAATGGGGTAGGCTCAGAAACCTTAGATCATTCAACTGTCCAGTGATTTGTTCACGGGCCAAATACCTGATTAGCTTGAGGGCCTAGAAAACTGCAAGACTTTCAAAATTTCACCAAGAGATTGAATGTTTCTATCCCATTTTGGGTAGGCAATTTGACCAATCTGAGAGTGTAGATGGTAGAATCCCGAATAATCTAGGCTTGAATCCAGAACTGCAGTTGTTGAACCTTCATTCAAACCAGCTCGAAGGGACAATACCTGAGAGCATTTTTGCTTTGGGAAAGCTACAATTTTTAGTTCTGACTCAGAACAAATTGACTGGTAACCTTCCCGAAGTGGTTGGGAACTGCAAAGGCCTTTCAAGTATTAGAATTGGAAACAAAAAGATCATTGGAAGCATTCCGAGGGCAATTGGAAATGTTAGCAACCTTACGTACTTTGAAGCTGACAACAACAATCTCTCTGAAGAGATTGTCCCGGAGTTTGCTCAATGCTCAATGCTCAATGCTCAATGCTGCAACAACAGTGTTTGGAGAGATTCCAACATCAGTTCTTAGCTGCATGAATCTTAACTAGCTTGATCTAAGCAATAACAGGTTCAATGGCACCATTCCAGTAGATATCTGCAACATGACTGTTAATGTAAACACAGCTCCAGCTAATGCAAACCCAGCTCCAGCTCTTCCATCGTCAAGATCAAGCCTCCATTGTCAAAGATAAAGATTGGTGACAAAAGCTCACTTGCCCTCCTCTCCATTGTCAAAGTCTTCACTTGCCAAACGATTTTGTCAATACATATCAGCCATTGTCAAGGCAAAGCCATGATCAATGGCTGATTTGTCTCCCTCATCCTCTCTATAAATTCTCTGTATAATCTATAAATACATATCTTGTACAAACAAATTTATCAATAATAGTTCTCTTTTCTCTCTGTATCTTTTACTCTTTATAACATGGTATCAGAGCTTTGAAGGTCTAGTGACCTCAAACGACCTCTCTCTCCCACTGTTGCATTTTTTCTCTCGCTGCTCTGCCAGTTTCTCAACGAATTCTGTATTTTCTGGGTTTTCGTCAAAATCAAAGTCACTGAATCTAAAATCTGATACCACCATCAGATTCGTCTCCTCCATCCGAGTCCAGTCGCAAAAAAATCGTCCCCAGAAACCTCTCTACACGCCCCCACGCGCCTCCTGAAGTTCCGCGCGTAAGATTCACGCGCAACCCCACTCACCACGCGCCGTCACACGCTACCGCCTCCAGACATGCGCCCATGCGCTCCTCACGCGCGATCCCACGCGCACATGCCTGCCGCTAACGCCAGCCTTAGTGACGCGTTGCTGACGTCAGCCCTAAGCCGCCGGTCCGCACCTTGTCCCCGATCCACTTGAACCAGTTCAGACCGATTTTCTCCTCCTTTTTGGCCGGTTGGGGTCCTATTTGACTGTTATTGGACCGGTTCAGACCGGTTCCTGCCTATTTTGGGCCTCCTAAATCTGATTCTGCCATCAGATTTTCCTAATTTGGCTCCGTTCCTACTGTTTCTATTGTGTTGGAAATATTTTCATTGTTGATCTTGTCCTATTAATTCTATTATCCCCCGTCCTTGCACTATGGAACGTCCTGAGGTATCTCGACCTATTGTTGTTACTCTGGAAGGTCCTAATTACATTCCTTGGTCTCAAGCCATGTCCAGTTTTCTCAAAGGCCGAAAGCTTTGGCGTTACGTCACTGGAGATATTCAAACACCAGTTAAAAGTGATACAGAACTGTCAATAGAATACACTGAATGACTTGAGGATTGGGATAGTAAGAATCATCAGATCATCACTTGGTTCCGAAATACGTCCATTCCTTCCATAAGCCTTCAGTTAGGACGCTTTGACACTGCTTCCTCCATCTGGGCCTTTCTCGCTCACCGCTACACTACTACAGATCTTGCTCATCAGTACCAACTTTTGAGTTCTCTGCATCGTTTGAAACAGGAATCTGGCAAGTCTATCAATGCCTTCCTGTCTCAGATGTATATTCTATGGGATCAATTGACTCCATCTGAACCTACTTGGATTTGCTCTAATGATGCTGCTCAGTTTGCTCGCTATCGAGATCAACAGCGCCAGATTATGTTTCTCATGGCTCTCACTGATGTCTTTGAGCCTGTTCGAGCCTCTCTTCTACATCACTCTCCTCTTCCTTCCTTGGAACAGGCTATTTCTAAGCTCCTCTTCGAGGAGATTCGTCTTGGTGTCACCCAATCACCACCTACAGACACAGTTCTTGCTACCTCTAGCTCTCGCTCTAAAGGCTTTTCAGGTAGTTATCAAGGTTCGTCCACTTCTGGTGGTTCTCGTAATTCTTCGGCTCCATCTTTCAATCCTTCGTCTCACAACGATGAATGTACATTCTGCCATACTACTAATTATCGTTTACTTACCTGTCCCATTTGGATTTGTCAACACTGTCATCGGCGTGGCCCTGGTTACTATCGTAATGACTGTCCTAAGAATCCTCACGGTCGAGACCTTCCCCCTAAGTCTGCTGTTGCTACTACTATGGATTCTGATGTTCCCACATCCTCCTCTATGATCAGTGTTAGTGATCTCTCTGCACTCCTTCAGCAGTTCATGACTACCTCTGTTAATCCACCCCCTACTGCTCTGTCTCTCACTTCAGGTACTTCTTCATGGTCCTTTGATTCCGAGTGTAGCAATCATATGACTTCTGACTTGTCTACTTTTTCTTCCAAATCCTCTATGTCTGCTCTTCCTGTCATTTATACTGCTGATGGATCACCTATGACTATTGACCACATTGGTCATGTCTCCACTTCCACTCTTGCACTTCCTTATACTTATTATATCTCTAAACTCACACTAAATCTTATCTCTATCAGCCAATTATGTGATCTTGGCCTTACTGTCATTTTCTCTTCTACTGGTTGTGTTGTGCAGGATCCAAAGACGGGACAGACTCTTAGGATAGGTCGTAAATGTGGTTGACTATTTCAGCTCATTCACCTTCATCTACCTACTCAAACTGCTGCTGTCACCTCTACTAGTGCTTCATCTGCTCCCAACCTCTCTCTTGATCTCTGGCACTCACGATTAGGTCATGTCTCTATAGGGCGTTTACGCTTTCTTTTGTCTTAGGGTGTTTTAAGTTTTATTCCCAATAAACACTTTGATTAACAATCCTGTCAACTTGCCAAGCAACCAGCTTTTTCTTTTAATAACAATACTTCTCTTTCCTTAGCTCCTTTTAATTTAGTCCACTCTGATGTTTGGGATCCTTCCCCCATTCCTACTATGGGAGGATCCAAGTATTTTGTTATATTTGTTGATGATTTTTTTAGATATACCTGGATTTATATCCTGCAAAATCGATCTCAATTTCAATAAACTTATTATGATTTTGCTCACATGGTCCAAACACAATTTTCTCATAACATCAAGATCTTTCGGTTTGACAATGCTCAGGAATATTGTGATAACTCTTTTCTTACATTTCTCCGTGAGCATGGGACCATTTCTCATCACTCTTGTCTTGGTACTTCACAACAAAATGGCCGTGCTAAACGAAAACATCGCCATCTCCTTGATACAACCCGTGCTCTTCTGATCTATGCCGCTTGTCCTGAATAGTTTTGGGGTGAAACTGCCCTTACTGCTACTTACACAATTAACCGTGTACCTTCGGCTTCTCTTGGTAACCTCACTCCTTATGAGCGTCTGTATGGTACTCCTCTTGATTATTATTCTCTTCATGTTTTTGGCTGTGCTTCTTTTGTTTTGCTTCAGCCTTATGAGCGCATCAAATTAGAGCCTCAAGCTCGTCTTTGTTGCTTCTTAGGCTATAGGATTGAGCATAAAGGTTATCGTTGTTGGGATCCTCTGTCTAAACGCCTTCGTGTCTCTCGTCATGTTGTCTTTTGGGAACATAAGACATTTTTCCTCTTATTCCACTCCTTATTTCACTGATCCTACTATTGAGCTCTTTCTTAACGATACTGATGTACCTACTGCTGAGACAGCTACTATACCACCTATTACTGTCTATCCAGAGGAGTCCTCGTCTACTGATCCTGCTCCTCCTACTAGCTCTCCATTGTTTGATCCATCTCTGCCCTCTTCACTCACTAAACCCACTATCAGGCGTTCTACTCGGGTAAGGGAGACTCCTTCTCACCTTCGTGATTATCACTGTTTTTTCACCATTCTTGCTCATCACGAGCTTTGCTCCTATCGCGAGGCTAGTTCTAACCCTCTTTGGCAGCAAGCTATGGATAATGAATTACAGGCTCTTACCAAGACACACACTTGGGACTTAGTTGATCTTCCTCCTGATAAATCTATGATCGGGTGTCGATGGGTCTATAAGATCAAAACCCATTCTAATGGTTCTATGGAGCGTTACAAAGCTTGTTTAGTTGCCAAAGGTTTCACTCAGAAGTATGGCATTGACTATGAGGAGACCTTTGCTCCTGTTGCTCGTCTCACTTCTGTTCGAAGCCTCATTACTGTTGCTACTATTCGGCAGTGGCCTTTGTATTAGATGGATGTCAAAAATGCCTTTCTCAATGGTGGTCTCTCTGAGGAAGTCTATATACAGCCTCCTCCTGGTTTTCCTCACTTTCCAAATCAGGTCTGCAAACTTCGTCGTGCTTTATATGGTCTTAATCAAGCTCCTCGTGCTTAGTATGCTAAATTTAGTTCCACCATTAGTGAGCTTGGATTCTCTTCTCGTAATTATGATTCTGCTCTTTTTATTCGCAAAACTGTGCATGACACTATGCTCCTATTACTCCATGTGGATGATATGATTCTCACTGGCAATGATGTACATGGTATTTCTGAGCTCAAGGATTTTCTTAGTAAACAATTTGAGATGAAAGACCTTGGTCCTCTCAGTTACTTCTTTGGTCTTGAGATATCTTATGTTTCTGCAGATTACTTCCTCTCTCAAGCCAAGTATGCCTCAGATCTTCTTGCTCGTGCTGGTCTCACTGATAATAAGACTGCTTCGACACCTTTGGAAGCTAATGTGCGTCTTAGTCTGCTGGATGGTGAGCTTCTATTTAACGCCACTCTCTATCGGCAGCTTGTTGGCAGTCTTGTGTATCTTACTGTTACTCGTCCTAACATTGCCCATGTTGTTCACCTCGTCAGTTAGTTTCTGTCATCACCTCGCTCCACTCACTATAGCGCCGTTCTTCGCATTTTGCGATATGTTAAAGGCACCCTCTTCCATGGTCTACATTACTCTCGTCACTCCTCTCTACAACTTAATGCTTATTCTGATGTTGATTGGGCTGATGACCCTACTAATGGTCGTTCTACCACAGGCTTTTGCATCTTTCTTGGTAATTCTCTCATTTCTTGGCGTAGTAAGAATCAGACTCTTACCGCTCGCTCTAGCACTGAGGCCGAGTATCGTGCTCTAGCTGATACTACTTAGGAACTTCTTTGTCTTCGATGGTTACTTCAAGATATGAGTGTCTCTCATTCTGGTGCTACTGTTCTTCATTGTGATAATCGCAGTGCGATCATGATAGCTCATAATGATGTGCTTCCTGATCGTACTAAGCACATTGAAATTGACTGTCATTTCATTTCGTCAACATGTCATGGGTGGCATCGTTCATCTTCTCTCTGTGCCCTCTGCTTCCCAAATTGCTGATATCTTCACCAAGTCTCATCCCCCGGGACAGTTCCATGATCTGGTTTCCAAACTCAATTTGGTTTATACATTACCACCTTGAGTTTGAGGGGGGCTGTTAATGTAAACACAGCTCCAACTAATGTAAACTCAGCTCCAGCTCTTCCATCGTCAAGATCAAGCCTCCATTGTCAAAGATAAAGATTGGTGTCAAAAGCTCACTTGCCCTCCTCTCCATTGTCAAAGTCTTCACCTACCAAACAATTTTGTCAATACATATCAGCCATTGTCAAGGCAAAGCCATGATCAATGGCTGATTTGTCTCCCTCATCCTCTCTATAAATTCTCTGTATAATCTGTAAATACATATCTTGTACAAACGAATTTATCAATAATAGTTCTCTTTTCTCTCTGTATCTTTTACTCTTTATAACAACGACAAGGTTGCAATACCTGCTACTGGGCCAGAATTCAATTAGAGGAAAAATACCTCATGAGATTGGGAACTGTTTGAAATTGTTTGAATTGCAAATGGATAGTAAATAACTGACTGGAAGTATCCGTCCTGAAATTGTACAAATTAAGAATTTGCAGATAGCATTAAATCTTAGCTTCAATCATATTCAAGGACAATTGCCTGCCAACTTGGGTAAACTTGACAAGTTGGTTTCTTTGGAAGTCTCCAATTATCAACTCTCTGGGAGTATCCCTTTTGTGCTTAAGGGCATGCTAAGTTTGATAGAGGTTAATTTCTCAAATAATCAGTTCACCGGCCCCATACCCACCTTTGTGCCCTTCCAAAAGAGCCCCAATTCAAGCTTTTTGGGGAATAAAGGGCTTTGTGGAGAGCCATTGAGTTCTTCATGTGGAAATTCTAATAGTTCTGACAATGAGAGTTACCATCATAAGGTTTCTTACAAGATCATATTAGCTGTTATTGGTTCTGGGCTGGCGGTTTTTGTATCGGTCACAATTGTTGTTCTGCTCTTTATGATGAGGGAGCGACACGAAAAGGCTACAAATTCTACAGGAATCGCTGATGATGGAAGCAATACTCAGCCGTCAATAATAGCAGGAAATGTCATTGTTGAAACTCTCAGACAAGCAATAGATTTTGTTGTTGTCAAGACAACTCTGAAGGACTCAAATAAGCTTAGCAATGGAACTTTCAACATTGTCTACAAAGCAGGTATGCCTTCTGGTATGCCCTTATCAGTGAAGAAACTGAAATCCATGGACAGAACTATTATTCATCACTGGAGTAAGATGATTAGAGGCTTGAAAGGCTGAGTAAACTGTGTCATGATAACCTAGTGAGACCCATTGGATATGTAATCTATGGAGATGTTGCTCTTTCGTTGCATCTGTTAGTGCAGAAATCTGTAAAAGAAAGAAGATGAAGAATAATCGCATCCAAGACACGATTAATATCGCTTTCCTTAAGTCAATATTTGCCCCCACCAATTCTCAAAATCTGGTGTACACCGGGATAATGGTGAATCACCTTCAAGATACAATGGAGCTCAGAAAAAAAATTTGTAATTCTGACTGCGTGTTGCACACACGAAATCAGACCCGAATACCCTCTGATAATGAAGTCTGTCAAGAATCTGAATGTCTATTTCTGCAGAAATAGAT
Organism: Euryodendron excelsum; assembly: GCA_033060915.1. Lineage (NCBI taxonomy): Eukaryota > Viridiplantae > Streptophyta > Magnoliopsida > Ericales > Pentaphylacaceae > Euryodendron > Euryodendron excelsum. Next base: position 34,962,090 of record CM065395.1, read on the forward strand.
TTTAGAGATGATGAACAATAAAAATTAGAAAGAATCAAGAACTGTATTGCCTTTTAATATAGAGAGAAGTTGCAAGAAAAAATATATATCTATTGTCTGCGAATCTGCCATGTTTTATAGACATTTGGGTGTCTTTTTGGACCAGACATGACTGTTAGAAATCAAATAATAACTGATCTGTAACAGTCACTTGCAGGTTTAATCACAGTCGTCGGATCCCCCCTTTCTTAATCTAACGGTGTAGATCGCACCTACTCATTATTTGATCAGATCATACATCATACCTCTATGATCAGGTGTGATTCTCACCATACGATTCTTTTTGCTTATGTATTAGCCATCCAACCGTTGATTATCATGATTGACAAAAATTAATGGTCTTGATCACACGCCACACATGCACGTGCCAAGTGCCAAGTGCACCACTAAAGCGCCACATTGCGCCATGCGACTCACGCACATGTGGCTAAGCACACATGCTCACACTTGAGTGCTACACCCAATCATTGCTCTGAAACAATACATAGAAAGTTGTTGGCATTTTTAAATATCTTACAAAACTTTTTAATTTTCAATGTGGGATTCATTTAATAAGGCAATAAAGACTTTTTTCAAAACTAGTCAACATCATTTTGAAAAAACCCCAAAACTACTACATATATTATATATTTTGAAAATAATTTCAACAGCATCACTGCTTACCCAATGGAACATTGGCTCAGTTCCTTCATGATTCTACCAAGCTTCCAGACTACAAGCCTGACTTGTCGACAAGACTTGCCATTACCATTGGAGTGGCAGAAGGCTTGGCTTTCCTTCATCACGTGGCCATTATACACCTTGATATCTCTTCTAGTAATATCCTTTTAGATGCTGATTTCAAAGCTTTGGTTGGGGAAGTTGAGATATGGAAGCTCTTGGACCCATCCAGAGGCACTGCAAGTATCAGTGCAGTGGCTGGCTCATTTGGATATATTCCCCCAGGTATTCTTATCAATATCACACTAATTTATAGTGACTTTTTAGTGGGTTTTTTGCTTCTAACATTATGTTACCCGCTCTGTTTTGATTTATTTGTTTTTATCATTAATCAATTAAACAGAGTAGGCATATACAATGCAAGTTAGAGCACCGGGGAATGTCTGTAGAAATGGTGTTGTTTGCTTGAGATTCTTACAACCCGACTACCGGTGGATGGGAACTTTGGTGAAGGGATAGATTTGGTGAAGTGGGTTCACAATGCACCAGCAAGAGGAGAAACCCCAGAGCAGATACTCGATGCGAGCCTTAGCACTGTCTCATTTACCTGGAGAAAAGAAATGCTTGCAGCTCTGAAGGTTGCACTACTCTGCACCGACAGCACTCCAGCCAAGCGGCCCAAAATGAAAAAAGTGGTGGAAATGCTTCAAGAAATCACTCAAAACTGAAAAAAAAACTCAAGAATCCAGTGTTCAGGATGTGGAAATTGCCATCCATACAATGAAGGTCGTCAACTCCTGTTTGTTGGTTCGGTCCTCTATTGTTCTCTGATTATCTGCTGTTGGTTTTGTATGAAAGCATTGATGGAAATGGCACCCTTGTAATATTTTTCAGAACTGGAGAGAAAGAAATTGGTGGAGGGTTAATTCAAGGAGTGTCCTCCAATGAGGATTACTGTGTTAATGTTAATATTAGGCCATCAATTTTACCTTTGAGCTTTTGGTGTATGGGGGAAGGAGATGCACCTTATGATGAGTAACTATGCCTCTCCCAAAAGTTGGTATGAACTTCATTTCTTGTCTTGTTGGTATTGAAGTACTTGCCACATGCTCTGCTCTGTATCTGCACTTTTATATATAATGCATAAATATAAAACAGGATTAGCTTTCTATGTGGTGGTTGAGAAGATTAACTGATGAAGGAATAAGAGGTCCGAGAATTCCAATGTTATTGCTAGAACTACTCTTCTGGTGAATTCAGTTTGATGTTGATAATGATATGGAACTCTCTGTCATTTCTAGTACTTTTTTCAACCCAAGATAGTGAATTTTGATCATTCTTCAGCTTCCAAAATTTAGCAAATTTCAACTGTTGTCTACTCAAAAGTTCCACAAATTAGCTTAAATCTGTATCAAAATTTAGAACACACTTTAGCCGCTTAATGATTCTTTCAATGGCTGCATGTGTATAGAGATGTTTACGTTTGTGGCATATATAAGTTTGTACTAGTGGTTTTTCTTTTCTATTCTTTATCTCTGGAAGTAGAAAAAGCTATTTATTTTGGAATGGCAACTTCCATTAGTATTGAGACCATTTGCCATTTAGTGATCGACTTCCTTCACAAGATTCTGCCTCGTACGAGTTTAAGTTCATGCCCAGCTATGTAACATGGATTCGAATACGTATATTGGCTGCGGGTATGTGCAGATATATGTCTAAATATTAGATTTATTTTATTTCTATGTCCAATGACATGGGGCACCACAAAATTTTCAAATTTCTTATATATCCTTTTTATTTGTAATTTTTAGAAAAAAATAGTGTTTACAAGGCATTATAGAGCATTTCATGTATAATATAAGAGATTTATTCATATTTATATAGTAAAATTAAATTACTAAATATTTTTATTAGGTAAACATCCAATAATACATGTAGAACTAGTAGAGCTACCTATACCCGGTATTTCATACATTTTAAAATAATACATGTAACATAGATGCCTGGTTTTCCATCTATGATCTGAAGACTCTCAGATGCACTTGTCTTTTGGCACATTTGAGGGAGGGAGAGAGCAAATATAAAAGCATCAACTAATCCAAATGGAGTTTATTCAAGAGAGAATATTAGTACTTGTTTTTTTTTTATATATTCCTATTTTTTTTTTTTTTTATAGAAGAGGCATAAAAGATTTTATTAAGAAACAGAGCAACACTACATCAGAAAATATAAGGGGCATGGCCGACTTAGAAACGTCCTCTATCCGGAGTACATAATCAGTAACATCAAGAGCATGCTGTGCAAAAGCGTGAGCAATAGAACTACCAATAGCTAAGAGAAGTTAAATTTCTTTAGCTGGTGCTGATTCAAGGGATAATGTTAGTTTCAAATTCCTGATTCCTATGGTATCAAGCCTCAGGATGACTGAGAAGCCATACTCAATTGGATTAATTCCTCCTCAAGCTGTGAATACAATCTGAAGCGATAACCCTCAAGGACCCAGTGAGTATCGTCAAACCTACAGATCTTCTGATGCTTTAGATCTACCAACTAGCGTGCAACATTTTGGGCCCTCAAGCTCAGATATCTAAGGTCCATAGAAAGGCTTCCATTCAAGAAAGTGATTCATAATGATAGCAAAGATTCTTTTGATTCATTTAAAAAGGGCACTAATGCAAAGATTAAAAAGACAACCCTACTGGAAAAAAAAAATTACATCAGAAAGTACCAAAGCAAGACTTGGTAAATTAATCAATCAACAAAGGCTGATCCATCACAGCATACCCACATTACATGTAAAAACTATAGTTTGAATTAAAGAAACCCATTCCAAGCATAAAATTTGATCAGAGCATACGAAAATAAATGAGTCTGATGTTATGCAACAAATCCAAACCATATCTCCAAACAATAGTCTACTGAGTACAATTCATTGATCCAATTCTAGAAGCTCGAGCATGTAGATAAAAAAATAAAAAAAAATGGAAGAAAAAGAAGGAAATCAAGTTAAGTGGAACTACTTATTCTCCCCAACCATTTCATCTAACCTTGCAAGCAAACACTGAAGAAAATCAATCCAAAGCATATGGATCTTCATACAAGGTTATGATTTGAAATTGCTTCCGCATTAAAAGTAAACTCGTTCTGATAATTTTCTCAGTTATATTTTCTAACACTGCAGATCAACTATCCTTGTTTTTGTTTTTGTTTTTGGGGGTGGGTGGGGGTGCGGGGCATCTCAGAAGGTTGTAGCTAATCCAATCAGATGGAAGTTAATGGAAACCTTTTTAATTTAACATACTATTCTTCTCTTAACATAAAGTCAAACATCTGAATTAAAGCACCCAATGCTGTTCTAACTCTTAGCATAAAGTCAAACTCAAGCTCTTGACATATAAACAGGATCCTATCATACCCATGGACGAGCATCTGTATCAGTATAATGTTTGTCATGATATACGAGATGAAGAAAATGAAATTTTCAATTAATATAAAAAATCTGTGCCCAAAATAAATATATAACTGATGAACATAGCATCCAAGAACAGGGCATGGACTAATAAACAAAAAAACAATAAAACCATGGATCATAAGAAGAATTTGTATTTCATTATTGGGAGAGAAGCGAAGATCAACCTCATGAAGGCATCTATTACATTTGATCTATAACAGAAATAAGGGTTTTATGTAATTAACAAAACAAGCTTTGGATTTTGATTAATAAGTCAAAAAGATAGCTATGAACCAACCATATACACAAAAGGAACAAGAAAGAAGGCCATTGAATTGTACTGATGATAAAAATGAACAAGGCAGCTAAAAGGATAAAAATAGGAAGGCATAGAAAAGATTCCTCTGTACCTGATTGGTGATTCATTTCTTGTTTTTTTGTTTTTTTGGGTATTGATTTCAGATCTTGATGCCATCAAGATAAATACTGGGAACATGAGCTATCTTATACCTATCAGCTCCTTGGTAGCTTTTAACAAGTTCTGGACACTCACTAATGACAATTTCTTGGAGCATAGTGAGGCTACGCATTCCCTCTGGCAGAAACATCAATTGAGGGCATTTTCTAATCTCCATTGTTACAAGGGATGTTAGGTTCTCCAGCAGCGAGTCCGCCATTAAGGTTTTGTAGTTTGGAAAATCGTGAATTGATATGTGCTTCAGAGTGTTAGAATGGTAGAGAAAATAGAGAAGGAGAGAATGAGAGAAAGAGTTGTATTAGATGTAATCTTTTGTACAAGATGTAGTAAGTTTCAATGAAGAATAGACCTATATTTATAGGGGACGAAAAGAGAAATATGCCATGGCAACATGCCTAATATACCTAACAAACATGCCTAACAAATATACCAAACAAAACCTAACCATAGACTTAGACTACACCTAACATGCCTAACATTCCTTGACTATTACATGTTCATACTATATGTCCATTAACAGCCCCCCGCAAACTCAAGGTGGTAAGGTGGAGACCAAATTGAGTTTGATAACCAGATCATGAAACCGTCCTGGGGGATGAGACTTGGTGAAGATGTCAGCAGTTTGATCATCAGAAGTCAAAGAGAGAAGCTGAACTGTACCACACAAAACATGCTGACGAATAAAATGACAATTAATCTCAATATGCTTAGTACGATCATGAAACACATCATTATGAGCAATCATAATCGCACTACGATTGTCACAATGGAGAATAGTAGCACCAGAATAAGAAACACCCATGTCTTGAAGCAGCCACCGAAGTCAGAGAAGTTCTTGAGTAGTATCAGCTAACGCACGGTATTCGGCTTCAGTGCTAGAGCGAGCGGTAAGAGTCTGCTTCTTACTACGCCAAGAAATTAGAGAATCACCAAGGAAGAAGCAGAATCCTGTGGTAGAACGACGATCAATAGGGTCACCAGCCCAATCAGCATCAGAATAAGCATGGAGCTGTAGAGAGGAGTGACGAGAGTAATGCAGACCATGAAAGAGAGTGCCCTTAACATAACGTAGAATGCGAAGAACAGCAGCATAGTGAGTAGAGCGAGGTGATGACAGAAATTGACTGACGAGGTGAACAACATGAGCAATGTCAGGACGAGTAACAGTAAGATAGACAAGACTACCAACAAGTTGCCGATAGATAGTAGGGTTAGTTAGAAGTTCACCATCTAGAGGAATAAGACGCACATTAGCTTCCAAAGGTGTGGAAGCAGTCTTACTATCAGTGAGACCAGCACGAGCAAGAAGATCTGAGGCATACTTGGCTTGAGAGAGAGAGTAACCAGTAGAAGCAGAAGATATCTCAAGACCAAGAAAGTAACTGAGAAGACCAAGATCTTTCATCTCAAAATGTCTGCTAAGAAATACCTTGAGCTCAGAAATACCATGTATATCATCTCCAGTGAGAATCATATCATCCACATAGAGTAATAGGAGAACAGTGCCTTGTGTAGTTTTACAAACAAAGAGAGCAGAATCATAAGCACTAAAGGAGAAACCAAGTTCACTAATAGTGGAACTGAATTTGGCATACCAGGCACGAGGAGCTTGTTTAAGACCATATAGAGCACGACGAAGTTTGCAGACCTGATGTGGAGAGTGAAAAGAACCAGGAGGAGGCTGCATATAGACTTCTTCAGAGAGATCGCCGTTGAGAAAGGCATTTTTGACATCCATCTGATACAAGGGCCACTATCGAACAGCAGCAACAGCAATGAGACTCCGAACAGAAGTGAGACGAGCAACAGGAGCAAAGGTCTCCTCATAGTCAATGCCATATTCTTGAGTAAACCCTTTGGCAACTAAACGAGCTTTGTAACGTTCCACAGAACCATCAGAACGAGTTTTGATCTTATAGACCCATCGACAGCCAATCACAGATTTACCAGGAGGAAGCTCAACCAAGTCCCAAGTATGAGTCTTAGTAAGAGCCTGTAATTCATCATTCATAGCTTGCTGCCAAAGAGGGTTAGAACTGGCCTCGCGATAGGAGCAAGGCTCGTGATGAGCAAGAATAGTAGAGAAACAATGATAATCACGGAGGTAAGTATGAGTCTTTCTTACCCGAGTAGAACGCCTGACGGTGGGCTCAGTGGATGAAGAGGGCAGAGATGGATCAGACAAGGAAGAGCTAGCAGAAGGAGCAGGATCAGCAGACGGGGACTCCTCGGGATAGACTATAATAGGCTTCACAGTAGGTGTGACATTAGCATCCTCAGGAAAAAGCTCAATAGTAGGATCAGTGAAGTAAGGAGTGGAAGAAGAAGATAAATGAAAAGAAGATAAGGAGGAAAAAGTTTTATGTTCCCAAAAGACAACATGACGAGAGACACGAAGACGTTTAGACAGGGGATCCCAACAACGATAACCTTTGTGCTCAATCCCGTAGCCTAAGAAGCAGCAAAGACGAGCGCGAGGCTCCAACTTGGAACGCTCATGAGGCTGAAGTAAGACAAAGCATGCACATCCAAAAACACGAAGAGAATGATAATCAGGAGGAGTACCATACAAACGCTCATAAGGAGTGAGATTACCTAGAGGAGCTGAAGGAACACGATTAATAGTGTAAGCAGCAGTAAGAGCAGCTTCACCCCAAAACTATTCAGGACAAGAGGCAGAGATAAGAAGAGCACGGGTTGTATCAAGGAGATGACGATGTTTGCGTTCAGCACGACCATTTTGTTGTGACGTACCAGGACAAGAACGATGAGGGATGGTCCCATGCTCACGGAGAAAGGCAAGAAAAGAGTTGTCACAATATTCTTGAGCATTGTCAGACCGAAAGATCTTGATGTCACGAGAAAATTGTGTTTTGACCATTCGAGCAAAATCATAATAAGTTTGTTGAAATTGAGATCGATTTTGCAAGAGATAAATCCAAGTATATCTAGAAAAATCATCAACAAATATAACAAAATACTTGGATCCTCCCATAGTAGAAGTGGGGGAAGGACCCCAAACATCAGAGTGGACTAAATCAAAAGGAGCTAAGGAAAGAGAAGTACTGTTATTAAAAGATAAAGCCGGTTGTTTAGCGAGTTGACAAGATTGACAATCAAGGTGTTTATTAGGGACAGATCCTAAAACACCTTGAGACAAAAGAAGACGTAAACGACTCATAGAAACATGACCTAAACGGGAATGCCAGATATCAAGAGAGGAGTTGGGAGCAGATGAAGCAACAGTAAAGGTGATAGCAGCAATCTGTGTGGGCAGATGAAGGTGAAGGAGTTGAAATAGTCTACCGTATTTACGGCCTATCCCAAGAGTCTGTCCCGTCTTTGGATCCTGCACAACACAACCAGTAGAGGAGAAAATGACAGTGAGACCAAGATCACATAATTGGCCGACAGAGATAAGATTCAATGTGAGTTTAGGGATATAATAAGTCTGAGGAAGTGCAAGGTTGGAAGTGGAGACATGACCAATGTGATCAATAGTCATAGGTGAGCCATCAGCAGTATAAATGACAGGAAGAGTAGATATAGAAGATTGAGAAGAAAAGACAGACAAATCAGAAGTCATATGATTACTACACCCAGAATCAAAGAACCACGAAGAAATACCTAAAGTGGCAGACAGAGCAGTAGAGGGTGGATTACCAGAGGTAGTCATGAACTGCTGAAAAAGTGTAGAAAGATCACTGAGACTGACCATTGAGGAAGAAGAAGGAACATCAGAATCCGTGGTAGTAACAACTGCAGCTTTAGGGCAAAAGTCTCGGCGATTAGGATTTTTGGAGCAGTCACTACGATAGTGACCAGGGCCACGCCGATGACAATGTTGGCAGATCCGAACAGGACAAGTAAGGAGACGATGATTAGTAGCATGACAAAATGTACATTCATCGTTTCGAGAAGGCGGAGTGAAAGATGTCCCAGTAGATTGAGGAGAGAAGTTGCGAGAACCACCTGAAGCGGATGAACCTCTAAATCGAGAATTAGAGGTGGCAAGAACTGTGTCTGTAGGCGATGAGCGAAAGAGACCAAGATGAGTCTCTTCGGATAGGAGCTCAGAAATAGCCTGTTCCAAGGAAGGAAGAGGAGATCGATGCAGAAGAGAGGCACGAACAGGCTCAAAGACATCAGTGAGAGCCATAAGAAACATAATGAGGCGCTGCTGATCGCGGTAGAGAGTAAAGTGGGCAGCGTCATCAGGACAGGTCCAAGTGGGCTCAGACGGAGTCAATTGGTCCCAGAGAGAATACATTTGTGACAGAAAGGCATTGATAGACTGACCAGATTCTTGTTTTAGACGGTGCAGAGAGATTAAGAGTTGGTACTGATGAGCAAGATCAGTAGTAGTGTAACGTTGGGCCAAAAATTCCCAGATAGAATGAGCAGTATCAAAACGTCCGAATTGGAGGCTTATGGAGGGAATGGACATATTTCGAAACCAAGTGATAATTTGATGATTCTTACTATCCCATTCCTCAAGATGGTCAGTGTATGCTTGAGATTGTTCAGTATCACTTTTGACAGGAGCTACAATATCGCCAGTGACGTAACGCCAAAGTTTTCTTCCTTTAAGAAAACTAAACATAGCTTGAGACCATGGAATATAATTATGCCCCGCTAGAGTGATAACAATGGGTCAGGACACCTCAGAATGCTCCATAGTGTAATGACGTTGGATAACAGAATTAAAAAGAAGATAGTGATGTTTAAATGTTTCCAATACAAAAGAAACAGAAGAGAAGAGGCAGAATCAGATTCATGAGGCCCACAATAGGCGGGAACCGGTCTGAACCGGCTTGAAAAGAGCCAAAAAAGACTTGAACCGGTTGAAAGAAAGAAAAATCCGGGCTGAAGTGGTTCAGGTGGACCGGATCAGAGAGCGAACCGCGTGGCTAGGGCTGACGTCAGCAGGGCTGGCGTCAGCAAACGTCAGGCGCGCGGGTGGAAGTGCACGTGAAAGCGCGTGCGCGCGTGAAAGGAGAGGACGGCGCATACAGAGCGCGTGGAGTGTGGGTTGCGCGTGAGATTACGCGCCAGACTTCAGGCCGCACTTGAGGGCGCGTGAGGGACTTTCTGGGGTTGAAATTTTCACGGTTGGACTCTATTCGATGAGGCAAAGGTGATGATGTTATGAAATTTGGTATTCAGATAAGATGAGTTTCGGCAGAAATACAGAAAATACCAAAAAATATGGAGTTTGTACCAGAAAACAGAATATGTAGGCAGACTGAAATAGAGATAGAGAAGGAGAAAGGTCACCAGATCTTAGAGCTCTGATACCATGTTAGAATGGTAGAGAAAATAGAGAAGGAGAGAATGAGAGAAAGAGTTGTATTAGATGTAATCTTTTGTACAAGATGTAGTAAGTTTCAATGAAGAATAGACCTATATTTATAGGGGATGAAAAGAGAAATATGCCATGGCAACATGCCTAATATAACTAACAAACATGCCTAACAAATATGCCAAACAAAACCTAACCATAGACTTAGACTACACCTAACATGCCTAACATTCCTTGACTATTACATGTTCATACTATATGTCCATTAACACAGAGCAAGCATTAGCACGTTGAAGAAGCCACGTGGGTATAGCCACCAACTGTGGCACTCCATGAATCCCAAGTAATCGAAGGCTCTTGAGACCTAGTCATTGAAATTGAATGTCTTCTTCTTCTTCCTCTGCTGCTGATGCTTCCTCCTGATTAAGATCACCATCCATCATTCCATTGTCAAATCAAGCTTTTCACAATTCACAATCATCAAAACTTGTAAAGCAGTTAGGTATCTCAAAAATTTTGTTGGCAAAGAGACCAGACTTTTACAATCATTAATGGTCAATGTTCGGAGGGCAGAGAGGCGTTGCATTCCATCATCAGACATAAGAAATTTCAGATTCTCACAGCCTATAATCGCCATATTCCGGAGAGAGGTCAAGCTTGCTATTCCTTTCTCTGGCAATGGCAAGCACACCTCGCTCCTGCTCACGCAACCATAGTTGTGGTGAGCAACTATGGTAGACTAGGAGTAGGAGCCAATTGAAATAATAAAATATTGCTTCAGAGAAGATATGAATCTTTCAAAAAGAGACAATAAAAAAAATGAAAATAAAGTGAAAGACAAATTATAGAGAAAATAGTTTCTTTCACATTTTACAATAAATAAATAAATAGAAAAACAACTTGTTCTTGTTTTTGTTTTTTATTTTTTCTTTTTTTTCTCTTACGCTGAATTTGGATTAAAAATTTTGTAAGGAAAAAGAAAAGAAAAAATATATGAAATTACATTTTATATTTGGATATTGAAGGATAAAAGAAGTTAAAAAGGAAAGAAGTAAGAATTTAAAATCTCCTACTTTGTTCTCTGCTCTCCCACATTTTCTTCTTTTTTTTTTATAGAAATGCCAAAGGCTACAAAAATATAAAAAATTAAGGGTAAATTACCCTAACCACCCTTGAGGTTTCAATTTAATACACATACTACGCCTTACTTATCAAAAATTACATTGATCTCTCTAGTTAGAATTTGTTGAGAAACAGAGTTAGCTAAAATCATAAAGTGAAAATTTTACCTTAACTTCTCAAAAAGTGTTTCTATTACCAAATCTATTTGTATAAGCCAAAAAAATTCACCAAAAAATAAATAAATAAACCATTCACTCTCTCTCTCTCTCTATACTAAATAATATTTATGTATACCATTGTTTTAAAACCCGGACCGGACCGACCGGTTGAACCATAAAAATCGAGAACCAGGCTAAGCAACGGTCCGGTCAGCCCTTTAAAATCATTTCGGTGAAAACTTGGTCAAACCTAGTAAAATATGCGGTTGAACCGCGACCCAATCACTAAAACCGATAATTGAACCGTCCAGTTCAACTTTTAAGGTAAAATTTTAGGTTTTAATTTCAAAATTTTAAATTTTAAGTATTAAAACTAGTGTAAAAAAATAAAATACATTTTATTACTATTAATAAATAAATTAATGACATAATTATGATATCACGAATCAATAACGGTTAACCTGACAGTTGAACTAATAACCCGTGACCGGCCTCTTTTTCGATTCGCTCAACGGTCTAGTTTTCAAAACATTGATGTATACACTACACAGATCCGACAACCCAGCTCTAGCACAGTCCATATCATTCTCTATGATAATTTATTCTTAAACAAAGCATACTCCATCATTGACCAAAACACCAAATGTCATATTTCATCACCCACACCCATTGCCTTTCAATTAATCAAACCAACCAAACACCTTACCTCACTGTTAATGTCTTAATGGTAGCCATGGCAATTGGCGATAGATCTGGAGAGAGAGAGAGAGAGAGAGAGACGGGTACCACCGACATCAACGATCTCAACGACTACCACTAACATCTGTTGGAGATTTTTTTAGTAATATAGCTTGCAATGTTAAGTAAGTTGGTACACATGAGTTAGAGAGTAATGGGTGTTAATCTAATGAATCAAATATCTTGTTTTTGTTGAAGATGTTCTCCTAAGCAAGATAGCTTAAGACTACAATTTTCCTGCAAAGATTCAATAAGCATCGCTCGAAGCATGGCTTGGCGTTGGCTCGAGCCTTGCTTATGATGGCTCGAACCATACTGGGAATTTCAAACTTATGCAAAAAACATCCACTATTTCAAATTAAAAAGATGTCTTTTCATTGGATTCGACAAAACCATTCATATAGATGGTTTCAAGCACCCATTGGTGATCATAAATAAGAGTTTTTGCATCCAAAGACTTACGTTGAGACTGAGAAAAACAAGTGCTCTTGGTAATATGGATTAAGGCAACGTTAATGGATCTAGAAGGTGGGGTGAATAGGTTTCTACTAGTTTTTTTTTTTTTTGAACCTGTGTTAGCAATGATAAATCTAAAGCAAACCAAGAACTGAAAGTAAAACCCACAACCATCAACACAAGATTTTTAGCGTGGAAACCCTTGCAGGAGAAAACCATGGGACCTAGTCCAGCTCTAACCAAGCACTATATGAGGAACAAAGTACAAGAATGCCTTACAACCCTTTTACACCGTTGAATCCACAACTAGGATTCAAATCTACAGCTTGTACACCATCCGATTCCATAAACTTGTTCCAGCACTTGATTCTCCACCGAGTCTACGATAAAGCTCTACGCTCTAGCAGCTTGAATCACCACAAGCTACACTTGGAATCTCACCGAATCCTCGATGAGTCTTTTGATGGCTTGAACTCCTTCAAGACATCTTCTCTTCTTTAATAGATGGAAAGGTAGAATGGTGAAGGAGTCTTCCTATTTCTTTTTAGCACTTCAAGTGTAGATGGAAGACTTGGAAAGAACTCTCTTGGCCAAAAGTTCTCTGTGTCTTTTTTTTTCAAAAAATCATCTTGCTTTTTAAGAGATTGAGTTTCTCTTGTTATGTGTGCCAAGGAGTTGCATGGAGTGTGAGAGAAGAGAGGGAAAAGACTCTCAAATATCAAAGAAGGCTGTTCACTTTATTTCAACTTTTTGGTGCAAGTCTCAAGGTTTGACAAGCAGATCCGGGCAATTTTAACCAAGCGCACCTAGTTGCGGGCTTCTCTGGCTTGGTATACTTCGTGTTAGATGAAGCACGCCGGTAGGCAAGCTAGACGTGCCTAGTGGTGAGGTCCTCTGTTGGAATGCTTTGGTAGGCGGGCTTGGTGCACCTAGTGGCGAGGTCCTCTGTTGGAGTGCGCCAGTAGGCCACCATGTCGCGCCTAGTGGCACCCTATTTTCCAAGCTTGTCAAGGAAGCTTCATTAGAACTGCTGCAAGGGGCTTGCAAGGGAAGCTTATTTTGCTTATTTCAAAGCTCAGTCATGTCACCTAAAACCGATCCAATTACATAAAGACTCTTCTCACATAAGCTCACTCAATCTAAGCCTATTCACACATGAATATCTCACATCCAAGCTTCACACAAAAATCAAGAAAATAACCTCACTATTACAAAAGCACAAAATAGGCCAATATACATTTAAAAACCTAACAATCTCCCCTTTTGGCCATTTTGTGACAAAACCCAAAATTACAAGGCAATCACTCAAACACCATCCAAACAAAGCTTAAACCATGAGAAGAACCAAAGCTTCCAAGATATGATACACTTGCAACATACTTCTGACAACAAGACCAAGAGAAATCAAATGTGAATAAAATAAAACAATATCAAGATTACTCCCCCTTAATACATGCATCAATTCAATCAATGAATGGAAAGCAAACACCATTCATAACCAAAATGTTCATTTCATTTCATTCAAAATGGTATATACAGTGAAGTTGTTAAGACAAGTACTGAAACTATCAACCAACTAGCTCCAAAGACATAACCAAAGCTTCCAAGGAAGATGTGCCTATAACAACTATCAAACTACATTCATAACCAAAATGTTCATTTCATTTCATTCAAAATGGTATACACGATGAAGTTGTTAACACAAGTACTGAAACTATCAACAAACCAGCTCCAAAGACATAACCAAAGCTTCCGAGGAAGATGTGCCTACAACAACTATCAAACTATAAACAACACAAAACCAACCAATTGTCCATGATTCTCCCCCTTTTTGACACAAAAATGCGACCACATCACTGACGAAGGGCATGGAAGAAGCTAAAAGAAAGGTTTTGAAATAAAAAGAAGATTTAAGTAAAGGTATACATAAATATAAAAATAGCTTGGCGATCACAAATTTTGAGAAACCTGTAGAAAAGTTTCATACATCAAGAGTTCAAACACACATATAAAAAGGTACTCAAGTTCATGAAGAGCATGTCAAGAGTTCACAAAATGATGTTGATCATAACCAACCAACGAGGTGAGTGTGTGAGCACCAAGAATTGCAAGATCAATCCTTAAGAACAAAATAGAGACGATTTTAAGTAATTGACTCAAGAACACTCAACAGACATCATGTTGTATGAAAATCATACCTATTTAAAACCAATCAAAACTTAACATTCAAAAATGCAAAGACTCCCCCTCAAATGCACAACACCACTTAATGAAGTTTTCTCTTGAGACTGAAGGAAGCTTTCACTCTAGTAAGCAAGGTAGCCTTCTCTATGACGCTTCAAACCAAGTTGCACATTTCGGCTAACGTCTATAGCAGCTTTCACTCTACACTCATATGTAACATTTTCCTTGGTCAGGATTGCATAGAATTTCTTTTGATTTGCAGTTTTGTTTTAATTTTTTTATTTTTTGTATAAGCAGCTCACTCTAGATTGTTCTTTTGCTTTGTGAAAGCACAAGAGGGAGGCGAGGCATTTAAGAGTATAAACTCTAGAGAGGTTATGCAATCATAGGTCTTTTCAAGCAAGATACTCATGGAATTCAAATGAGGCAAGTACACACAAAAACAATTTGAGACTCAACTTGGTCCTTCTCGATGAATGTGCACAAAACTGTCAATTCAGCTATGAAAATCATCACTCAGACATACAAGACACTCAATTCATACTTGGCATGAATAAAGAACTTTTCTGCAAAAAGTCATGTAATTTTATTATATCGTATAAAGTAAAAAATAGATAAATAAAAAATATGAACACGAGTCAATAACAACATCCTTTTTTTTGTGTTTTAATAAAAACAAATAGAATTATAAAGACACTCATATCCTAGGTTACGAAACACTCAAGCATTATTCGAATGGACTAGCCTCTGCATATTTGCTATGGCAATCTAGAGGCTTAGCATACACATCAATACAAGGATGCAAGTTAGACTTTGTAACCCAAATAACCTTTGTCTTTGGTTTAACAACTTTCTCAAAAATGTTGGGTTGAAAGTATTGAGCTTGATTATCAAAATGGTTTTGTCCAGAATTTCTTCTAGAAAAATATCTTGTCTTTGGTTGATAATTTTGAAAAGAATTTTGAAAGATTGGATATGGTCTATGATAATTTTCAACCAGGACTTGAACACGATTGTTGTAAAATCAATTTTAATACATAGGTTCAGATTGAACTTTCATCCTTGGGGTAGTGAATCTTTTAAAACAATTTGGCCTAATATGTGCTTTAATACTACAATGACGACATATAGGTACAAATGGAACATGAAAAGGTTGAGTATTTACCTGATAGGGCATTGCATCTATCCTTGGTTGACTCACCTTGTGCTTTTGCAGTCGATGCTTTCATGTTTGTCTATTCTTCAAAAACTTATCGATTGAGGTTGGCTTTGATTCATCAATTCTTGGCAAGATATAAGGTACAAGTTTTGATTCATTGGCTACATTGGAAGACGAAGGTGTATCTCCAAATCCTATGCCACTTCTATCATGTGAGCTTTTCTGATGCTAAGCATATGTTCTAACTTTCTAATTGCTCCTATTTGTCGTTTGAAAGTTGCATTAACATCAGTTAGCTCTCTCTCAGGACATCTCACTTTCTCTTCCAATTTTTTTTTGGAATCGTTACTTTCCTGTAACACCTTTTTAGCTTCACGTAGCTTATTAGAAAGAGTCCCCCATTCAATTTGAAACAGATTCAGTTTGATGGAAACTTCAGCTACTTCTTGCTTCAATATGTCTATTTCCTTTTGAACGATTTTGTACTTGACTGTCACCTTCAACTTATAATCTTTTAACTTCATGCATTCATCATACATCTCATTGTAAGCCTGATGGATATCTTCATTTTCATTCTCAGACTCATTTAAAGATTCCTCACATTCCTATAAACTGTTAGCCTCTATAACATCATCAATAGAAACATGTGAGGACAAAGATGATTTAGAATATTTATGCACAGATGAAGTAAATGCAATAAAATTACTAGTTTCTTTATCAAAAGAAGATTCCTCAGATTCTTCAGAACCAGTGTCATTCCAAGTGGAAGCCATCACCCTATTCTTTTTCTTTTTCTTGTTTGGGCATTCTTGAGCAATGTGACCATAACCTTGACATTCATAGCATTGAATTGTCTTGGTTTGCTAAGACTTGGAAGCCTTTTTTTCATAAATTTGAAAAGGCTTTGGTTTAGCCTCTAACTTATCTTGGTTTTTCTCTCCAAACATTGAACCATTGTTCTTCCTATTTCTAAGAAATTTCCTTAACTTTTTAGCAAACAAGGCCATCTGAGCTTGGTCAAAGTCTTGGTCTTCATCACTAGAGTCTACTATGTCTTCTCTAATAGTCTTAAAAACCATACGCTCTAGCAACTTGAATCACCACAAGCTACGCTTGGAATCTCACCAAATACTCGATGAGTCTTTTGATGGCTTGAACACCTTCAAGACATCTTCTCTTCTTCAATGGATGGAAAGGTAGAATGGTGAATGAGTCTTCCTATTTCTTTTTAGCACTTCAAGTGTAGATGGAAGACTTAGAAAGAACTCTATTGGCCGAAGGTTCTCTGTGTCTTTTTTAAAAAAAATTATCTTGCTTTTTATGAGATTGAGTTTCTCTTGTTATGTGTGCCAAGGAGTTGCTTGGAGAAGAGAGAAAAAAGACTCTCAAACGTCAAAGAAGGCTATCCACTTTATTTAGCTTTTCAGTGCAAGTCTCGAGGCCTAAAAAACAGATCCGAGCAGTTTTGACCAAGTGCGCCTAGTGGTGGGCTTTTCTGGCTTGGTATACTTCGTGCTAGATACCGGTGGGCTGGATGCGCCTAGTGGTAGGGTCCTCTGTTGGAGTGTGCTGGTAAGCGGGCTAGGAGCGCCTAATGGCGAGGTCCTCTGTTTAAGTGCGCCAATGGGCGGGCTAGGTGTGCCTAGTGTTAGGGTCCTTTGTTGGAGCACGTCGATAGGCCAACATGTCGCGCCTAGTGCGCCCTATTCTCCAAGCTTGTCAAGGAAGCTTCATTGGAGTTGCTGCAAGGGGCTTGTAAGGGAAGCTTCTTTTGCTCATTCAAGGCTCAGTCATGTCACCTAAAACCTATCCAATTACACAAAGACTCTTCTCACACAAGCTCACTCAATCTAAGCCTATTCACACATGAATATCTCACATTCAAGCTTCACACAAAAATCAAGAAAACAACCTCACTATTACAAAGCACAAAATAGGCCAATATACATTTAAAAACCTAACAGAGACTCTCTGTGTTTCAACATCTCTCTCTCTCAAGTTGTGTCTGTAATATAACTTTCGTAGGAGAGTTCTAAAAGGAGTCTTCATAATTGTTATTTTTAGACTTCAAGCGACATTGTTCTATCTTGGAAGTGATTCGCTGTAACCCGACATCAAAGATAGTGGGGGCGAATATCAGTTTAAAGAGAGTGGCTTTTGATATGCCTCAAAGCTGCAACTTGATTTTTGACTTTCCCCACAGTATGTATTTACTAACAATTTTAAAGGATATTTTGCTATGGAGTCAAGATCTGATTTTTTCGTCTTTGAAAGAATGAATCGAGTGTTCATAATCTAATGAGATACATTGGAACAAGTTATGTATTCGTGATCTAGTGAGATACAACGAAACGAGTTCTGGTATGGTCTTGTGTTTTCTAGATTTGACATCTAGGTTTTTGATTTCTTGGTTTGTGTGGGCTACAGGATTGTTTCACAAGTTCTTATTTGTTTTTTGTATCTTTCATGAAATCTACTGTTTTTTTCATTCTCATCTATATCTTGTTTTCTTTGAAAATATGGTATTTTATTTGTTTATTTTATAATACAAGTCATGATTTACATGATATGAATTCTATGTACATGATGAATTATGTAAGATGCATAATATGAATTTTATGTGCATGATATGAATTCTATATAAATATATAGATGAGGATATGGGAGAATGTTGGGTGGGTGATCAACCCACTAAATTGCTATTCATACAAGTGTAAATCGTGAAAGAGGCCATTGAGAGAACGTATAGTATTGGGCTATTGTTTCTTTGTATGTGTGCATCTCAATGGTCACAAGTTATGAAAGCATGATTTTTATATACATGGTCACATGGAACTGTTGTAGTTTATGATTTTATTTAATCAATTATGTTTTGATTATTAGTTTGTTCTTTGTCTCTACGCGACATGTATTGCCTCGGAAAACTTGAATGCATCTGTTTTCTTCATCTTTGTTTATAGATTTATAGATTGCATTTGTTGAATGCACATATTGATTGAGAGGTTTTTCTTATATTTTGGTACAAGACACTTTAATTATCTTTTCTACTCTTTCATTAGTAAAGTGTTTCAGGCATGGTCCAATCACGTATTGATTATAAAATCCTTTTGCTGAGATAGATGTCCAAACAGGAATTTAGTAGGTGTTATTCTACTTTCAAGGTTTTGTTAGTGAAGAAGCATAAATGATGTATTATGCCAAGAATTGATACAAAGTTTGGAAGAATGGTAAAGTCCCTATTTTGCATTAAATATGTATTAGAACAATGGCATGTTAATATGATTTCGTTATATAATTTTATAACTTTAGACATGATAATGAGGGTAAATGCATTTAGTCTAAGTGTAAAGATGAATATGATGTTGTTATTTGTCTATAGATGACATGCTAATTGTTGGAACTATGAACTATATTTCTGAAATTAAGAAGTGTCTAAATTCAAACTTCAAATTGCAGTGTTGAATGAAGTAGATATTATCTTAGTTATTAGAGTTAAGAAAGCTAGTGGGCGTTGAGAAGATACTTCTTAAATTCAGGTTTGAATTTAAAGAGGATGAGTATCTCCTATGATTCTTCTTAAACTACATGGAAATTCTAAGAGTATGTTAGTGCAATAGGTATCTTGGTGTATACTTTGTATTGCACTAGGCCATATATAGTTCTAAAGCATATAAAGGATCCTAGTGAACATATTGGAAGGATTTTGGCAATGTACTTGAAAATCCTAAACAGGAGATGAGTTAGGATATGTCATAAAGCTTCCAATGATACTAGAAGGATGTATTGATATTGGTTTATCACTAGTGTAAGTGATGATATATCAACCTTTGGTTGGTATTTTTTAACTTAGTGGATGGACTGTTTCATGGGTTGTTAAGAAACAGACATGTATAGATATTCCACCATGAAATCTAAGATGCTACAAAAAAAGAAGCAAAATGGCTGAAATAGTTATTGATGAATAAAGAGTTGTGGCCACAATTGATGCTAGCCATTTCTTGGTACTGTGTTATGGAGACTACAATGTCTAGGGTATATAGTTATGTGTATGATGGCATATCTAGACATAGAGAGTCTAAGATGTGAGTATGTCACACACTCGATGTTGGATGGTGATTACCAATGCTTATGATGGGTGCTTTTACCAAAGACTCTTGAAATATTTATGAAAAATCACATCCATAGGAATGGGACTGAAACCCTTTCTAAAAAGTCACCAGCAATAGGAACACAACCTTTTACTAGCATTACAACTAGTTAAAATTTAATGGGTAATAACAATTTGTTGATAAATGACTATTGTCGCACTTAAATTATTTTATCCATTCCAAAGGGATGAGTGCTAGTGTTGCGGTATTGAGGATGAGTATTGCTACTCTTAATGAAGTTCAAAGAATTTGTCATGGCAACGTGACATGAAAGGAACTTTACCTTTGTGAACATATGAAGTGGTGCCGCTTCTAACAAAAGTTTGTAGTTTACTTTTGTAAATGTTCATTAAACCATGGAGCACAATGCCATAATAGTGCTAAACATTTTGTGAACTTCTAATTGAAAGTCTATAGTACCATGTGTGTGGTGTTTCTGGCTTTAGCATATAAGGATCTTCGTTTAAAGCTTAAGGCCACCATTAATTCTGTTATAGCTTTGAAATACTTACAGTAACTGAAAGTTCAAGTCAAAAGATATTTTCTTTTATACATGAAATTATTGGTATTAGACTTGAGATTTAGCATTACAAGCTAAGTGGGGAATTGTTGAAGATTTTTCAATAATATAGCTTGCAATGTTAAGTAAGTTAGTAAACATGAGTTAGAGAGTAATGGGTGTTAATCTAATGGATCAAATGGCTTGTTTTTGTTGAAAATGTTCACTTGAGCAAGATGGCTCGAGCCATCTTGAGCATGGCTTAAGTCATGTATGTTTGTAGTTTTCTTGCAGAGATTTAGAGAGCATCGCTCGAAGCATGGCTTGACATTGGGTCTAGACATTCTTATGATGGCTCAAGCCATATCCAAAGACTTATGTTGACATATAATATGATATAAAAATATAGACTCTATATGTTTCAACATCTCTCTCTCAAGTTTTGTCTGTACTATAACTTTTGTAGGGGAGTTCTAAAGGGTGTCTTCAAAATTGCTTCTGCAGACTTCAAGCAACTTTGTTGTATCTTGGAAGTGATTCGTTACAACCCGACAACAAAGATAGTGGGGGCGAATATCACTTTAAAGATAGTGTCTGTCGATATGCCTCAAAGTTGCAACTTGATTTCTGACTTCCCCATAGTGTTTATTTTCTAACAACATCAACAATCTCCATCCCCATCGATCACAACCATCAATTAATCACCACAACAACGAATCGGGTCAGAAAAAGCCAAAGTTTAATTGCTCAGACACAATCAATCGAAGATGAGGAAACAAGTTTTGGGTTGAAGGGCTATTTCCTGCTAGAAACCATGGGGGTGATGGTGGGTGCTTGGGTGGGGGGATCTTCTGGCCATGGAGTGGTGGTGGCGGTGAAAGGGAGGGGTTGGGGTGGGTTTTATTGGGGTGGTAGTGGAGTTGGATTTTGTTACGACAGAGGTGTTGTGCGATGGAGGGGAGTAAGAGCATGGTGGTGCAAAGTGGGGTTAGGAGGCTATGGTAGTCGGGTGGGGGTGGGGGTGAGGGTTGGAATTTGTTGTGTCTCGACAATGGTGGTTATGCAAGCATTGATAATGGCAGTGGCTTATAGTGGTGGTAGTAGAGATAGTGCGGGTAGTCTAGAGAGGTGGTAGGGGGGGGAGGATGAAGAAGAAGATGAATAAATGGGGAGTATGATGTGGCAAAAATTGATTGGTTCATGTGCATATGATGAAGGCCAAATGGAATATTATTTAGAATTGATAAATGTATTTACTTATTTAGGTTTTATAAATTATGTTTTAAGGGCAAATTGGAAATTTTAAAATTTTTGTTACTTGACTCAGTCAGCATCCATCAGTTGTCTAATGTTGCATTAATGAGGGAGGAATTTGTTACAAAAATCTAAAAATAAGGGAGGTCAGTGTAATTTCTCATACGTGAGAAGTAGTTTGTGTATTAAACCAAAACCTTAAGGGTGATTTTTGTAATTTACGCAAAAATCAAAGCAGAGCTACACTAAGAGTGTAATTGGAATGTGGGACCTCTTCCATTCAAATTTCTCCTTCAAAAATATTCTATGCTAATTTAGCCAAAGGATGTGCAACACTTACCCTCTCTTTTGACATGAAAACAACTACTGTGAGAGTAAAGCTTGAATCTCATTTTGGTTTCATCAAGTGAATGACCAAGTCCAGACAGATCTAGAGCAAGGAGAGGATTGCTCTAATAACTTCCAAAGCATCTCCCTCTAAATGAATCAAATAAAGCTTCAACCTTGCTGCAAAGCTGATAGCTTTCACTGCTTTAGCATTTCAAATCATTAAACTGCCCTATGAGCCGAAAGGGTCTCTTAAATTTTATAATATAAAAATATTATCACCAACCATTGAGTTTTAATGAAGAAAAATTATTTAGTGCTCCAAGAGCACCACTTGTCATTTCATTATGTTTGACCCCACCTAACATGGGCACTCCACCACTATGTGAGTGGTGGAGCAAAGATGACGTGGTGCTTCTAAAGCACTTGATAATCTTTCTTTAATGAGACCAGAATAAGCTAACAGGGTGTGCATAGGTCGGGTTGGGTTGGGTCCGTGCTAGACCCATAACCGACCTAATCTTGATCAGTTTTAGATTTTTAGACCTAGAACCGAACCAATCATTTAATAGAATCGATCCGAACCAATCAGACTCGGTTCTGGTTGGTTTGGTTCGGCTCCATACCTCAGGTCGGTTTGGATCAGTTCGGTTCAGTTCCACTTTTATTATATATAATTTAACTTTTTTATTCAAAAAATAAAATAATAGAATTGATCTTGCATCCTTAATTTTTTTTTAAAATAACATATAAACACAAATCAACAATAATTAAGTACAAACAACAACAATCTAATAGAATACGTAAAATATACATAGACTTTTATGAAATATAAAGATCGAGTCTTGGTTCAATTCTTGGGTCGGTCCGGATTGGGTTCAAAAATTGTAGAACCGAGAACCGAACCCAATTAATCAAGTTGACCATTTTTAGATTCAAAACCAAATTGATCTTTTGATAGACTCAAACCTATCTTTTGACAAACCCAATCCAAACCGACCCATAAAAGTCGGGTTGGTTCAGTTCTGGGGTTATTTGGTTCATTTGTGCACCCATGTGAGCTATAGGTGTTAAAATAGGAAGCGGTGGGAAACGTTAGATTTCTCCCATTCTGTCAAAACAATGTCTAAGCTAACACCAGCCCACCCCAAAATTAGGAAAACTATGTGTTTACCCATCCGGTAGTTGAGTTCAATGAAATTGTTCTAGATTAAAAAATTATTGAGCTCATAATTTAGATCAGAATCAACTGTAGATTTTATTATTTCTTTATCTGTATTATACGAGCATGTTTTTAGTAATCTGCTTTGAGGGGTTCATCTCCCTTCTTGATCTTGTCTATAATCATTCAAACTTCTTATTTTATGTTATGTGTTTGATCTTCAGCTCAAATGGTAATTCAGTGCAGTCCAATTCTAGCTTATTTGATTTAATAGGGATAAGCACTTAGAAGTTTGTATTACCTGAACCTCTTTTTAGGGTAATTGGGAGTGATCTACCCTTTAGTATTGAATGTATATTTGATTTGAGTTGTTCTTATCAATTTTTCTCTATAGATTAAATAAATACAAGAAAAAAAAATTAAACTTGCTAACATATAATCATTAGAGAAATTAGCTTTATCAAAAATTCTCATTTCAGTATAAAAAAAATAACCCTGTTAACTACGACGTACTGAGTAAGATGAGCATCCTAAAACTAGGACTCTTCTTAAGATTATATCTCTTTCTTTTTTTCCCCTCAAGACACGTCCAATGACGTGACGGCCATGTTACAGTTGAACCGCCAATTCTTGGAACTTTTTTCACACCTCAACCTCTCCCTGCCCAAGTAGCAATTAATAGTACGAAAAATATGAAACATGTCATAAGCATCAGTCTATTGCCAAACAGATTATTTGAAGGTATGCATCCAACATGAAAAAAAACGGTCGTTAAATATGCCGTTAACATGTATTAGACACTCATTTAAACATATTTTATTATTTTAAAAAAAATTTAAAATCAAATATGTTGCAAACACTTGAGGGACACATGTCTATCACCTAAACAAGCATGAAACACATTGTAAGTTTGTAGAAAATAACTTAACATGCAATTGTAAAATAAAAATAGTGGAGATTTATATGTAATTTGACATTATAGTGTAGAATATGTGATTTTTAATTTTAATTAAAATTACAGTACAATTTTTTATTATTTTTTAATAAAATATTCATATATATGGCATATAAAAGATGCGTAAATTTTTTTTTCATGCCTTCTCCGATCCCGTATCAAATTATCATGTCCGTGTTGGTGTCCGCATCCATGATTATTAAATTTCGACAAATTGGAAAATGAAAAGATATGTAAGAGTTTTGTGACTATATTGATTAATGATCCCGATCTTCTTTCCCTCTTGAGTTCCAAGGTTTACATTCCCACGGTAATATAACATATAGTTGTTCCATCAATTACAGAAAGAAAAATAGGTTTAAATTAAGAGTTTAATTTTGATGCACTAACAGTGTACACAAACGAATATTTGAATATGACATGTGTCTATGAGTCTTGCTTTTTTATTTGTGCTTAAATTCTAAAAAAACACATGTCTCATACTCTAGTGATTTGCCAGTGTAAGTGCATCAAAATCAAACTCTTAAATTAAAAGATTAAGAATTACAAGCATAAAATTGTGATCAAACTTTAAATAAATAGGACTGCTTTAAGACCCTGAATCCCTAACACTCATCTTAGTTAATTGAGTCTCACTATGCTCCTTTTGTTTCGAGGTAAGCTTTTTTCAACGTTAAGGTATTTTTCTAAAACATATTTCTGTCTCATTGTAGTGGTAAATTTGTTTCGTCATATGGGTTAGTTGAATGAGTCTCGGCTTGTCAGGGTGCAAATAAGATCATACTGTTTGAATACATGAAAATTTTGTAACAAAAAGAGTCTACAATATCCTATTATCAAGTTTTAACACACGAGAATTCTTCAATGAATTTTGTATGATATTATCAATCATACCAAACAAACATGAAAGTGTAATATCTAAACATGACGAAAGTTGAACTCTTAGGCTGTGCTTGGAACAAGATTTGGGGATAGAAAATATAAAAAAAAAAAAAAAAAAAAAAAAGATACAAAGAGAGAAAAGCCAATAAAACTACTCTTTCATTTTGTTCCTTTTTTTCTTACATTTTTTTTTTCCTTTACTTTTCTGTTACCATATATCCAGGTTCTAAACACAGCCGTAATCGGCATATGGTATCTGCCAACGCCCACAAAAGTTTCTGCCAACAAGGTGCATTGATGTCTTATCCAAACATCAGAAACTACCAAACAAAAACTCGGTAAATTTAACAATCAATAAAGGCTGCATACCCATATTACATGTATTCACTTTACCAAATACTTTTCAGCCATGGTTCACATTCACATAACAGTACATATGCTTGATCAATCAATTACGTGAGAAACTGTAGTTTGACTTAAATGAACCAATTACAAGCATAAAATTTTGATCATAGCATGTGTAAATGAATAAGTCTGATTTTTATAACTTATCCAACCAATCCAAAACAAATCTCCAAACAACAGTCTGCTGAGTACAATGCAATGTCCAATTCTAGAAGTGCAAGCATAAGCAAATAGACAACCAAAAAAAGGAGGAAAAAGAAGGAAAAATGAAAATACAACTCACACCAATAATTAATTAACATACACAGCAGAAGAAGAACCTTGCAACAAGATCAATGGAGCTATTCAACAGCAAAAGAAACCATTAAGAAGGTGTGCCGGTCTTTGGATCCCAGTGAGGCCAACCTAAAACCTGAGTGTGGAAGGCAAATCAATATAATCGTTCTGGCTGTCCAATTCTTTAATCTCCAATTCTTTTCCCATTCCAAAAGCACTGGATCAAGTTGAGTGTAATTATTTATTCTGCCCGACTATTTCTTCTAACCTTGCACGCAAACAAGGAATAAAATCATTCCAAGCATATGGATCTTCCAGCATTAACAGTAAACTCCTGATGACAGTTTAGTAGGTTTGGAATTAAGCTATTCCAACAATTAGAAGATCAACCGAAGACCTGAAATAGTCCCAAGCTCCTGACAACAGGATGTGCGTCCGTAGCATTATAATGTTTCTCATGATATATGATATGAAGAAAATGAAACTTTAATTAATATAAAAAAAAATCCGAACCCTATATAAATATATAACTGATCAAACATATCATCCAAGAACTGGCCATGGACTAATAAACCAAAAATTAAAATTATGAACCACGAGAACAAGTTGTGGTCGATTATATATTGGGAGAAAGATGAAGATTGACCTCATGAAGGCATCTATATCACTCAACATATATCCGAAAAAAAAACTTTTATATAATTAACAAAACTAACAAGCTTTGAACTGTGATTAATAAATAAAAAACATAGCTATGAACCAACCATCTACATAAGGGAACAAGAAAGAAGGCTGTTGAATTGTACTGATGGCAAAAAATGAAAAGGGCAGCTAAAACAAAGGGGAAAAAAAGGCATAGAAAATAGATTGCTGAGTACCTCATTAGTGATTGATTTCAGAACTTGATGCCGTCAAGATAAATGTTGGGGACATGAGCTATCTTGTACCTGTCATCTCCTTTGAAGCTTTTTACAAGTTCTGAACACTCACGAATATGAATTTCTTGGAGCATAGTGAGGCTACGCATTCCCTCTGGCAGAGATGTCAATTGAGGGCATTTTTCAATCTCAAGCTTCTGAATGGAGGTTAGATTCTCCAGCAGTGCGTCTGGCCCTAATGTTTTGAAGTTTGGAAGATCAACAATTATTATTTTCTTCAGAGCATTAACACCTTGAAGAAGCCACGTGGGCATACCCACCAACTTTGGCATTCCACCAATGCCAAGCCCTTGAAGGCTCCTGAGACCGCCATCTTCAAATTGAATCTCTTCTTCTTCCTCCTTTGTTACTGCTGCTTCCTCCTGACTAAGATGATCATCCATTGTCAAATCAAGCTTTTCACAATCATTAATCATCAGATATTCTAAAGCAGTTAGGTGTCTCACACCCTTTGTTGGCAAAGAGACCAGACTTTTACAACTTGCAATGCCCAAAGTTCGGAGGGCAGAGAGACGTTGCATCCCATCATCAGACAAAAGAAATTCCAGATTTTCACAGTTTTCAATCAACAATGATCGAAGAGAAGTCAAGCTTGCTATTCCTTTCTCTGGCAAACACCTCTCTTGTGTGGTTATTTCCAAATGCCTAAGGCTGATCAAGTTCCCCATATCTATGGGCAACTTCTCGAGTTTCACGCAACCATCAAGTTGTAGCGTTTGCAAACTCTGCAACTTGCAAATTGAATTAGGGAGTGACTTGATTTCATGGTTGTCTGATAGCATTAGGAATCTCAAATGCTTTAAAACCCCGATGGAACGTGGTAATGCCTCAAAACTGGAAGCGTTTAGATCCAGAAACCGCAAGCGCTTGAAACTTGAGATGCATGCTTTAACAAAAGATTTGCTCGTGGGCCCTGCATCTTCATATTGAAAGTAAATGGTACGAACATCCCTTTGTTTGCACAAACAACTTGGAATCTCTTCCCTCCACTGATTGAGATTAGAAAATGAAACATGCCGGACCTTTTTTGGGATGCTACTATCACTACTTTGGACACAATCATTCAAAATGGTGCATTCGGTTTTTGCCACAAATAGTGCTAGGTCATGTACAAGGTCGTGCATTTTAAAGTTTATGGAAGCTCCGAAATCGACAACTTCTTGGATTAATGATCTAGACCATAACTCCTCAATGTACTTCTTACCAATATCTTCTAACTCTTGATTTGGGTTGGGCAATTGAATCAATCCATGTGCCATCCAGATATTGATCATTTCAACACCATACAACTGAGTATCTTTGGGGAAGATTGAGAAGCAAGCAAAACATTGCTTCAAGTAAGATGGCAATTGGTCGTAAGATGCCACCTTCTTCTTGTGGTAATTTCCAGATTTCATTATCTCTGACATGCAGCCAATCACGCTCATTACTTTTGTTATACAGGGAGCTACCCAAGGTCTTCACAGCAAGAGGATTCCCTTTGCACTTCTTCACAATTTCTTCCCCAATTTCTACAAGTTTTGGGTATTGGCCCTGCTGACCAGCGTTAAATGAATGCTTTAAAAATATAGACATACATTCCTCATGTGGGAGACCGCCTAAATCGTATGTGACTTTACTGTCCATAAGACGTGCAATGGACTCACGTCGTGTAGTCACAAGGATTTTGCTTCCATTAGCTCCAGTACTCATTAACAACTTTTGCAAATCCATCCATTTGTTACGATCATCATTCCAGACGTCATCCAAGATGAGTAAATATCTTTTGTTATCCAAGGCTTCCCTAAGGCGAATTTGCAATCTTTGATTGTCCATAGTGCTACAATCTGCATCAATAGCACTTTCAGTAATTTTTTTCTTCAATTTTTCTACATCAAATTCATTTGAAACACAAACCCACATTCTTGATACAAAATACAGTTTTATCTTTTCATCATTGAACACTTCTTTGGCAAGGGTGGTTTTTCCAACACCTCCAATTCCGGTTATGGAAATGATGGAGACATTCTCCTCATCGCTCGGGCTTGTCAAAAATTCTATAACATCTTCTATAGATTGTTCTCTCCCAAAAACATCCGAAGGACCCACGAAGGAGTCGGTTGTCTCCCTCCCAGTGTAGACGACGCGGCTGTCCACCGGTCGAACACGTAGGTTAAATTTATGCCGGTCATCAGCAATCGCATCTAATTTTTCTCTGACATTCTTTATCTTATGAGCCATCGTAATGCGGAATACAAGTGGATTTGAGCATGAAAAGAAATTGCATACCTTTCTTTTAATGCTCCGACGCATCACTTGGCGTTGCAAAGCAACAATCTCGAAATCCTCTAGCACATCATCTATACGATGGACGACGTCTTTGAGCTTTCGCAGCCAGTCACCCAGCTGATGTTTCATTTCCTGATGCTCTGCAGAGCCATGGGTCTTTGCCTGCTGCTCCTCAGCGTCTAATAGCACTGCTTGGATGGTGGACAAGGTGGC
This sequence comes from Euryodendron excelsum, assembly GCA_033060915.1. Lineage (NCBI taxonomy): Eukaryota > Viridiplantae > Streptophyta > Magnoliopsida > Ericales > Pentaphylacaceae > Euryodendron > Euryodendron excelsum. The sequence continues at coordinate 34,991,164 of CM065395.1, forward strand.
TGTCAGCTTTTCCAGCTCGCTTGGTACACAGCATACCAATTTAGCTTCTTGGAGAAGAGGAGAGCCCAACTGCCCAAGAACTTTCCCCACAATGCTGAAGAGAAATGATTCTGCCATTCTATTTTGAGAAAAAGGAAGTCAACTGTGGCTATGGCAAAGAGAGCTCTGCAAAAATCACCCGAGATCGATATATAATCTCTTGCTTGTGATCTACAAAGTAGAACCGATCAGATCGGGCATTGGGTCAATTTCAATCTCTAGGAGTAAGAGAGAATTGAGAGGCGGTAACAGGGGAAGTTGGGTCAATGCGGGTCGTTGTGAGCAACTATCGTATACATATCTAGGAGGAGACAAATGAAATGATAAAATATTGCTTAAGAACCTGTTTGGATATTGAAACAGAAAAGAAGGGGTAGAAAGTGAGAGAAATTTTGTAAGGAAAATGCTTTCTTTCTTTTGTTTGGTTTTTCGAAGGAACAAAAAAAAAAAAGGGAAATCACTCTCTCAGATTTTGAAATTCAAAGAAAAGATGAAGAGACATAATATAACTATTATTGAAAGACAAAAAGGAAAAAAAATTGAAAAAAAATGTGGAAAAAAAATAACTATCTTATTCTGTTCTCACTTTCTTTTTTAAAAACCTAAAAGAAACCTTTTCTTTACTCAAGTTCTAAACAGCTTGTTAATCACAAATAGTAAGTGCTAACAACTAGACTTTTGTTTTTTATGTAACAACTAGGCTTATTTTAATTCTTCACAAAAATCAATGTGTATGCAAAAGATTCCACTACCTAAAGTTAACAGCTCAGACCACGGCCCTCTTACCCCAAGGAAAGTGGGTGGGTGGATGGGTGGGGTCTCTTAATTTTATAATATAAAATATTATCACCAACTACTAAGTTTTAATGAGACTAAAATCAACATTTCAATTATAAGACTTCTCTCAAAAAATATATATGTTTCCCTTATACCAAAACAATGTCTAAGCTTGCTACACCCCTGCCCACCAAAAAGTAATAAATAAAAACATGTCAATCCCCTAATTCCACGTATGTGGTTTCCTCTGGTTGTTGAGCTTAATGAAATTGTTCTGGATTCAAAATTTATTAAGTATATAATTTAGAATGCTTATTAATTGTCAAATTTATTATATTCTTTAGTGAGATTAACTTTGCTAGCTTGACATTGATATCGGCTTCTTATGTATTTCTTAATCCAAGCAAGTAGAATCTTGTCAAAAAAAAATTATATGTTTTATGTGTATTAATTGACTTTTTCTAATGTAGTTTTGGAATTGATTTTGATTGCTATGGTAGGTTCAAGAAAGAATTGATTAGATCTCTGAAAACAATGTAAATTGAATTTTAAGCTTCTGATAAATGCCATCAATTTTTGGATTAGATTAAACAGTAAGTACTGAATTTCCAACCTTGATATTTGTATATGCTGCCTTTTTATTTGTTTTACTAATTATAAATGAAGTATACAATAAGACTATTTGTCTTATTAACATTTCACCGTAATGATCTGTTGTTGACTTTTCATTATGCTAATATGGTCCAAGGTTCACAATAAAGTAAAATAGAGCACTACAAACAATGTTGCTGGATAAATTCATGGCTGCTTATTTATTTATGCTACACAGCCAGATATAGGACTTGAAAGGATGAGATTGTCACAAATGTGTTAGGGTTTGCAACCAAAATATGAATTTCATATATTTCTTACCTGGTTGTAAAGGGTCGGCTGTTGATTCTAGAGGAATGGTTTCAAGATTCCAATTAGTAAGTAGTAAATAAAATTTTTATAAGAAAATACAACATTCAGGTTATGGTAAACTATGGTCTTTTGTGGACAACAACCAAGTATTTTGGGACTGGTTTGAGATCAAGTTACATTATCGATCAATGTAGGTATGGTCTACTCCCTTGAAACTTGTAGCAGTTTGGCAGTCCTTCCTATGAAGGTACTTTGATAAATGGAGCTTCATTAAATTATACACATTCAGGACTCCAACAGGAGTGAATTTAATTCAACAATGAAAAATACAACATTCCATTCACCTAAGGTTGCATTTTTGTTGGCCCAAGTAGGCAACCCAAGAGGGGGGGTGAATTGAGTTTTATAGAATTTTTAACAAGAGTTTCAACTAAAAAATCGTTTATGGATTTTAGTAACAATTAATCGAAATATATATATCAAACAAGTGGAGTGTATGTCAATATATATATTTATGCAAACATGTATAGTGAGCAATTAAACAAAACAGAGACAGAAAAGAAGTGCACCAGATTTATAGAGGTTCGGCCAACCTTGCCTACGTCCTCTCTTCTTCGATCCTTTCGAAGGAATTCCACTATGTAATACTCCTTACACAGCTGCTGGTTGTGCCACGAGTGCCCAGCTCACTCTTTACAAAAGCTTCTTCCCAAGCTTTCAAAACCCAAGAGATTTTGTCCAAGCTTCTCTTAAACTTACAAGTGTTTTTTCCCAAGAACACTTAAACTTACAAGGTTACAAACCCTCCCAAACAAGAATGAATGAAGATTATACAAAGAGTGACTCTCCTAGTGAGTATACAAATGAATACAACTCAATGGATAACTTTAAACACTCAGCAAGAATATGTAACAGTTAGGTGCAGGTGATTTTCAGCTTTGAAGCACTTGATATGAATGGTATGATTGCTCTCCCCTTCTTCTTTGAAGCTGTATATATCTCATATATATAGGTATGGATCGATTCTAGCCGTTGGAGAAGTATGGGAGAAGATTTGGTTGTGTTTGTGCCCATACCGTATGTCAGAAAACTAGCCGTTAGAGTCTAGGAGTCGACTCTTTTTGCATTTCAGCAGATTTTTCAAGTTTCTGTCCAAATGAGTCGACTCTTTTGTCCCAGGAGTCGACTCTTTTCAGCAGTCTGCAGAATTGTTTGTTCTCTGTTGCAATGAGTCGACTCTTTTTGGCCAGGAGTCGACTCTTTTAAGCTTCCAGCAGATTTCCAAGGCTCTGTTCGAATGAGTCGACTCTTCTTGCTTGAGGGGTCGACTCTTTTTACCAAAACTCATATTTTTGCAACTTTTCTTCAATCTTTTTCAAAGCTTCCAATCTCTTCAAGGATCATCTAAATAGGCTTTTTAAAGCTTGCAAACACTTCTTCAAGATTAGATGACTCCAAGAACATCTTCAATCCATTCAAGGTGAGTTTTCTTCATTTTCATCACTTGTAGAGCTCTTCCATTATCATAGCTTCATCTATTGATTCAAGTCTTCTTCAATATCTTCAAGAGAGCTTCCATGACTTAGAATCTTCATTTCTTCAATCAACATGGCTTCTCCATGGACTTCAACAACTCAAGAAAGCTTTCCAAATCTTGTGATTCCTTCCATGTCTTCAAGACATCTTCAAATCTTCTAAGAAAACTTTCATATTTTGAGTTGGTATCTTTTTCTTCCATTCTTGCAAGATATCTTCAAGTACTCAAAGTCTTCAATCTTTTAAATCAAGACTTTGATCATTTTCATTCTTCTTCTTTGATATCCATCATCTTCATTCCCTTATAAAATCACCATTGTTGAATACATCACTTCATCATGCTTTTCATCATAAATCCTCTATTATGATAAGCTTCAAGTCAAGATCTAATTAATAATTCATCTGCACACTAAGTAGAATTATTAGATCATTTAACCATGTTTTGTTATCATCAAAATCAAGGTATTGACTCAACAATCTCCCCCTTTTTGATGATGACAAAACATTAAAAATATATGCAATTAATTTCAACATGAAACACGAGGATTAATATGTATGAGAAGTATGAGACTTCAAATGTCCAGTACTTCAAATTTTCAGTTTTCTTCCCTGTTTCAATATATTTTTCATAAGTATTTCTCCCCCTTTTTGTTAATCAATCAAAAAGGTATGCAAATTTGGAATGAAAAATGGGGAATCATAGTCCAAATAAGGAAGTTTCTCCCCCTTAATGAAGGAGTTTTCTTTGAAATGGCTTAAAACAATTTTAAGAGTATAGACAGTATGCTCAAAATTCTAAGACGCTTAATAACTGGCAATAACAGAAAAATTTAGAGAAAGTGAGATTTTTATACCAATCATTTGCTCCCCCTTTCTTTTGTACTTGTTGTTTGAGAGTTTTATGGCTTAAGATCCACTGAAGCAGGTTCATGTGCATTTATAGCATTGGATGCTTCTTACTGCTTCAACTTCATTAAACCAATGCTCCCCCTTTCCTTTGCAGTTGATGCCTTATGATATAATTCATGGTAGTGCATTGAGGAGTGTTTTCTCTCCTTTTGATCTTTTTGAGAAAAATTTCTCCCCCTTTTTGTCAAATCCTCAAAAAGAGGAGTAATAGATGGAGAAAAACAGACAGGTACAATAGCAAAAAAAATATACAATGATGTTTATGTGAAGATCATTTACTAAGACAGTTAAAGCAATCATTTATTCAGCAAAATCAACAATGTTAAAGCAATTATTCATTCAGCATTGTTAAAGCAATCATTCATTCAACATTGTTAAAGTAAACATTCATTCAACATTGTTAAAGCAATCATTCATTCAACCAAACACAAATAAGATAGCAATGTTAAGATAAAGAAATTCAAAACACACCATTCATTCATAAAGAAATATTGAAAGAGTTTAACAAAAAGAACCATCCATAAACATATTACATGATGCTTTAGAAAATGTCTTGTTTAAAAACAGAAAATAGAGAGTTCAAAGGCAGAGGTCTTCATTTTCTTTTGGGAGAAGGGGTTTGAGAGAGATCAACTGGATTATCAGCAGTGTTTGTAAATTTGCTGCTTGAAGGTCTTTGTCTCAGGCCATATTTGTGAGGAGCAACAGAAGACTTTGGAAGAGTTTGGTCAAGAGGATCAGAGGGGTCTGCAGGTGATGGCTGGGAAAAGGTATGCTCCCTTCCACCGGATCCTTCCAACTCATCAGTACTTGAGTCTTCTGCTACAAATTCTGCTGCTGAAGGGAAAAGAGGCTGGTATTGGTCTCCCACCAGCTTTTTCATATATTTGCCAATATGCTCAGTGGAAAGAGCAATGTCATTGGCAACTTTCTCTCTGATTTTGGTTCCTTCAGACACAAAGGCCTTGCTCAATTCTCTTACCTTCTTTTCAACAAAGAATAATCTAGTTGCCCCATTATCAATTTTCTTATCCAATTTTGTGAACATCTCTTCTTGATGCCTTTTCAAGTCTCTTACCATGCTCATCAAAATACTCATATCTACTGATTGGCCACCTGGAACAATGCTCATTGGAAAAAGTTCCCTTGGAGTAGGAAAAGAGGCAGGTCTAGAGGGTTCACCACTTTCTGGTATAGCACTGGAAGGTTCACCTCTTTCAGTGGATTCAATTCCAGGAGTCCCACTATCAATGTGTTTCTCTTTTCTAGGGGTCCAGGTCTTGCTCTGTGGGTTGAAGCGATAGCCCATCCTTGACAAAGTTTTCTGATTGTACTCATCTGAATTAGAATCAGGAGTTCTATGCTTTTCACCTCTTAAATCTATCTTGAAGTGTTTAAAAATTTTTGTCAAGAGGATCCCATAGGGTAGGCTAACTTTGGTTCTTGATGCCTTGACAATGTGTTCTAAAATAAACTCAGGCAAATCAATTTTAGTGTCTGTCAAATAAGCCCAGAGGAAAAACAATTCCCTTTCAGTGATGTAGTCAAACTTCCCACCTTTAGGAATGAGAATGTGACAAATAAAGTGATGCACCAGTCTCAGTTCCAAAGGTAACTCATTGGCCATGGGTTGAAATGAATCATCAGTAATTTCCTTTCCTAGTAAAGCAGATAAAGCAGTCTTTCTACTAACATCTTTCTTGTCCATTTGCCCACCACTACCAATTTTAAAATTTGACAAATCACTCCTTTAGTGAGGGTAATGGTTTCACCCTTCACATAACTAATCACATTTACTTCTCCAGTTTCCTTTTCTACATGGGCATAGAATTGTCCCACAATTTCAGGATATACAACATCCTTTAACAAAGTAATGGATTTCCAACCAAGGGCTTCAAATTTTGGTTCAAATGCAAACTTCTCTTTAGCAAAGAAGGCATAATCTATCCATCTTCCATTTAAAATGACTCTAGAAGAGAAAATTTTCTCATACTTATCTTGATTTGATTTCTTCTCAAAGTAAATGGTGTTGTCGAGAAATACATCTTCCTCCTCCTCAGTTTGCTTCCCTTTTCTCCTCTTTGAAAGCTTAGAAGAGTCCCCTTTAGTCTTCCTCTTCGTTCCTCTCTTGGATATGGGAGTCGGCTCTTTTAGGGCTTTCTTGCCTTTCTTCGATGGAGCAGGTTTAGGAGCCATGGAAGGTTGTAAAAGACGGTTGAAGGAAGTTAGAAATACTCTAGGATGATCAAATATAGGTTGGGTAAGGATTGAGGGAGAGTTTTTCGGTGGTTGGAAGTGGAGATGGCGGTTGATCGTGAAAGAAGAGAGAAATTTGAAACGGTGGAATGATTTGAATAAAACAGGGGTGTTACAGTTTTAAAGCAGTTTTAACTTAAATGAGTCGACTCATGGTTAAAAAGGGTCGACTCTTTTTGCGCGAAGAAAGCTTCCTAAGCTCTCTGTTCAAATGAGTCGACTCTTTTTCTAGGAGGAGTCGACTCTTTTCGACAGAGGACATCTGGGGCTGATTCCAGAGTCCAGGAGTCGACTCTTTTGGAGCATGAGTCGACTCTTTTTCTTCAGAAATGCAAAGATGTGTTGTTAAAAGCCATGAAATGCATCAAACAAGTTTGTAATCAATTTCAAGGATACTTATGCATTTATCAAACATATATAGACATCTAAGCATTCAAGATAAAGGGTTGCTCATTCCCAATTCTCTCCTAATCATACAAAACCTATCTTCATTCAAGGATTTTGTGAATATATCTGCAAGTTGATGTTCAGTACTCACAAAATCAAGCAAGATGTCACCTTTTTGCACATGATCACGTATAAAATGATGTCTAATCTCAATGTGCTTTGTGCGAGAGTGTTGGATAGGGTTTTTAGTCAGATTGATGGCACTTGTGTTATCACATCTAACTGGAACATGTTCAAATGTTAAACCAAAGTCCTCTAATTGATGTTTTATCCAAAGCACTTGTGCACAACAGCTTCCGGCTGCAATATACTCAGCCTCGGCTGTAGAAAGTGCAACAGAGTTTTGTTTCTTACTAGACCATGAAACAAGCATATTTCCAAGAAATTGACAAGATCCACTAGTACTTTTTCTATCAACTTTGCTACCAGCATAATCAGCATCTGAATAGCCAATTAAGTTTAAAGATGTGTTTTTAGGATACCACAATCCAAGATTAGGTGTGTGCTTAAGGTATCTAAATATTCGTTTAACAGCAACAACATGTGATTCCTTTGGATTAGTTTGAAATCGAGCACACAAACATACACTAAACATAATATCAAGCCTACTAGCAGTCAAGTAGAGCAATGAGCCTATCATACTTCTATATAGCTTGGTATCTACCGAAATACCTTTCTCATCACTGTCAAGTTTTGTTGAAGTATTCATAGGAGTGTCCAATGGTTTCGCATTTTCCAGCCCAAACTTCTTGAGTAGATCTTTGATGTACTTAGCTTGGTTAATGAAAATTCCTTCCCTTGATTGTTTGATTTGAAGTCCAAGGAAGTAATTGAGCTCACCCATCATGCTCATCTCAAACTCACCCTGCATACACTTAGCAAATTCTTTGCAAAGCTTTTCATTAGTAGAGCCAAATATAATGTCATCAACATAAATTTGCACAAGCAACATGTCATGATTTTTAACCTTTATAAAAAGAGTTGTATCAACCTTTCCTCTCGTAAAATCATTTTCGATTAAAAATTTGCTTAGCCTTTCATACCAGGCCCTTGGGGCTTGCTTTAAACCATATAATGCTTTAGTAAGTTTGAAAACATATTCTGGAAATATGGGATTTTCAAAGCCAGGAGGTTGTTCAACATACACCTCTTCAGAAATAAAACCATTCAAGAATGCACTCTTCACATCCATTTGATAGAGTTTGAAATTCTTGAAACATGAAAATGCAAGCAACATTCTAATAGCTTCTAATCTAGCTACAGGTGCATATGTCTCATCAAAATCAATACCTTCTTCTTGACTATAGCCTTGAGCTACAAGTCTAGCCTTGTTTCTAATAATGGTTCCAGATTCATCCATCTTGTTTCTAAACACCCATTTGGTTCCAATTACAGGATGATCTTTAGGTCTAGGAACAAGATTCCAAACCTTATTCCTTTCAAATTGGTTTAATTCTTCTTGCATGGCCATAATCCATGACTCATCATTTTCAGCATCTTGAAAACATTTTGGTTCTATTTGTGAAAGAAAAGCAAGATGATTACACACATTTCTAAGAGATGATCTTGTTCTTACCCCTTGTGATGGATCACCTAGTATTTGCTCTGTTGGATGGTTGTGGACAAATTTCCACTCCTTTGGCAATCCTTCATTCTCATTTTGTTGGCTTGAGGAGTCATCTTGATTTCCTTTGTCATGTGGTGAAGCTTCATTTTGAGTTTGATCAATGTTCATCTTATCCAAGTTCTTCTCCACATCATCTATATCATCATTCACAGCCTTTCTAGACAAAGAGTTTAGTTCATCAAAAGTAACATGAATTGATTCTTCAACAACTAAGGTTTTCTTATTGTAAACTCTATAAGCCTTGCTATGTGAGGAATATCCTAGAAAGATAGCTTCATCAGATTTTGCATCAAATTTACCAAGGTTGTCCTTATTATTATTCAACACAAAGCATTTACATCCAAAAGCACTAAAATATGAAACACTTGGTTTCTTGTTTTTCCAAAGCTCGTATGGGGTTTTATTTAAAAATTTTCTTACCAAAACTCTGTTTAACACGTAGCAAGCTGTGTTAACAGCTTCAGCCCAAAAATATTTTGGCAAATTGTTTTCACAAAGCATTGTTCTCCCCATTTCTTCCAAAGTCCTGTTTTTCCTTTCAACAACTCCATTTTGTTGAGGAGTTCTAGGTGCTGAAAAATTATGTTCAAAACCATTTTCATCACAATATGTTTCAAAAGGTTTGCAATCAAACTCACCACCATGGTCAGTCCTAATTGCTGTGATTGTAAATCCTTTTTCGTTTTGAACCTTTTTACAAAATTTGGTAAAGAAAGCAATTGTTTCATCTTTGTGAGCTAGAAAGAATGTCCATGTAAACCTTGAGTAATCATCAACAATGACAAGAGCATATTGTTTACCAGCTAAGCTTAGAGTTCTAGTTGGTCCAAACAAATCCATATGCAATAGTTGAAGTGGTCTAGAAGTAGAGAGCATGTTGGTAGATTTAAAAGATACTCTGGTTTGTTTTCCCATTTGACATGCATCACAAGTTTTGTCTTTTTCAAAATTAAGTTTGGGAAGACCATTTACTAACTCATTTTTAGAAATTTTTGAAATAATGCTCATACTAATATGGCCAAGCCTTCTATGCTACAACCAACTATCCTCTTTGCTCACAGCAGCAAGGCATTTGATCTTACAAGAAGATAATTCATTTAAGTTGAAAGTGTAAATATTGCCTTGTCTTTGGCCAGTCAATATGATCTTGTTATCATTTATGTTTACTACATTACATTTAGATGATTCAAACACTACTTTGCAACCTTTGTCACACAATTGACTAATGCTTAACAGGTTGTGTTTAAGTCCTTTAACAAGTAGAACATTCTCAATAGAAGTTGAAGAATTTTTACCAATACTACCTATACCGATGATCTTGCCTTTGCTATTATCTCCAAAAGTGACCAATCCTCCATCTTTTGGTGTGAGAGAAGTGAATTGAGTTTCATCTCCAGTCATATGTCTTGAACAGCCACTGTCCAAGTACCATTGATCCTTTTTGGAGTTGGCTTGAAGACACACCTATAAAGCAAGCAACTCAACCTTTGACCTTTGGTACCCAAATCATCTTGGGTCCAGTGGAGTTAGTCTTCAATGTTCCTTTTGGAACCCAAGCTTTCTTGACAACATGAGATTGTTGTATAAGAAAACATTGATTTGCAAAGTGACCTCTCTTATGACAATAGAAGCATGTGATTGGTGCTTTTGAAAACTTTTTATGTTTAAAAACATTGTAACCTATTCCAGCCTTGTCGAGAGAGCAATTTCGTTTTCCAAGCATAACATCAAGTTTATCTCTTCCATTGACACATTTAGAAAGAGATTTTTCTAAATCAGTGACTTTTTCTTTTAAAACAGAGTTTTCATTTTTCAAAATATCATTTTCATTTTGTAACTCTTCACTTTCTTCTATGAGAGTGAATACCATATTCTTGAGAAGATTGTTTTTGATGCTTAGCTTTTTAAATTCAACTATCAAATCATCAAAAGCATCTTGCAATTCATTAAAAGAAAAATCAGAATTAGTTACCTCTGTTTCTTCTTCATGTGCCATAAGACATAGGTTGGCTACTTCATGAGTTTCAGATTCATCTAAGCTTGAATCCTCACTGTCACTCCATGTTGCAGCTAGAGCCTTCTTCTCTCTTTCTTTCTTTCCTTTCTTTTTCAACTGAGGACACTCATTTCTCATGTGTCCTGGCTTTTTGCATTCGTAGCATATGATGGTAGAATCCTTGTTGTTGGATTCACCTTTTGCTTCAATCTTCTTTCCTCCCTTCCACCTTCTTCTCATGAATCTCTTGAATTTTCTTGTGATGAGAGCAAGATCTTCCTCATCTTCTTCTTCACTTCCAGATTCATTTTCTGATGTGGTGGTCTTGAATGCAACAGACTTCTTTTTCTTGTCCTCTTCTTCTTGAGCATTCTGTTTTCGGGTTAGCTCATAAGTCATAAGAGAGCCAAGAAGTTCCTCAAGAGGTAGAATGTTGAGGTCTTTAGCTTCTTGAATGGCTGTCACCTTTGCTTCCCATGTCTTTGGCAGTGATCTTAAGATTTTCCTCACCTGTTCACTGTTAGGATACACTTTTCCAAGAGACTTTAAGCCATTTACAATGTCAGTAAATCTGGTGAACATCTCAGTTATAGACTCATCAGATTTCATTCTAAATAATTCATAGTTATGCACAAGAATGTTAATTTTTGACTCCTTGACCTGATTTGTTCCTTCATGAGTTACTTCAAGTCTGTCCCAAATTTCTTTGGCAGATTCACAGGTAGAAATTCTATTGAACTCATTTGGATCTAATGCACAATATAAGATATTCATAGCCTTAGCATTAGATTGCATAAGCTTCATGTCATTCTCATCCCATTCATTTTCAGGTTTGGGGATAACTTCTCTTTCAATAACTTTGCTGGGAGTTTTAGGACCATTAACGATAATCATCCATAACTCATAATCAACAGATTGAATATAAATCCTCATTCTATTCTTCCAATAGTTGTAGTTTGTACCATTAAACATTGGAGGTCTATTAGTGGATTGACCCTCACCTAGAGAGCTTCCAAACATGGTTGCCATGGATCAACTCTAAGGATGTTAAGCCTTTAAACTAGAGTACTAGCTCTGATACCAATTGTTGGCCCAAGTAGGCAACCCAAGAGGGGGGGTGAATTGAGTTTTATAGAATTTTTAACAAGAGTTTCAACTAAAAAATCGTTTATGGATTTTAGTAACAATTAATCGAAATATATATATCAAACAAGTGGAGTGTATGTCAATATATATATTTATGCAAACATGTATAGTGAGCAATTAAACAAAACAGAGACAGAAAAGAAGTGCACCAGATTTATAGAGGTTCGGCCAACCTTGCCTACGTCCTCTCTTCTTCGATCCTTTCGAAGGAATTCCACTATGTAATACTCCTTACACAGCTGCTGGTTGTGCCACGAGTGCCCAGCTCACTCTTTACAAAAGCTTCTTCCCAAGCTTTCAAAACCCAAGAGATTTTGTCCAAGCTTCTCTTAAACTTACAAGTGTTTTTCCCAAGAACACTTAAACTTACAAGGTTACAAACCCTCCCAAACAAGAATGAATGAAGATTATACAAAGAGTGACTCTCCTAGTGAGTATACAAATGAATACAACTCAATGGATAACTTTAAACACTCAGCAAGAATATGTAACAGTTAGGTGCAGGTGATTTTCAGCTTTGAAGCACTTGATATGAATGGTATGATTGCTCTCCCCTTCTTCTTTGAAGCTGTATATATCTCATATATATAGGTATGGATCGATTCTAGCCGTTGGAGAAGTATGGGAGAAGATTTGGTTGTGTTTGTGCCCATACCGTATGTCAGAAAACTAGCCGTTAGAGTCTAGGAGTCGACTCTTTTTGCATTTCAGCAGATTTTTCAAGTTTCTGTCCAAATGAGTCGACTCTTTTGTCCCAGGAGTCGACTCTTTTCAGCAGTCTGCAGAATTGTTTGTTCTCTGTTGCAATGAGTCGACTCTTTTTGGCCAGGAGTCGACTCTTTTAAGCTTCCAGCAGATTTCCAAGGCTCTGTTCGAATGAGTCGACTCTTCTTGCTTGAGGGGTCGACTCTTTTTACCAAAACTCATATTTTTGCAACTTTTCTTCAATCTTTTTCAAAGCTTCCAATCTCTTCAAGGATCATCTAAATAGGCTTTTTAAAGCTTGCAAACACTTCTTCAAGATTAGATGACTCCAAGAACATCTTCAATCCATTCAAGGTGAGTTTTCTTCATTTTCATCACTTGTAGAGCTCTTCCATTATCATAGCTTCATCTATTGATTCAAGTCTTCTTCAATATCTTCAAGAGAGCTTCCATGACTTAGAATCTTCATTTCTTCAATCAACATGGCTTCTCCATGGACTTCAACAACTCAAGAAAGCTTTCCAAATCTTGTGATTCCTTCCATGTCTTCAAGACATCTTCAAATCTTCTAAGAAAACTTTCATATTTTGAGTTGGTATCTTTTTCTTCCATTCTTGCAAGATATCTTCAAGTACTCAAAGTCTTCAATCTTTTAAATCAAGACTTTGATCATTTTCATTCTTCTTCTTTGATATCCATCATCTTCATTCCCTTATAAAATCACCATTGTTGAATACATCACTTCATCATGCTTTTCATCATAAATCCTCTATTATGATAAGCTTCAAGTCAAGATCTAATTAATAATTCATCTGCACACTAAGTAGAATTATTAGATCATTTAACCATGTTTTGTTATCATCAAAATCAAGGTATTGACTCAACAATTTTTACTATTGATTCTTTGTCTGGTGTGCCTTCACAGCATACAACAGTAGCAAACAAAAGGGGAATGATTTTTATTGACTGGATAACACCATAGCACTTTACAAGAACATTCATCTCTACAGCATATGATTCAAATTCGCAAAGAATCAATAAATAAGTGAAACCAAAACGGATATTTGTCTTAGGGATATAGCCAACTTTCGACAAACACCTTCAAAGACAAAGATGAAAGTGTAGAATGCCAAAGAAGATAAACATAAATTATTTTACCCCTAACTCCTAAGAGAATACCTTACTACTTTTATTTTGTCTCTACTTTGAATTTATCTAATATCTTGAAGGCACCATAAAACTAACCTAATTTCAGTTTAAAAAATAAAGTTACATTATCTTATTGTCTCTTGAATGTCTTATTTATGGCATTTTTTCATTTATCTCTTAATTTTCCTTTTAAGGTAATTGTTTAACAAAATCCCAAGTAGTTTAAATATGTTTAACTTGTGATAAGGGTGCAGGATGGAGGAAACTAGTGAGGACCATATGGAGCAAAGCTCATTTGCTACTTCAAAATGTGGTAGGAGGTCCACTTCTATAATATGGGATGAATTTCTAAAGTTACCTCTTAGTGTTGATGGGAGACAAAAAGCTAAGTGTAGTAAGTGTGAGCAAGTGTACATTGCAAATTTAAAATTAGGCACCTCAAATTTGCTACGTCATATTAGTGTTTGTTCTAAATGAGAATCCCATGATCCTCATCATTCTACTAAATTTGATCAAGAGAGGTACCGTGAGAAAATAGCCACGGCAATAATTAGGGACAACTACCCTTTTATATTTGTGGAACAAGAAAGAATTAGGGAGTTGCATTGTTTTTTAAATCCAAATGTAAAATTCATCACAAGAGACACTACAAAGTCTGATGACTTAAAGGTGTATGGAAGAGAGAATGAGAAATTAAAATATGTGTTGAAATCAATTTCAAGTAAAATGTGCTTGACATCAGACTTATGGTCCTCCCTTACAACTGATAGATATTTGGCTCTTACAACTCATTATGTTGTTGAGGATTGGGTTTTGCAAAAAAAGATCTTGAATTCTTTTCATGTGCTGCCTTCACATAAGGTCCAATTTTAGCTGAAAGAGTTATTCATTTGTTAAAAGAGTGGGACATTGCTAAAAAAGTTTTTAGCCTCACATTGGACAATGCATCATATAATGATGGGCTAGTGAATGTCTTGAAGGATCATTTCTCTTTGACTGGCACATTGTTGTGTGATGACAAACTCTTTTATGTACGTTGTGGTGTGCATGTCTTGAATTTAATTGTACAAGCAAGATTGAAAATGATTGATGCTCCTATATTTAATATTTGAGAGAGTGTAAAGTATGTTAGAAGTTCATAAGGGAGAAAAATTAAGTTTGCAAAATGCTTCTCTCAACTCTCTTCGAATTGTAATAAAAAGATTAGACAAAATGTCCCTAAAAGATGGAACTCAATGTATCTCATGCTTGAATCTGCTTTATGCATCGTTGTGCATTTTATCAGTTGCAGTTAATTGATATAAATTTTAAAACATGCCCATCAGAAGAGGAGTGGTATAGGGTAGAACGAATAGTCAGGTTTTTAAAACCTTTTTAGGATATTACCACTCTTTTCTCGAGATTTAAGTACCCTACAATAAACTTGTACTTTCATAGGGTGTGGAAGATACAATTACTTATTGAGGGACAGTTGCAAAACCCAAATAATGTGATTAGCTCCGTAGCGATAAAGATGAAAGGAAAATTTGATAAATATTAGGAGTGTTATAATATAGTGTTATATTTTGCTGTAGTACTGGATCAACGTTATAAGCTACAATTTGTGGTATTTTGTTTTAAAAAGCATAATCATGTGATATACTTGGAAAGGATAAGAACTATTCATGAGAGGTTGTATTTGCTTTTTGAAGAGTATGTGTGCGATGCTCCTAGTTCTACAGCCAATGTATCATCAACAACGTGTGGTACAAGTGAGGCAATGAAAAGGACTTACTTGATGAAATGGTTGTAAGATAGTACTTAATTATTTACACTAGTATTATTTATCCTTTTATATTTATTATTCTATTTCACTTGATGCAAAATTCATGAAGGAGTTGATTTATTTGAGAGTTAGCAATATGAGCAGCATAGAATTAAGTCGCAGTTAGATTTATACTTGGAAGAACCTAGACTTGACAGAAAATAAAATGTGGGTTTGGACATCCTTAGCTATTGGAAGACAAGTAGTATCCAGTATCCACAACTCTCTTTAGTAGCACGTGATGTTTTGAGTATTCCTATCACCACTATTGCTTCAGAGTCTGCTTTTAGTATTGGAGGTTAGATTATTGATAAATATCGCTTTTCAATCATGGCAAAAAATGTGGAGGTGTTATTATGCACTCGAGACTGGTTATACGATTCAGGAGCTAAGTAAATAGACGTAGATTTTATTGGAGATTAGTTAGTTATTTATCAATGTAATTCAAATAAAATTTAAATTATTTTAATCTATTTTCTTTGGTGATTGTTGAATGCAGTTTTAGAAGTTTCAAAAAAAGAGGAGGAAGAACTTGTGGAGGATTTTGGTGTTCTCTTCATTAGCTTGGAACTTAATTTTCTTTTCTACTAGTGGCTTACAGGTGGATATTTGCTACTCTTTATGATATTTTGGGCACCATTTATGAGTTTATTAAATAGATTAACTTGGGTTATGTTTGGATCTTAGATTTTTTCCGTCGAGGGAAAGGAAAATGACATTACTTATATGTAATTACCACTGGTGATCAACTACGTTACTTACAAGTTATAAGGCAACAACTAGAAGGCAACGCGTATAAATCTATATAATTACGGCCGGCTCGATCATAAAGTGAGCAAAGCACTTGTTTTAGGTCCCTAATTTTTTAAGATCTTAAATTTTAAAAATTATATATGTTATAGTTAAGCCCTTGTACAATTTTGATATGTTTATTCTTAAAAAAATAAAAAAGCCCAAGTCCAAATACATAAATAAAAAGGGCCCACCAAAAAAGAAAAAAAACTTCAGTTTAAATCAGAAAAAAGACCCATAAGAAAAAAAAAAAGACCTCGGTCTAAATGAGAAAAAGGACTCATAAGAAAATAATAAAAAAAAGCTTTAATTCAGTGAGAAATGGCCCCATAAAAAAGGAAGAAAAAAATGACCCAACTCAACTACACTAGCTAACTTGAAAGAAAAAAAATTACATACAACTCTTTTTCTATTTAACATATAAATAATCAGAAGTTTAAACCCTCACAATTCTCTCTCCCTCTCCCTCTCTCTCTCTCTCTCTCTCTCTCTCTCTCTCTCTCTCTCTCTCTCTCTCTCTTGTGTAAACACAAAAATTTAAAATAAAAAATGAAATGGTAAACCTTACAAATATCATTATCAAAGGGCTTATTGACGTAAATTTTTTTTATTTTTTGTATGGATTGATCTTTGTTTATTTTTTATCTTGTCAAATTGTATTCAATCTGCATTTTATTTTGTAAGTTACATTTACATGTATGACATATTATTTTATTTTATTGCTGGAGACATTAAATTGAACAAAGTATAATTTTTTTTATTGTTAGTGGCTTATCTATGGATAGCCACTAAGGTAAAAATTGAAAATTATTTTTTTATCATATTGATTCGGTCAGTTTCGATTGGGTAAATACCATGAAATATTTATATATAATTTGCATATAGTACTTAGGTCATACGTGACTAGCGATATATTACCAAGTGAAAAAAATTTGTTATCTAACTTGAATATATTAATTATGAAGTTTTCATCCTAAAAGGCTAGAAAAATGAATTTATAATTTTACACCACTATTAAAGAGCTGAAAATTCATAATTTTTTTTTTCAAAAAAATTTCATTTAAAATTGTCGTTTTAAATCTCAATCTGTCTTGAGCCGATAGAGCAAATGTTTGAAAATGTACGTGAGATACATTTCGTTACAACTGCTAGGATTGGTTTTGATTTCAATTCAACAGCCAAGATTAGTTTTTGTCATCATCCTTTCAGCACAATTCCCGCCCAAGGATGCCTCATTTTCCTCCCTTTGCAGACATTGCAAAGAGAGGAAATTTAAAACATACGATCTGGGTTTGATCATTTCCATCTTAACAAACTGTTATGTCGTGGGTCCACACCTGCCTTGGTCTCATTTTCTCTGCTCAGTTTTTACCCCTCGTACGTTTTTGATATGGTAGCAGTAAAAAAGGCTCACAAGAAAAAAAGAAAAAAAAAAACCAAATTAATTGTACTAGTTATCTTGAAAAAAGAAATAATTTAAAAAATTGCACGGATAACAAGAAATGTCAAAGGTCAATACAACTTACTCTAACATATGTTGTATAGAAGTCAAATCCTAACACACCCTCTCTTTCTCTCTTATATTCTATTACAAAGCTTCAACCTAAAAAACAAATTGATAAAGCTAACCAATAGCATCATTTATCAAACTGTTAGTTGAGGTAATATTTTTAAATTTATTTATAGATTCATTTTTGTTATTTTTTTCAATGTATGAGTAGTTGCTATTTGTCTTGATGAAACTTAAAAACTAGTTTTCAGAACTGAAAGTTTTAAAAGAAATATTATAAATAGAAGAAAGTACTCTAATTGACATATTAAATTATATAAAATATTATATTCTTTTTCAAATTCATATACTGGTTATAGCTTATGCAGAAATAAGTTTTTCAAAATTAAAATTGATAAAATTCTATCTAAGATCAACTATGTCCTAAGAAATACTAAGTTGATTAGCTATACTCTCGATTGAAAAGGATTTGTTAGCTACACTAATATAAATATTTAATTAATAATTTTGTATCTCAAAAAGCAACAAAAATAAGTATTAAATAATAATTTTGCAATAATATTAAAAAAGTAAAAAGTCTCAATTTTTTTATTTATAAAAACCTCATTTCTAGTTATTCTTTTAGACCTCAAATTATCTTGAACCGACCTTTCCCAAGTTTATATGTTACATAATGATATTCCTTACTTAGAAGCACCAAGGAAGGTTATGCTAACATGCTTTAATTTTAAGAGGGGGAGATAATTCTCAAATGTCCAAGGTGTGATAGTACATTACATCCATTATACCAAAATTGTGATACGTGAGTGTTTCGCTATTTAGTACAAGTTGGATATTTTGGAATCTACAAAATTGGGTTCATAAATTGAAGTTGTGGTTTGGAAACACAAATTGGTGTGAGTTTTGCACTTTTTGGGTTTAAGTGAAGTCATATGTTAAAAATACGACTTGATCTGAAATCGTAAAATACGATGACTTCTTGGACAATTTGGGTTTGAGAAATAAGTTAAAAGGACATGAGTTTGAAAAATAAGTTAGAAAAACACCCTAAGTTGAGAATATGAATCGCGTAGGTGATAGTATATATGAGTTTCAAAGAGGAATTGATGAAATGTCTAAACACCTATAAAAAAAAAAAGAAGTGTAAGCTAGCTATTTTTGCACAGACCAATTAAAATTTTAAATTACAAAATACTTTAGGAGTATTTGGACGGCAGTTTAAAAGTTATAAGTTACAAGTTATTTCTAAAAATAATTTTTTTAAGTGACTTTTTATAAAAATGTGTAAAGTTTACGAGCTAATTTTTTAAGTGATGGTAGTAAGCAACTTATTTAAATTGATATTTGAGTGAGCTAAATAATATTTTAAAAATAAACTATAAGTTATAAGTTTAAAAAAAAAAAAAAACTATGTCAAAACGGTCAAGACTTCAGAGGATTGCCAACTACCAAGTACCAAGTTCCAATCACGGAATCTTTTCTACTAAATCATCTTGATGCTTAACCATTCAAATCAAAACCCCGCGAATTTTTTACCGCCTAATTCCAATTTTACGAATTCACAGAGCCAAACGGTTATGGAATTCTTTGTTTTTGCGTAGAAATTTATGGAAACTTCAATCTTAGCAGATCACTGCTCTTCCCACGGTCCCTCCTCCCTCTCTCTGTCTCTGCAGAGATAGTTATGTATCTATATTTATTCATATCATATAGTCTCTCTCTCTTTCTTTCTCTCTATTCAATTCATGGCGGAGGAAAAGAAGCTCCCTCTGCAAAGCAGCAACAATGGCAACATTCCACGTGCCATCGAACAAATCTACCAGAAAAAGTCGCAGTACGAGCACATCCTCCTCCGGCCGGACACCTACATTGGCTCCAACGTAAAGAAAACCCAAACTCTCTGGGTCTATGAAAACAATCTCATGGTAAATCGACCCGTGACTTACGTCCCCGGCCTCTACAAGATCTTCGACGAGATATTAGTCAATGCCTCGGACAAGAAGCAGCGAGACCCGTCCATGGATTCCTTGAAGGTCGATATTGATGTGGAAACAACTGTATCAGTGTATACAACAATGGCGATGGCATACCTGCAGTGATGCACAAAAAGGAGAAAGTTTACTTGCCTGAGATGATTTTTGGGCATCTTTTGACGAGTAGTAATTACGATGATGGGTTGAAGACGACGACAGGAGGGAGGAATGGGTTCGGCGCGAAGCTCACCAACATTTTCTCAACCGAGTTTGTGGTTGAGACTGCCGATGGCAGGAGGCAGAGGAAGTATAAACAGGTTTGACGAATTAAGCTTTTCGGTTTTTTTTTTTTTGTTTCTTTTGATAATTTCCTTTTTGTTTTCATTGTATTTGATTGGAAATTGGAATAACTAAAAGGGTTTTATTATCATGGGTTTATGCAAGTAGACCAATATAATATTGCCTAGGTTTTGTTCTTTAGATATATCCTTATCTTAGTTTTATTGATATTTGATTATTAATTTTTTTTGTTATGGTAAGTCATTTAAGCATTTAGAAATTGGTCCTCTTTTTTTATAAGTAAAATTCATTGATAGGGAGCCAAAAGGGGCGCCACTTGTACACTCGAAGTATACAGCCAAAAATCCAAAAATTATATATCTACTAGCGTTAACCGGCGCTATGCACGGAATCATTAAAAGTTAATAACTCACAAATCTATATAACCAATTAATAATTTTAATGATACCTAAGAGTTCTTCATAAAGTGCAGTATGACCTCAAATTGTGCTCACATGGGCTAATATGCTAATCATTTCAAGAGAAAAATAAAAGAAAACACGTGACACTTATTTTTATTTTATTTTTTGGTAAACTTCATAATAAATTGAAGTAATATGGGGTAATCTCCATGAAGATTTACTGCCAAATCTTAATAGGCTCCAAAGTAATATTAAATTGTTTTCAAAATTCTAATTTTTTAAAGTTTCTTGCATTATGCGAGAGGTTCTGTTACTACCACTAATATGGAAGATAAAAAATTGTAAGGTGCTTCTAAATTACACACCCACGAATTTTTCATTTTAGAACTAACTCAAATCCTTTTTTGAGGTTTGCATTAAATAAGGTCTAGCAGATTCATTTAAGCATTAAATAAAGTTTGACAAATTCATTCATTGCAAAGGCTATAAAGGCTACAACAGAGTAGACCTCTTACGAACGTTGCTTTGGCCAATAGAAATTGTTTACAAATTATCGAGCCTTCACCCGGGGAAATGTAAATTTGTTTTTATTTAGTATATAGATTAAAGAACTTTAATTTTGAAATGATTTGTTTCTATTTTCGAATAGATCACATAATTTAATTTTGAACACACTGTGTTTTTGGATTTCTTTTAGTTAATAGGATAAGAGAACCTATCTATTTGTTTTTTTTTTTTTCTCTTACAAATTTAAAAACCTTCTAAAATATGAAATGAGATTTTGAGTGTAAAGAAGTCACTTTACTTGATTCATGTATTGTAAGTACTGACAATAACTTTTGTTTTTTTTTTTTTTTCTTCTTATACTGTCAATGTCTTTTCTTTTGGTTCTTAGTGTTTGTATTGTTATCTTACTCTAATTTATACTCCTTCAATCTCTCTCATATTATGAAGGAAAACTTTGAATTTTTGTTCTCTGTTTTCCTTTTCAAATTTCCATGAGAATTTATCCATGATAAGGAAAGAGCCCAAAATTTTTGTTCAAATAGTATTTTTAATTGGGGATTTGATTTTGTTCAGTCAAATCTTTCTATTAATGATCTTATTTCTTTTAAAGAAAAATGCCATATCTATCATTTACTAATTTTTATCCCAAACAACTTCAGCAAAGTTGGTTTTATCATATAGGAACCTTCCATCCTTCCATGCTATTTTCTAAGAATTAACTGAGATCCATTCAAATACCATTAGAGACCTGTAAACACACAGAAAAAACTCATCATCTCTTGTACGAAATTGTCTCCTGTAGATTAAAAATTCAAAGAGTCAACGTAGTGTCCTAATATTACAATGAGTCCATTCCCAAACATTTTGGTTTATGAATAATAATATACATTTAATTTTAAAGTATTCTCCTTCTATTTCTGATAATAGCAAGATATTTGAAAGTTTCAATAAAAGTTTCAAATAAAGAAAGTAATATAAGTAAAGCAGTAAAGCAAGAATTTTAGAAGAATTTCTAGTAAGAAAGTCCGAACCGGTAGCTTAAGGAAAGAATTAAAAGGTATTAATTAAGGACAAATTGAAAGATTTCCAAGAACTTCAGAATTAGCAACTTAGGAAAAGAATTATTAAAAGGTGCAATTTATGACAAAATATGCAAATTACCCAATTGTTCGTATGTGCTATTCAACTATATATGTATAAGCTCCATTACTATAATCCTAAGCGGCATGTACACCATGACAAACATTAGAGAGAGAGAGAGACAAAGAGACTTAATTTCACGCGACATGGAAGGAAAGTTCTTGGTGACTAAATTTGCAAACGAACCAAAATACCCTTAATTTGTATGACACAATGCACTTTTTATAGGCGATTGAGGAGGGATAGATTAATGCTTGATTACTAAATCAATAAAATAATAAAAGAACTGAAAAATCAAAATTATGAGGTGGGTAAAAATGGGTACATCATTAAATTAATAAAATATGTAAGTTCACCTTAGATGTGTTTGCTAGTGGAAAAAGAAAAAGAGTAATACACATTTAAAAAATAAATACAGAAGTACTATAAAATAGTCATACATAATTCAAAAAACAAATAACGATAGAAAAAATTAAAAAGAAATTAAAAACTAACAGAATTCACCTTACTCTTGATCTGAAAGGCGTGAGCAAATCTTGGATGATAAAAAACACCAATTTTTGTAACATCCTGAAGAAGAAGAAAAAGAACTAAGACTCACCTTGTAGTAAAACAATGGTGAAAGTGAGAGAAACACCTAAACAAAACACACACCTCCAATATTTAGAGTGAGAGGGGATCAAAAAACTATTATAAAAAAAAAAATTCAGCGAGATCAAGAGAGGGAATGGCCGAGAGGATGGATTAGGGAGTGAGGGGGGAGATAGAGTTGGGATGAGGTGTAAAGAGAATATATAGGCCTTTTCATAAGTAATAAGAAATCCAAAATTTTGAATTTAGGTTTGATTTAAATTCAATTGGGATTTCACAAAATTCGGGGTTGAGGAGGAATTTTTTGAATGAATTTATTGTAGGTAGCAATTAGAGAAAGACATTGAGAGATTTTAAGAATCTTTAAATTTATTTTGAATTGTCTTTTTGTTCCTTAATTGTTTGAGGAAGATGGGAGAGACGACCAATCATTAAGTTTGATTGATTTGTTCAGCAAGTAATTTGTAGATTTTGTTATATATGGTTATATATAGTTATTTTTTTCCATGTTTGATTGATTGTTTCAGCCAAAGATTTTGTTTCCTTTATTTTTATTTCTTTTTGTTTTCTTGTTAGAATCTAACTCCTTTAATTATTTTGTATTAATAATTGTTTGTTTAATTATTTTTTGATTTTGTTTTGCTTTCCTTATAAGAGAGGGAGAAAAAAGTATGATTGGTTGAATGAGCTAGGTATGCCACGTGACTTCTTAGAAAATTAAGATTTTTACAAAAATAGGGATTGATTTTTGGAGGCCTGTGAGCCTCCTACTACATTAGTATATATATATATAGTATAGATAGGGATGTACAACTCCTCCAAAAATAAAACAAAAGATGAAATAGAAAACCTAACATCCTCTCAGAGCCACGAGAACAAGGTTGCCAGCATAGTCCCCTTCAGACAAAAATATTGCACTCTTTGCCATCAAATGATTGTCTATTTCTTTCCAACCACATGCACCACAACAGACACAAAGTTGCCAAAACCCAAGCCTTCCTGTTCCCGCCTCTCGGACACCCTCTACGCCAACAAAAAAACAACTCCCTAACTGACCTGGGCATCACCCATTGTACCCCAAAAATACTTAAAATCAAGTTCTAAAGCTCTGCTGCAACTTTACAATGCAACAGAAGATGATTCACAGATTCACCGTCTGCTTTGCACATGCAACACCAATTCATCATGACTTTGCCTCTTTTCCTCAAGTTGTCCACTATGAGAATGGCCTCCCAACAGGCAGACCAAGCAAAAAACGCCACCTTTGAAGGGGCATGAGGATGTTATGTTTTGGAAAGGAGCAAATAATGGTTTATATTAATTATGTTTTTTTTAGTATTTATTTTTTGCCACAGCTTTAACCCCATCTTCTTTATCCCAAAATTCACAAGAGAATTCTCCCAAAGGGTGGGTAATACAATAGACAGATTATATGTATTAATTAATGTGTAGATATAAATTGACCTGATGGTGCTGCATGTATGACTAGGATCTTCTTGTTATTTTCTTTTACAATAACAAGAAGAAACATAGTTCTTTTTTATTTATTTATTAGAAAACAGTTATTTTTCAAGTCATTAGCAGATAAATACACCATGAGTTTTTTGTTGCTATTATTTTCCCTTCATTCCTTATCAGATTGTCATCTGCATCCACGCAGTTAAGTTTTTTTTCCCTTTATTCTTTTCATTTTAAGGCTTTTTCAGGATGGGTGCATACCTTATTTCCAGTATTAATATAAAAACAATCTAAATCATATCTAAATTTACAAGTGTTATTAGTCTGTGGTTCTATTTACTCTACCAAGTGACAAGTCACACAATTTTTATTGATTAAGACACTGATTATCTGTTTTGTAAGTCTGCTTGGCATTGAGCAAATGTCTCAGCTATCCTTCATCCTCATCATTAACTTGCGTAGAGCTTGACCTCAGTTGAAAGACATGTTATATTTTGTACTACCAGTGATTTTATCTTATTTCATTATACTTTTAGTGTTCTTTTCTCCTAATGCCATGAGCACAATAATGTTTCCAATGTTACTTACTATATACGTATTGTTTCCTTGAAAACCATATTTGTAGTTTCTTAGTTCCACATTGAATGTTTGTTGTAACCCTTATGTGTGGAATTTTGGGTTGTGATGCGATAAAGGTGTTTTCAAAAAACATGAACAAGATATCTAAGCCCACCATAACCAAGTGCAACAAAGATGAAAAGTGGACCAAAGCTTCGTTCAAGCCTGATTTGGCCAAGTTCAAGATGGACTGTCTAGAAGATGATGTGGTTGCATTGATGAAAAAGCGAGTAATTGATCTGGCAGGATGTCTAGGGGAATCAGTCGAGGTTGAGTTGAATGGGCAGCAAGTTCTTGTCAAGTCGTTTCTTGATTATGTCAATCTATACCTTCAATCAGAATCCAATACCAGCTCAGATTCCATCCCAAGGTTCATTCTTCTAACATTTTTAGTCAAACAATGTGATTTTTTTAAAGCTCCATATGAACTAACTCTCTCTGATCTTTTCATTTTATTAGGTTTGTGGAAAGAGTTAGTGATAAGTGGGTAATTTGTGTGCTTGTGCAAGAAGGTCCCTTTGAACAGGTAATTACAAAGTTTCCTACGGAAGTCTTTTGGATTTACAAATAGGATTATGGACACAAGAAAATTTGATTTGTGCAAGTCCTAATTAAGTTTATACATCAAATGGTTGATTTCATCAGGTCAGCTTTGTGAATGGAATGCCACAGTCAAGGGTGGGACTCATGTGAATTATGTAACTGACCAGGTTGTAAATTATGTCATAGACAAAGCACATAAGATGAACCAAAATGCCAGCAACAGACCCCATGCTGTGAAGAACCATCTCTGGGTCTTTGTTAATGCCCTTATTGACAACCCAGCATTTGATTCTCAGACCAAGATGACATTAACAGCTCGTGAAGCCAATTTTGGATCAACTTGCATACTCTTAGAAGAGTTCTTAAATAAAGGTTAGACTCTTATATTAAGCACAATGGCTCAGATTTTTGGTTCTTTAAAATTGTAATTTCTGGCATGTAGTGTCTGAGGTGGGAGTGGTGGATAGTCTTCTCTCATGGGAAGATTATAAGTTGAAAAGAGAACAAAAGAAAACTGATAGAGCAAAGAGACAAAGGATTAGAGGCATTCCAAAGCTTGAGGATGCTAATGATGCTGGAGGGACGGACTCTGACAAATGTACTCTGATTTTGACAGAAGGAGATTCAGCTAAAGCTCTTGCAGTAAGAAGATATAAGTTAATTTACTCTTAATATTGATTACATTTATGGGAGAATGTCATATGAAATTGTATTCTATACATATGGCTGGGATTTCTGCTGTGGGTTGAAACCATTACGATGTGTTCCCATTGAGAGGTAAATTGCTTGATGTCAGGGAAGCTACTGACTGGCAGGTCATTTCTAACAAGGAAATCCAAAACATTAAAAAAATTCTTGGATTGGAACAAGGAAAACAATATGAAAGTGTCGAGTCCTTGAGATATGGGCATTTTATGATCATGACTGATCAGGTTCAATTATGACTTAACCTGTTTTTGCTCCTAACTGAAAAAAAATAGAAAAATTCTCAAATGTATTTTTTTTTTTTTTTTTTTTTTGCATTTCGGTTGCTCATCACTTAGCTGGTAAAATATTGTTTTTTTTTTCTTGCAGGATCATGATGGGTCTCACATCAAGGGATTGTTGATTAACTTTATTCACTCACTTTGGCACTCGCTTTTGAAAATTCTATCATTCCTTCTTGAGTTCATCACTCCTATTGTGAAGGTGTAAATTGCTGATGAACATTTGCCATTGGATTTACACAAGTGATTTATTTTGCATGAGAAAATAGAAGATATCTCATTTTTCATTATTTGTTTTCTTGCACAGGCAACTAATAAACATGGAGTGGTGTTGTCCTTTTACTCCATGCCAGAATATGAGTCGTGGAGAAAAAGCCTGGGGGGAAATACTAGCAGCTGGTCTATCAAATACTATAAGGTTTTTAGCTCAAATTCTGAATAAGGCAGCCTATTATGTTCATCTTATGTATATTCAATTCCATAATGGTAGGGTCTGGGAACAAGTACATCCAAGGAAGGGAAGGAATATTTCCAAGATCTTGAAAATCATAAGAAATATTTTGTGTGGGTAGACGACAAAGATGGGCCTGCAATTGAGCTTGCATTCAGCAAGAATAAGATAGAAGCAAGGAAGAATTGGCTCTGACGTTTTAAGGTTCAAAATTCTGAAATTCCTATCTGTGTACAATTACTACATGTGCAATACAATTCATTGCTAGCTTTTACCATCTGATGGAGTTCCCCTTTTTCTTTGTTTTTCTTGTCAGCCGGGTACTTACCTTGATCAGAAGGAGAAGCATATCAAGTACACTGACTTTGTCAATAAGGAGCTTATTCTATTTTCCATGGCAGATCTTCAAAGGTCAATACCTTCAATGGTTGATGGCTTGAAACCAGGGCAGAGGAAGATTCTTTTTTGCTCTTTCAAGAGAAATCTTGTCAAGGAGGCCAAGGTTGCTCAGTTTTCAGGTTATGTGTCCGAGCATTCAACTTACCACCATGGTGAGCAGAGTCTAGCCAGCACCATCATTGGAATGGCACAGGATTATGTAGGCAGCAACAACATCAACCTACTCCTACCAAATGGACAATTTGGAACTAGGCACCAGGTGAGTTTGATGGGAAATCCCCATTAAAAGTTTCTAACTTAGTAATGTTATTTTCAGTTTATTATTTTACGTTGGAGAATCTTTGTTTCCATTTACTGTTTCGTTCCAGGGAGGAAAAGATAATGCAAGTTCAAGGTACATATACACTCGTCTTTCTCCAATCACACAGTTCATGTTCGCCAGGAATGATGATCTCCTACTCAACTATTCAAAGGAAGAAGGACAATCTATTGAACCCACTTGGTAAGCTTCCTAAGTAACATGTAAGGTTATGCGAGCAGATGCATCTTATAATTTCTATCCACCAGAACCTTAGGAATAGTGGCACCTAAGATGTAACTAATGCAATTTTATTAACTATCTTTTGGTTCACAATTCAGGTACATGCCCATAATTCCTATGGTTTTAGTCAATGGCACTGAAGGAATTGGAACTGGGTGGAGCACTTACATCCCAAATTACAACCCAAGAGACATAATTACCAGTGTGATGAATTTGTTGGATGGTAAATCCATGGTATAAAGGATTCAAAGGAACTATAGAGAAAACAGCAGAAAAGGGAGCTGGAGCAAGCTACACCGTTAGTGGGATTATAGAGGAAGTGAACAAGACAACTGTGAGGATCACTGAACTGCCCATCCGTAAGTCAACTGAGGAGTACAAGCAGTTCCTGGACTCAATTATGAAGATAAGTGGTAAAAACACTGACCAACTTATCGAGGTAATTTAGGTCCCTAATGACTGCAAAGCACCATTACTCTTCATTTAAAACAATGATACAACTTTCTAGATCAAAACCTCAAAGTCCAATCCTTCTTATGTACAGCTAGATGGTACTTTTGAGCACACAACAGGAAAGAGATATAATACACCTTAACTAAACAGCCAACCCCCACCAACTCCTCCCCCCCCCCCCCCCCCCGGGTGCACCCAAAATAATACCCCATTTTTCTTTTGGTACTGGTATAGCATGTTACATAAGATTTATCTATGGAATTTAAAGAGACCTCAAGTGGACACTGTTATTGTTGCTTTTAGGGGGAAAAAAAACATAACAAAAAAATATGCACCAACCCTTTATTTTATTTCTTTATTTTTTTTCCCCGAGTAGATCAAGTTAACAGTGACTAAGCTTGACATACCAAGTTTGAACATAATTTAGACTTCGCATATATCTCCTACTTTGGATAAAACAATTAATGGCATATCAACCTTTTCTCGCTTCTTGTGGCATGACTCATGCCAATTTTAGAAGCTTAAGTATCTGCGTGTAGAGCTCTTGACAAACTTCAGAAACATGTTGACACAAGCCATTAGAAATCAAGTACAACCAGTGCCATCACTTTTTGTAGGAGAGTGCTCGTTCTACATCACAAATGACTTGTATTCTTCTAGTTTCATTCTTTAGATAATCTTGAATGGCATATTTCAATATTAGGATTTCCAGTTAGATGTATCATCAAAATTTTCAACATCACAAATTCCTTATGGAAGCATTCCTCGGCATAGATTTTTTTTTTCTTTTCTTTCTGCTTGCTTCCCTAATCTATCATATAGCATCGTTTTATGGTTTTCAAAAGATTTTCCTAAAATGAGAAAATGCTCACTTCTTTTTTATCCTTTGGATCATTGAAGTTGCGGAAAGTATTTGAACCAACCCATTCATTGAAATACAGGAATTGGATTCGTAAATGAAAAATTAGAAGAAAATGAGTGAAAACAATGTAATGATATTTGGAAATTATAGTACAATTTGCTTCCCCCTGCCCCACTCTTCCAGAAAAAAAAAAAAACAGAGAAATCCTAGAAGCTGCACTATTTTTTAGAATAGAATTGGAGCTTTACAAATGTTTGCGAGATTCACCTTTATACCATTTATGATGTTATTGCCTAAGAGTATTCTTCCCTGCAGGACTACAAGGAGTACAATGATGACACAACTGTATATTTCAAAATAATCTCGTCTGAAAAGAACTTGATGGCAACCTAGCAAGAAGGTTTGATGAAAAAGTTTAAGCTTGCCACTACAATCGGCACAAGCAACATGCATCTTTTTAACCCAAAAGGCGTTCTCAAGAAATATGAAACTCCTGAACAGAGTAGATTCTCACTCTAATGTGGAATAGTTTTAATTGGTAGAATAATGCACATTATCGTGACTCTGTTTTTCTGATCTTTGACAGTTCTTGAGGAATTCTTTCATTTGAGTCTTGAATTTTATGAGAAAAGAAAGGTAAGTTTGTTCCTGAGACAAAAAAGGAGCAACAATAGAAAGTTGTCAGGTTTTTAAACTCTTTTGGTTTACTTCATATATGTTATTATCCTTTATAACTTCCTGCAGGAAGTTCTGTTGAATATTCTTGAATCAGAACTGTTGAAACTGGAGAACAAGGTTAGGTTCATTCTAGGGGTTGTTGAAGGAGAGATTATTGTGACTAACAGGAAGAGATCCGATCTGTTCCTTCAGCTGAAACAGAATGGTTTTACTCCATTCCAAAAGGAGAATGTTGAAGCAGCTGCTTCCGGAGGAACTGAAGGAAAAGGGGAAATGATTATGACTATCTGTTGTCAATGCCAATTGGTATGTTGACACTGGAAAAGGTCCAGGAGTTATGCTGTGAAAGGGACAAGATCAATCATGAAGTTTTTGACTTGAGAAAGGCCACTCCAAAGTCCCTCTGGCTGAAGGACTTGGATGCTCTTGAGAAGTAACTTGATGTATGAACTTGAACGTTCACAACTCTTATTAACTCAATTATGTATCAACCACACAGAGGCTTCTTTATTTGATATTTATGTATCAATTTAGGTTCAAGAGAAGAATGATGCTAAGGCAGAGGAGGCTAGAATGGAAATGCAAAGCAGGGTTATGAATGGAGGCAGTACTAAAATGTCACAAGAAGCTCCAAAGAACCCACGAAGGAATTGTGCAAATAAAGCCAAGAATGCAGAGACTGCTAAACCAGTTACAGAATCAGTAACACCTGCAGTTGAAATGGGTAAAACTGGAATCATTCATCTTATCCAGGAATAGTTTAAATTTAGAAGTTCGATATAATGAGTTTCGGATTAACCAATGAAGGTAATATTCCTGAGGCTTTGAAACCTAAAGGGAGGCAACAATGAAGACTATGTTTGATTAGCCAATTGTTTGAAACCTAAAGGGAGAGCAAATATAAGGCACGCTCTCTCTAAGAAGGTATCCCTCTTATCTGAAAGATTCAAACAATTGGCTAATCAAACATAGTCTTCATTGTTGCCTGAACAATGAGTTCCACGATAAATGGTTCTGATGTTACTTCTTTTTTTTATCTACTTCATAATTAAAGCCAGCTTTAGTTTACACTGTTGAAGTGCTTGAGCTAAAAGGACAACTAGCAACATATAACTCCCCTCCTGTGCAACCTGCAGGTATTCATTCTTAAACATCCAGTTACTTCCTCAGCCCATTCCTCCGGCCCTCCATCCTGTCTCTCTCACTCTGTCTCCGTCTCTTTTTGTGTGTGTGTGCGTGCGTGTGTGCGCATGCACACGTGTTCATGTTATGCTTGTGCAGACTAATGACATATTGGATGATGTTCTTTTCCCTCGCAGCAAAACAAGCTACCGTGACCCAAGAGGTGCCTACAGAGAACAAGTCAAGCACAGGGACTATTGCCGAAATAAAAAAATTTGTCGTAGAAATTTCAGACAGCAAAGCTGATGGTGTGATTGTACAGGGACCAGCAATAGGAGAAGAGAAAACGGAGGCAGATGACATAGACATCAAGGAACAGTTTGAGTGCCAAATAGCATCAGCTGTAGAATGGGCAATGAATGGAGCTGGAAATCCCACATCCAAAGCCATGGAAATTGAACCCACTGCAGCAACAAGGAAGAGAGAAACAGTGAACAAACATCAGCACCAAATGTCGAGCCAGGAGCAGTTAACCAACAGTGTGAAGCCTGATGAAAGCACCAGAATCTCACCAGAGAAGAAAGTAAGGAAGACAAGCACTTCACCCTTCAGTAAGAAAAGTGGATGTTCTGAGTTGGAAAAGAAGTAAAACAACGAAAATTTGTTGAGCAGAAGTGAAGGCCAATTCAGCACTGCTTTAGCTTCTATCAGTTCTGAAGAAATGAATACAATAATATCAGAAACACGTTGAGGCAAGTAGCGTGCTTTGTGCCTCAGGGAATCATGAGGCTGCTGAATAAATTTTTTATTTTTTATTTTTCTTTTTGGATGAGGATAATTTTTTATTAATTGAGTAGAAGCAAATTTATCGTGCCAGGAAATCCCCACTGCTGTTTAGTGTGATCTGCATTGCCATGCTGAAGAATCTCATTGAATGCCTAAAGGATTGCAGACACTCACTCATGGTATGGTCCTCATGCTGGCTTGGAATGCATGTTGACAGAATTCAGTGACAACTTTCTGATCTTCACGGTAGAAAGCAAAAGATTCCCATGGAAGCTGTTCTGTTCCAGAAGACTTCCTACGTAGATTTCACTGAGTTTAATGCAAGGCAGGAGATCAGTAACTCACAGCTTCATTGGTCAATGTCATTCCCTGTTGAAGGCTTATATACATATATAAGCTGAATATTGATAGGGCTTTGTTTAAGGAAGGTTTTGCTGCAATTATTATTCCTGCTGTGTGAGATTTGAATACTATTGAAGCCAGCAATGCACTCTATACTCTGTATTTTTGCCAAGGATTTTGGGGGTTGACTGTTATTCATATGGAAGAAGATACTTTGGGTGATTCAAGCTGTTCTTATGACTTCCTTTCTTGCCCTCGGCTGGACATTTTACTCGGGCTAATGGAGATAAAGGTGTGACAGTTTGATCTGATGGCTTCATTTGTTCTCATGTATGGTGGGAGGGATCACCGGGTTGAATTGAAGATGATGCTCGGTGGGATTGGCAGAAAATGGACTCTTTCCATGAACAAACAGGACAAGGACGAAGTTCTCCCCTTAGTCCCGAACCAAACCAAATGCAAGTCCATCTTCTCTAAGAATCCTAAGCTTGATAGGGCTGGCTGGCTATTATGTTGAACAGGTAGCCAGCTATATATAGTTGAACCTTTGGTTATTAAGAAAAATCTTCAGTCAGAAGAAACTATACATGGTTTTATAACACCCAGAGCTCCAATCAAGTTCCACTGTCCAGGGGAGCAAAAGGAAAGGAAAAACAGACGCGATATGAAACTCAAGTTTATTTGCACCCAAGCCAACACCCAAGCTTCCTTCAGATCGCCCTTGGACCCATAGCATGTCTTACAAGCAAACAATATACGCTTTCAACCAGATGGCAAAAACCAAGAAATATCGGAGCTACATGGATTAAAAGACCCCTTTTCTTGCCAGCTGATCAAAGAGAGACAAATAATTGAATAGAAAGAGTAGCGTGCCTATAAGTTTATGGGAATTGCCATTCAATTCAACAACAAAAGAAGTTGCCATCCGCCTGGGTGCCAAGGCACTGCCAATTGACAATCAGTTTCTATGGAACACCTGTCTTCACTAAACCCACCTGCCTTCGCTAAACCCAATTGACAAAGCCTCTCTCACTCTCTTTGTGTGACAATCAAACATCTTGCTGAAGTGAAAAAAGAATTCGTACAAGTCTGAAAACTCCTTGAGATAGAATTAAGAATTAACATACCGAACAAGAGTATGAAAAAGAACAAGCATAACATGATTGCTCCCACAAACACTTATTAAGATCTAGTTTGCAGCATATCAAGAAAAACCTGTCCAAAAACAGTAGGCAAATAAAAGTGCACAAAAGCCATTACAATCCAATTTAAGAGTAGCTCTCGCTAAAATTGCTAATCCTTATTCAGACCTCAAGAAATACTATTCAAGGAGAGTATGCCAATCAAAGGAAACCAGGTGACAGATCACAGGCTAGTAGTGGAGCTTCAAGATTCAGAAGGGGTCTTGACGATAAAATTCTGACGACTGATGGGGTTCATGACCACTGGAGGACCTGCAGTCCGAGGCCATGCCTGGAACTTTTTGTCAGTCTCTTCCCACCATTCCTTGTTTGAAACAGTTCCTGGGGTGGTGCCTGCTCAAAAAGCCTATGTGATTTTTAACTGCTGCAACACAAATGAAAATAACAAGAATAAACAGAATTTACCTCCAAATATCTTCTTGTCAGAAATTATATGGTCACATGCATACGCAATAGCAAAAGATCCCAAAAGAGAAGATAGTATGTACTTGGTTCTCATGTTTAGCCTGCAACAGCTAAAATTAACAATGTCACAAAGTAAAGAGATAACTGTACAGAAGTCACCTCCCAGCAGAGCCCAACCATTTAAAGGTAAAACAAAGTGCATTCCAGTACACAGGTAAGCTACAAAAGTAGTCTAAAACTTAAACAGAAAGCCTTCTTGTCCAGTTGAATTCTACTTTCCCTTCCAAAGGGGGTAATTTTTTTTCCCAATATGTAACAATATCCCTGTAGAGAGTCTTAGGGATGCAGTCTTCTCAATATAGCACAACAGCTATGACGGGTTTAAGGGAGTACATACTATAGGCCAGGCCTGAAGGGTAGGTCAGATTACAAGAAGGGGAAAGGGCTTCATATATGTATATTTTTCTAAATAAGAAAGGCTTTCATATTTCTTTCTCAGTAAAATGAATAAACATGCTGATAACAACTAATTTTAGAGAAACAGCAAATAGTACTAGTATTTAAGGAGTAAAAGCTTGCTTTTCATAAATGAAAAAACAGTTTATTCTCGTAATTTATAGAGAAATAATACATGAATAATTAAGTTACTGCCCAGTCAGGGGCAAGATAGCAGGCTCTACTCTTATTCATGTGCTTGTAAACACAGTCAAAGCCCTCAGCAAACAAAAATAACAACTATGACATCCCCCACCAATTTAAAAAAAGAAAGATGCACACACAAGCAGAAAGGAAAGTTCAATTCCAACCAATGAACTAAAAGTTTATGAAAGAGGTTGGACTAATAATTCCCCACATCTAAATCCTACACTATTAAAAATATGATTGGCAACCATGAGGACCTAGTTCTCTACACTAGGGAGAGCATCACTATCTGATTACCACACAGAACATGTGACAGGAATGGGACCCAATTCCTAACTACTCCCCACCATGACTATAGTCCCTCCAAATAACACGGGCCACCATCATGTCTGATGTGTACAACGAAAATCAAAAGTGAAACACTAATGGGTTCCTAAGAAGCACGGACACAAGTGTGGACACAAAAACGCCGACACAAAACTTTTGAAAAAATGTAAAACACAGCATGGCGGGAATGCAAAAAATATATATAATGTATATATTTATGTCACATATAGAAATGTTTTACTCGAGGATAATAAAAAATTTACAACATAAAGTTATTTATAATTCAAAACTATGTATTTCACAGTCTAACATCAAATTAGTATAAAAGCACATTATTTTTATTTTACAATTAGATCCTAAGTTATTTTCTTCGAACTTGCAACATGTTTCAAGGTGTTTAAGTGACGTGTGTCTCTCAAGTGTCCAAGGTGTGTCTGACTATAAAAAATTAACAAATAATGACACGCTTGGACAAGTGTCCGGAAGTGTCTGACATGGATATGATAACTTTCTTAAAAATTTCTGTACTTCTTAGATGGCTTCACATCACTCAAAAATCTAGCAAGCATGAACACTCTGTTATAGGAGTTGTACCTGTGTCGGACACCGACATGCATATGACCCTCCACTTTACGTGTTCGATTTTTTATATATTTATTTTTACATTGAACACTCCACAGACACGGCTTGGACACACATATCCTATTTTGGACACTTTAGGGACACACTGGGGGCTCAACTATAAATTTAAAACAAATTGTTGGATCGCAAGAAGAAGAAGAAGAAGAAGAAGAAGAAAAACAAGTAAGACATTAATATTGGTGGTTAATTTTGTTGTGTGTTCTTTTTATATTAGATGACAAAGGATAATTGATGCAAGGTAATGACGTTTTAATGTTTTTAGTAGTTTATAACTTTATAGTATTATGTATGGATGGAACAACTTTTTTGTTGTTAATACAATTGTTTACTTTATTTGATGTAATCGACTAATTGTGAATGATTTGTTGCCGATTAAATAGTAAAATATGTTGTCTTTTTATTTTAATCGGGATTATATTGTATATTTTTCACTTTTTTTTGTAAAATATATATATATATATATATGTATCATATAAAAATATATATATAAATATATTCTTGTGTTGGGTCCCTGCCGTGTCGTATCCTACATTTTTTTAAAATTGTCATGTCGGCTTCTTTGACACATATCGTTTCCAACACTCGTGTCCGTGTCCGCGCTTCTTAGTCAAAAATAGATTGATCTCTATGTCCCCAAAGTTCTCATTTGGCTGAGGTTGCAGCACTCTGTGACTGTCAGTAATCTTGAAAGACAATATATAACAACTTAATACATTTTTTTCCTTTTCTTCTCAAGCACACAAGGCTCCTTGACATACAATATAGCAAACCATACAACACATATATTACACATCCTACATGCAAACTTCACATTTTTTAAGCAATTTTTCAAATTCTAAAGATTAAGGGAAAGCATTGACAGGTTCTATAATATCTATCCTGAATGGAAGGGTTGAGTAATCTATAGCTTCTCTCCATCCACTGAAAAATATTAGTGCGTGCACTCATACACAAACACACACATAAACAGAGATAATTTCATTTTATATATAGTTAATAGAGAAACAGCCGCAAAACTTGAATCTTAAAACATAGGGACCCAAATTAATATCACACCACAAACATAACAAAGCTCAGAAATGACACATTGGAAAACAGTATTCACAACATGGCATTTACAGGAATTCATCAAGCATACAGCAGAGTCAAACATGTTTATTATCATAAGTAATACTGTAATTCCTAAGAGGATTGTCAATACAGTTACCAACAACAGTAACCCTCAAACTTATCGCATGTCCGGTGAATTTACTACCAACTCTTGTCTAGGCCTACTATGGGGCATAAATAGGTGGGCACTGAATAAAGTAATCAAAATATTTTACGAGGGAAACGATACCTAGCAACTACAGAATCCACTCTTACCATTCTGGAGTTCCACAAGCCATTGTTACCATCTACAAACTTCATTTACGGAGGGGCAGATCGTCTTTGGCAGCCAAGAGACCATATTAGCCAAGAATAGCTGCACTTAAAATGAGATTTCAGCTCTGAAGCTCATTGGATTGGAGGTCAAATCCTAATCATGCAACCTATAGTTTCAACGTGCAAACACTAGGCATACAACATCATCTCCTTAGTAATTCTGGTTTTGACTTTATTTCCGTTTTTTCAATTTAAAATTGTTTTTATGAAAAGTCAAACAACCAACATACATCTCGTGGTCCTTCAGGGTCACCAAAAACTTTGTGCTATCCAAAAATTTCTAAACCAAGGGGGCAAGGTTATACAGGTCCCATTTGCTCTATCCTCCAGAGCACCCAAACCAAACTGGCATTTAGTGTTTCAAATCCTTGTGCAAATAGTCCCCCAGAACCCTCTAAACTATCAATGACCACTAAGGCTTACCCTATTCAAATGGTCAAATCGTCAAGCCTCCCGACTTATTTTCATAAACCTGTGTATGAATACAGATCATTTATACTAGGTTAATTACTCTTCATTTAGTCTATCCAATGAATGAAATAACTTTTCAAAGTACATGACCTTCTTTTATTGCTTCAACTAAAATTCTCCACAATGCGAGAGAACAAGGAACAGTGGGAGTAAATGAATTTCTTCATACCTTTTTATAACTTAATTCTGGTGTCAGTATGCATAATTTTAGCCCATACCAAACCATAAGCCAAGCTACATAACGTTTACCAACAATAATCAATATGAATTCTATCATTTACTAGCGAAAAACACTTCTCAATGGATTCGGCTGGTCTAGAATCTAGATTTGTACATGCGCGACCGTTTGACGTGCAGACAATCAGACCCCTTCAATAGTAATAGGGTGGAAACCCGTAATATGTCGTCTATAAAGAGGAGCAACCAAGCACACAATCAAAGCGGAATGACGAAGTCTACAATCAAAACCCTAAATCTTGAACATCAATCAACACATCAGATTCAAATGAAGATATGAATTTATTAATTACAACGATTACCAGGTACGGATTGCAAATAAATAAATAAATAAAAGGAATGCCGAATTGAACCGAACAAATCGAGAAAATGAATTGAACGCAGAAAACCCTAAAATCAACTTTCGAGCCCTAACTCGCGGAGATCGACGGCGAAAATGCAGAGATTCGAAACCCTAAGAGACAGAAAGAGATAGTTATCGAGAGAGAACTTACAGCGATTAATTGAATGTTTCAGAGCTGCGAAGCCTGCCCTCGATGGATGTTACTGACCCGAAATGTTCGTTCGACTCGAAACTTTCTAATTGAAATAGAAGTGATAATATTCCTACCGGCTGTGTTTGGTTACGGAGACAGAAGTAGCCAGATTGGATTTACATAAACGAATTCCGGCAAATGTCCCTGACAAAGGTCATTTTTCTGTTTATTTCCTAGCCTAGGTACAGTTTTAATTTATTTCTGCAATCCAGGTTTGACACATTTATGAAAAGCGTTTTCGTTAAAAACGCCTTTTTGATAAGCGTTTTTATGTTGTGTTTTGAAATTCAACAAATTACAACAAACTTGGTATTAGAAACGTATAAACACTTTTCTAAAAAGCATTATTTATTCAATATAAGCGCCATTATGAATGACGTTTATTTCCTCCAAAAAGCGCCTTTAAGAATGGCGTTTTCTTCGTTAAAAAAATGCTATTCTTAAAGGCGTTTTTTGCGCTAAATATAACCTTAACTCTCGCGTCTCCCTCGATCTACACAGAAAACAGAGTTTTACTCTCTCCCTCGTGTCTCTCTCTTGCACAGGCTCTCTCTCTCCCTCGCGTCTCTCTCTCGCACAGTCTCTCTCTCGACCACATCAGGTATATACATATACATATACATATATATAGTAGATTTGTATATACATTTAGGGCAGATATAAAACTTCATTTGTATATATATATTTATACGTATAAATATAATTGTATACATTTGTAATAAGACATGTTATCATTTGTATATATACATTTATACATATATATATATAGTGGATTTGTTTTTTATTTTATTTGTTTTCTATTATTGTGAATTACTCAGATTTATTTTTATTTTATTTATTTGCTGTTGTTGTTTAAATTATATTTGAAAACAAAAAAAAATGTTTAGGTAAAGGAAAAAAATGCTCTGATTTCTTTTTCTCATACCTTGTCTCCCCACCAGGGTCACCACCACAATCTAAGAGAACTACTCCACCGCCAAGGTAATGTTAAAACAATGAAATTTTAAAAATCAATTATATGGTCTTTAGTTGAACTTTAGAAGTTTTGATTTCTATTCTCATAATTCTGTTACCATGTTGATTTAGTGGCTACAAAAGTATTTCAATCATCTATTGTTGTGTTTTATTTTTTGCTGGTAATAAACTTTGGGATAGTTAGAACTCCCTTTGACCCACTTTTGTGTGGCGCAGTTGATCATACTCAAAGTTTTAGGCAACAAAAATGTTTCATAATATATTTGAATAACCTTTTTGGGAACTATAATATAAATTTGAAGAAGGGTAATAGAGGAAAGTGATGATTAAAATTTTCAATTTTGAAATTTTGACACATAACGAGAGTGCTAAAGTATAGTAAAAAGGAAAATGTTTTGGTTTTTTTAAACAAAATAAAATATAAAATCCAAACAGCAATAGGAAAAAAGAAAATAGGAAAAAAGTTAAAGAAAATAAAAATAAAAAATATTAGTAACAATATTAATGGGTAACATTATAGGATCCTTTGAGAGGATCTTTAGAGGTGACGTGTCAAACCAAGGTATGAGCCTCTTATCCATTAACTATTAAACCAACATTGAAGCATTCAATATATATTCAACTTTATTTAATGCTTTTTTCTCATCCTTTTTACTTGAGTATTGCTTGTTTTAAAATTACAAAAGACAAGAATTGTAGAATACCATGAACACGAAGTTCTGGGCTGCTTCACTTGTTATGCTATTGAAACAAGGGAAGCAGATCCTTTTGGTTACACTAACGTGTTCAGTGGGCATGAATGAGGGAAACAACTCCTTTTGGTTATGATATTATTGCCACTTGGTCCGATGGTACTTTGTCCCGGTTTGCATAATTACTAATCATTGATTTTTTAATTCTTATAAGTGATATTGTGCATTAGTATTATATAATTTAATTATTATTCTTTAGCAAATTAACATGCGACTGGCACACTCTAATGTTTATGTGATGTGTAAAAACAAAATTATCGTAGTTATATATTGTTTTGAAATTGTTTATGTGCTTGTACTTAGGTGAGTTGGAATTAAAAATTGTTGTTTAAGTACTGTGTTGTAAGTTCAACAAGGTTCATTTTGAAATTATCGAAAGCATGACGATAACGGTAATGTTTTATTGGGGGGGAAGATAATACGAGATCACAAAGAAGGGATAACCTATGATAGAGAGGGTAGTGCATGTTATGATGTAGAACTGGGAACCTCATTTGATGGGTTACGGGACATGATCATTCCTATGATGGATGAGTATGAAGAACATACAAATATAAAGTTCATATGTAGATACCTTTTGAGACGAAATGGAGAAGTATTAATATATAAGAAGTTGTCGGTGAAGGACGACAGGACATTGCAAACTGTCGTAAATCTGCCTTCCAAATTTCCTGACTTGTATTGTGTTGAGATTTATGTTGTGAAGGAGGAGAGCACAATGACAATCAGTATCGGTCGTCAAGCTGTCAATTGGAGAGATGTCCAGTCCTACAGTAAAATCTTGACCCGGGGGGGGTGATGCGTCGGGCTTGGGGACATTTACTGAAATGCTTATAGTTGGGCAGAGTAGTCAAATAGCCTTCCCAGACGAGGCGCCGAGGCAACAAATGTCTAACATTTTCACCCCATACGAGGATTACTCACAGCGTCGGAGTAATGTTGAACAATTACATGACTATCAAAGTCCATCCAGACATCACCCACAATATGCTTCAGAGCAAGAGGGGTGCATAGAGGTGGGAAGTCCCAGTGCAAGTATGGATCCTATAGAACGACTTGTGGGCCTTGATGACATTGGTAGACGGGTAGTTGAAGATGAAGATGTAGATGTTGTTCAATCTGATGAAGAAGAGAAAGATATTAATGTTTTACTAAGAAATGATGATAATGATGACTCTGATGACGATGGGCAAGAACAAGTCAACGTTCTTGAATTGAATGACACCCCGGTGCCCTTTTTTACAAACTTGGATGGGATAGATCATTCTGTAGCTGGTCGAGACTTATACCAGCGCGGTCCGACATGGTCAGATTCTAATCTAGAGTTTGCAAAAGGGATGGTTTTCAAAGACAAAGATGCAGTGATCCGTGCATGTAATTGGTATCATGTAAAGAGGAACAAACATTATTATATTGTGGAAACAAATAAAAATGTTTGGAGCACGAGGTGCAATCACGATTGCCCTTGGAAACTGCGTGCTTGTTTGAAGAAGAAGCATACTTTCTTTGAGATCACAAAATACCTGGGGCCTCATACATGTTTACATGGGATGGAGAGTTTGGATCACCGCAACCTCAATTCGATATTCATTGCTCACATGATTAAGACACAAGTGGCGGTAAATTCGTATGT
The DNA here is from genome assembly GCA_033060915.1 of Euryodendron excelsum. NCBI lineage: Eukaryota > Viridiplantae > Streptophyta > Magnoliopsida > Ericales > Pentaphylacaceae > Euryodendron > Euryodendron excelsum. The sequence continues at coordinate 35,032,158 of CM065395.1, forward strand.
ATTGTAAACTAATAGTAAGATGTTTTGATATTATCCAGTAATGGTATAATCTATTGGAATTTAAAGTTTTCATTTGTTGTCATGTATAGTAAGACCCTGGATGGAAGATAGCTTCCATAATAGAGAGTGTAAAAAATGGGACAGGTTTCACAGTATCGTACAAAAAAGCATGGCTTGGAAGAACAAAAGCCATTGAAATGGTTTTTGGGGATTGGGATGATTCGTATGAAAAGCTACCAAGGTATATGAGAACATTGCAGTTTAGGAACCCGGGCACAGCTGTGATTTTGGAAACACGTGACTTTCCAATGTCAACCAATGTCGTGCTTGACAGAATTTTTTGGGCATTTCGACCATGCATTGAGGGTTTTAACCACTGCCCGCCAGTGATATGTATCGACGGTACCCACCTTTATGGAAAATATACTGGAGTGTTGTTGATTGCTGTGGCCAAAACTGTTGCCAACAACATTTTTCCTCTAGCCTTCGCTGTAGTTGAATCGGAAAACTATCGTGATTGGTCATGGTTTATCTACCATGTTAGGCATGTTATTGTGCCAGGAAAAGAGGGGATCACATTGATTTCTGATGGGCATGCAGCTATATTGAGTGCGGTAAAAGATTACTGGGAAAGGGCACGAGACGGGCAACCAGCTGGGGTCCATTGATATTGTCTTAGGCACTTTAAAAGTAATTACCAAAAAAAGTTCAATAATGCTAAAGTTAAGGATCTTATATGGAAAGTTGGAATTGCCCGTCAAGTGCGCAAGTTCGACTAGGTAATGGATGAAATAAAAAATTTACAAACGGAGTCAACGGCAAAAGCATTTCGTGACCTGTGCAAGGAAGACCCCAGTAAGTGGACATTGGCGTATGACGGAGGTTATCGTTAGGGAGTTTTAACCACCAATGATTCAGAGTGCTATAATAATGTCTTAAGAGATGCACGAGACTTGCTTATAACTGCATGTGTTCAGGTTACTTTCTACCATTTGGTGGCAACTTTCACCGAGCAACGATTACAAATCGGTCGTGCCGTAGAGAATGGGTTGAGGTACACATCGAAAGTACAAAGGAAGATAGAATCTTATCAAGCTCGATCGGCAATGCATCGCCTTAATGTCTTTAATTAGTAATGTCACATAATTTATACAGTTCACTTTTTATTTCACATTGAGTATTCATATATTTGTATAAGTCTCAATGTCTATTGCAACCGCCTTGTGATCATATTTCAATTGCAGGGCTCAGGATTCTGCTGAGGTTATTACAAATCCAATAGGCACGAAAGGGAACAATAGACATCCGGTGACTCTGAATCCTCCCTCGTGTGACTGCGGAAAATGGGTCATCTATCATTATCCTTGTTCGCACATGCTGGCAGTATGCGCAAAAACAGGCAGACAACCATGGGGCTTAATTGCTCCTCAGTATAACCTCGATGTTTACGATCACGTGTACGAATCAAATTTCGAACCGATGGTGCACGAGCATTATTGGACTTCATACAATGGTCCTAAGGTCATTCCAGATCCCACCTGTCAACAAGAAGCCACTCCTAGGCGACCAAAAAACAAACGAATTGAGAATGAGATGGACGTTTCTAGAAGACGTCAAACCAATAATTATGGCATTTGCAAGCAACAAGGCCATGATAGGCGTAAATTTCCAAACCGGATTGCCTGACTTATGTATTGCAAGGACAATTAGCTAGCTAGTAAAGACTTATTTTGTATTTGTAATTCAGATAATGGGTAGTTCTATCTGTATGTGAACTTAATTATATTACTATATGTTGTATGGAGTTGTCATAATTTTCTAAGCCAATCACTTCTGTAGAGTTGATATAATTTTGCAAGGCTGAACGCAGTTGGCACATCAATAATAGCTTTCTCAGGCATTCATTCACATGGCATACAGATATTACATCAATATTAGTTGATATAATTTTGCAAGGCTGAACGCAGTAGTCAACTCATTCACATGGCATGCAGATATTAGCCTTCTCCGTGACATGCTTTATTTATTCATCTGCCTTACTAGATTTTGTAGAAAATGTGGACACTTTACATTATTGCATTATTTTGTTCTGGACAATCATATTATATACATGTGCTAATGCATGTCACAATGCAGGGGCTATGGAGGCAGGATTGTTAGGGCCAGTCGAGACCACGATGCTGACGATGCAAGCCCATCATCGCTCGTTGTACATATGGGAGCATGGGGTACATCAATTCATATATTACATTTACTTACAAGGGCATTTTTAAGTTTTTAACATTGAGGCCTTTGACTTCATACTCCAATTGTCGCACAGGGTACGGAGGCTCTACAGTGCAGACGCGGTGCTTCCCATCCGTATGATGTACAGTTAGACCCGCGTGTCTTGCAGTATGTAGTACAGGCTAGTTTTTACAGTGTCTACCATCTTGGGCCCATCCGTTTGGACCACAGTTTGATTACCGCTTTAGTAGAGCACTGGCGAGAGGAGACACACACGTTCCATCTCCCTGTAGGCGAGGCCACCATCACATTACAAGATGTCTCTATTCTGTTGGGACTACCTATTGACGGGGACGCCATCATACGACAACACCTGCCTACTACAGTGGTGGACTGCCAGGAGCTTTGTCTACGGTTATTGGGTATTGCCCCTGCCGCAGATTAGTTCAGGAAGGGCCGTCTCAGACTTGGTTGGCTCCGTGACACATTCCAGGTGCTTCCAGAGGATGCTAATCAGGTTACAGTCCAGCGGCACGTACGTGCCTACATTATGCGACTAATTGGGGGGATACTATTCCCAGATTACTCTCAGACCTATGTGCGAGTGGCTTATCTTGCATTTTTAGAGCACTTTTCCATCGCGGTGAGATATAGCTGGAGCAGTGCAGTCCTAGCCATGCTTTACAGGTATATGTGCCGGGCGGCGAGGCCTGGTGCTAAGCAGATTACAGGAGCACTCCTACTTGTACAGGTAAAAAGGCTGGCATAATTTACAGTGTTTTATAATAATGCCTATGTTACTTAGTTTTATAATAATGCCTATGGCACACCCATTTTGTACAGATATGGGCATGTGAGCGGTTCCCACGCATGTGCCCGCATAGCATGGAGGACCCGACTTAGGCCCAATAGTCATTACTTGTAGGAGGGGTGCAGTTCCCTGCCGAACCATGGGGAGTTAGGTATGAATAAATTGCGTTCACTTTTTTTACCTAAAATCATTCATACAACATTTATCATTCATACAATATGTTTTGATATTGTTACAATATGTTTAATGTATATGTCAGATGGAGAGTATACAAAAACCAGCTAGACCGTTTGCGGCCAGATGAGTTACGTATAACATGTTCGAAATTGTAATTCATATTACTTAGTTGTCCTATCACTGGTTATAAAACAAGTACTTTCAATGTAAACGTTTGCAGTTCACCTGGAGGCCATACGATGCGATCATGCATACACTGCTAACTTATTGCCGGGCAGGGAGGGATATATGGCTGACTTGGTCCCCTTTAGTATGCTTAGAGGTTGTTGAGCTACATTTACCTGATTGTGTCTTACGACAGTTTGGGTTCAGGTAGGATGTACTAGTGAGTGCTATACCTTGCTTAGGTTACATGCTATTAACATGCACGGGAGACGACGCACCACTGATTGGAGCGAGATTCATGCGGAGTATATCAACCGATGGGAGCATAGGTGTGATCATCTGGTAGCTGGGGTTCCTGATGTTGCACAGATACGATATGACTATCCATACATGGTGTGGTACCGCCGTATTACACGCCCACTGGTGGGCAATCCTGCTCATCTGCCTGCTACTGGATACCTTAAGGTTGGCTCTATAGTTGAGATTGCGGTTAGTAAAGCCATAACATTTTCATTTGTTTTAACGTCACTTGTATACATGAGTTAGTTATACATGTTTTCCCTCATTTTTGTAGGCCCGCCATGTCACATCCATACATGAGCACTCAGATCGTGCCATTTATACGTACGGCACGCCAGCTGCATTGCAGGATCTGTTGGGGACTGCGGAATTTCCCACGACCTGGCTATAGTGTATACGCATACTACCAAAAAATCTGATCTGATTAGCATAGCCTAATCTACGTGATTAGAATCGTACCTTCGAGATCTCTCTAGTTTAATCCCGAAAGCAGGAATCAGCACCAAGCACGAATCAGCAAGCTCGAACTCAACCTTCGGACTTCTGCTGTATTCCTCGTACACGCCTTGCTCTATAGAGAGTGGGCTCGCTGCTGCTAGGGTTTCTCTTCCTCACAAAATCGTGTATCTCTCAATTATGTGTAGAGTGTGTAACCCTAGCAGCTCTTAGAGCGCGTATATATATAGGCTACAACAGGGACCATAGGATTAGTATAATTAGGGCTTCCTACGCAAATAAGGACTCCTAATCCAACCAGGATTAGTCTTTATTTACGTAAATTATAATTCATACCACTAAGGAATTATAATTGCACTCCCTGTTATACTAGAAATTATATTTCGAGCTCCATATTATTAAATGCTTATTTATCTCCCCACGTTAAGATTACAGATACCCGTCTATTAAATTAAATTACTGACAATTAAATTTAATAGACTTATTTAATTCCTTGAGACCTTCCACTTAACTTATTTGATATGTCGGATTCATAATCCACCTGCAGGGTTTGACATAATCAAAACTTATAAGCATCCTCAAGGGGGTATCATCAATCCCTATACGGGGACGTAGATTCCATCAATAATAAATATTCACCATACACGTAATGTCATTGTCCAACTCACTGAGTTTATTGACCCTTAAAGAATCTCACTCTTCTATGAATCAAAACAATAAATACTACATGCACGTGTCTATTTATTACATTAGGATTAAGAGCATAAGCACTCATAATAATCATGAGGTATTAATTGTTTTATATAGTCAGTATAAAAACAATTACCCCAACACGGTCCTGTTCAATACACACAAAGTGTACTAGTGCAAGGAGTTGGAACTATACCATTCCCCACAGTCAAGACAGACCTATTAAAATCTTGTACTACAGTCCTACTGATGGTGTGTCCATTTCCATCTAAGACTGCGAACGATTAACTTATATTCCATAAGAACCGATGATCTGATCTTCCGTGTGTAAGTCGTACTCTACACACCAAATCATCTACTATATAGAATAAGAGACACACATGCATAATCATTAAATAAATAACGCAAAGCAAACATTTCTCACACAGATTCTCATTAAAATGGAATAACTAATTTATTAATAAATACTAAAGTCACTTCATAAAGCATGTCTTTTAGTATAAATTTCCAACAGGATCTGTATAGGGTACATGACATTAGTACCACGTTACTTCATGTATTACGTGAGCATAAGTGGATTGGACAGTCGGCAGCTCCCTCTCCCGTGCAGCCACCCCCCCCCCCCAGGATCATCCGAGCATCAGCTGCCACAGTCTATCGATACTTGTAGACCATCCTCATCGCATGTGACTCATACGATGCTAGCGTACACGTATCACGGTGAGTCACGGGATGTACCATCTTCATCACATGCGACTACTTACGAGGTCAGACCGCGTCGCCGCACTACCCGCCACATTAGCTCCCTTGTTACGTATGACCAGGGATCTGCTTAGTCGGGACTAGGCGATGACGAGGACGAGGACGCTGACGCATATGATGACCCATTGTTAGATTCAGGACAACATATCGAGACGTCCTTTATGCATACAGAGGGTCGGGTTTCACCTGTCATGTTGTCGCAGTTGATGTTCGCATTCCCACCATCATATGCAGAGGGGCCATCGTTGATTACCCAGTCGACCAGCGGGCATCCAGAGGGTTTAGTGGTAGCGCAGATCACACACGTAGATGCACTCCCTACCGATGACTTACATGATGCTTCACAGATCACACAGGTAGAGGCACAACCGCAACCATCAATACCACGTGTCTATGTCTGTAGGTCGAGAAGAGATAGGAGGCCACCCTCGTGTGGTATAGGAGGTCGAGTATAGTAGCTATGGTATTTAGTTTTGTGCCTAAAACTTTTTTTTTAGGTCCATTTGTTGTTGTGGAGTTTGTTATGGAAACTTTTTTTGAAGGTCATGTATAGTACTTAGGGTATTTAGTTTTTCATTTTGTATTGTATTTTATTAAAAAAATTGTTACAACATATATAAAGTATAGTTCAACTTTTATATGGCCTTCGTATGATCATGTCATTTTATAAAATATTACTGTTGCTGTAGTTCATTGTATGAAACTTTGTACAAAAAAATTTAACAATTTTTGAAAATGGTGGGGTACGAATTCAACCTGTGACTTTAAACAATTACGTGAAGGTTTCATGAATTCACATGACTATCAGGAATCTATTCACGTGAATCACATTAATCCGTGACTAGTCCCTTAATAGTAAAGCGTATGCTGTATTGTCTCATTCGGTCACTAATCCCTTCAAAAAGCAACCTTGCCAAGGGAGGTAGCCCGATATTAAAGTATAAATAGGGAAAGGGTGGCCCGGGTAATGCAAATAAAGGGGTTTGACCATGTCTTGAGGGTTACCCCTTAGTGGAGACAGATGGGGGTTGCTCAAAACAGCGTCGGAGTAATGGGGGTTGTCCATTGTTGGATAATTTGTCGGAGTGATGAACATTTATTAATGCCGATCCTACAGATATGGGGGGTGTACATCATCGGATGTCTCGGAATGGGAGGTCTTGGGAAATTGGGTTTGCTCCTTCGCTGATGGGGTAGGGCTTGTCGGCACCCTTTGCTTACCAGTGGTGCTTTCTCATTCACAAAGCACCATTGCGAGGAGTCATGTCAGCGTCCCTTGTTTACCTGTGCTGCTTTTTCCTTCACAAAGCGTCACTGGGAGGAGCCCTGTCAGTGTCGCTTGCTTACCTGTGCAGCTTTCTTCCTCACAAAGCGCCACTGGGAGGAACCTTGTAAGTGTCCCTTGCTTACCTGTGCTGCTTTCTCCTTCACAAAGCGCCACTGGGAGGAGCCCTGTCAGCGTCGCTTGCTTACCTGTGCAGCTTTCTCCCACACAAAGCGCCCCTAGTAGGAGCCTTGTTAGCGTCCCTTGCTTACCTGTGCTGCTTTCTTCTTCACAAAGCGTCACTGGTAGGAGCCATGTCAACGTCCCTTGCTTATGGGTTCACACATCATGTGAAGGTTTCTAGTTTGATGGTGAATAGTCACTTCTGGATAATTTTCAAGCGTTTTTTGATATTTTCTTAAACCGTCAATAATACAGTTAATAAAGCCTGCATTGTTCTTGACACTTCATGTGAAGGTTGCAAGTTCGATGGTGAATAGTCACTTCTGGATAATTTTCACGTGTTTTTTGATCTTTTCTTAAACCATCAATAATACAGTCAATAAAGCTTGCATTGTTCTTGACACTTCACGTGAAGGTTGTAAGTTCGATGGTGAAATCTCTTCTGGATCATTTTCACGTGTTTTTTTATCTTTTCTTAAACCGTCAATAATACAGTCAATAAAGCCTGCATTGTTTTTTACCCTTCACGTGAAGGCTGATGCTGCACACAACCCAATGAATTCACGTGAACCCATTAATCATGCATTGTATTGTATTGGCTATATACACATTGTTTGAAGATATGAAGAAGTGCCAAACCATACTTATAAAGATGTCGAAGATGCCAAAGCGAAAAGGATTATTTGGGGCATCGTCTAGTCGTTCGGTTCCAAGCAACGAGACAGTTCAAAACCAATCCTCAGCTATCCATGCGGTGCGTACATACACGGACCCAGTCGGTAACAAATGGTATGGTTGAAAACGTTGCTTTCTTAACAACCTATCCTAATGCACGATACTATGGGTCCGGTCAGCCACATATTTATCGGCGAGGCATCCTTACATCCACCCCGCGGGGTCACCGACGACCAATGCATATATAGAAAGCCGTGCGAAGACCTGTTTGATAAACGTTGTGAACAAGAGATGTATTGCTGATGGCATGGCCTCCGTGTCCCAAAGGCCCATTCGGCAAAGCTGTTCAATATGAGATCACCTAACAAGAAGGTCATCGAAGTGCTGGAACACGAGATTGATCAAATGCAACAAAGGTTGGATAGATATCATTTTACAGAGCATGCAAAGCTAGAATGTATTAATCCAACACAACGAATATTAGAAATTATTTAAGATCCATTACTACTTTCTGACCCAGAACTTTCAGACTTCTCGAAAGAAGAAGGTGACGATGACTTTCAAAACTATCTACCTAGTAACCTTAGCGTTGCTGGGAAACCACTATGTTGCTATGAACATAGTCCATAAAGCTTGTTAAGATTTGTAATTCAATATTATGTAAAAATAAGTTTTTTCATATAATATGTGCGAGTTTGGGTCATATTTGCCATTATGTTTTTGGGGTTTGGGTCATAATTGCCGGTTTAGAATTTCAATATTTGCCGAAAACGTTACTCAAAGTTTTAGAATTTCAATACTTAGGTTTTTCGAGTTGAGCCAACTCGAGCTTCGGGGTACCGAAACGGGGAGAAAGGGTCTGGAGAGTGCGACACTTGACGGGAGGTACCGGTGTAACACCAGTGACATGTGGGAGTTGACGGCATGTCAATCGGTGTCCTAGGTTAGAAGTTACGCAAAGTTTTACAATTTCAATACTTAGGTTTTTCGAGTTGTGCCAACTCGGGCTTCGGGATACCAAAATGGGGAGAAAGGGTCCGGGGAGTGCGAAACTTGACGGGAGGCACACGTCAATCGGTGTCCCGGTTTGGAAGTTATGCAAAGTTTTAGAATTTCAATACTTAGGTTTTCTGAGTTGTGCCAACTAGGGCTTCGGGGTACTGAAACGGGGAGGAAAGTCTGAGGAGTGCGAAATTTGACGGGAGGCACCGCTGTGATACGAGTGACGTGTGGAAGTTGACGGCACGTCAATCGGTGTCCTGGTTTGGAAGTTACGCAAAGTTTTACAATTTCAATACTTAGGTTTTTCGAGTTGTGCCAACTCGGGCTTTGGGGTACTGAAACGGGGAGAAAGGGTTTGGGGAGTGCGAAACTTGACGGGAGGCACTTGTGTGGCACCAATGACGTGTGGGAGTTGACGGCACGTCAATCAGTGTCTCGGTTTGGAAGTTACGCAAAGTTTTAGAATTTCAATACTTAGATTTTTCAAGTTGTGCCAACTCGGGCTTCGGGGTATCGAAACGGGGAGGAAGCGTCCGGGGAGTGTGAAACTTGACGGGAGGCATCGGTGTGACATGAGTGACTCGTAAGAGTTGATGGCATGTCAATCGATGTCCTGGTTTGGAAGTTACGCAAAGTTTTAGAATTTCAATACTTGGGTTTTTCGAGTTGTGCCAACTCGGGCTTCGGGGTACCGAAACAGGGAGGAAGGGTCCGGGGAGTGCGAAACTTGACGGGAGGCACCGGTATGACACGAGTGACGTGTGGAAGTTGACGGCACGTCAATCAGTGTCCCGGTTTGAAAGTTACGCAAAGTCTTAGAATTTCAATACTTAGGTTTTTTGAGTTGTGCCAACTCGGGCTTCGGGGTACCGAAACGGGGAGAAAGGGTCCGGGGTGTGTGAAACTTGACAGGAGGCACCGGTGTGGCACCAATGACGTGTGGGAGTTGACGGCACGTTAATCGGTGTCTCTGTTTGGAAGTTACGCAAAGTTTTACAATTTCAATACTTAGGTTTTCCGAGTTATGCCAACTCGGGCTTCGGGGTACCGAAACGGGGAGGAAGGGTTCGGGGAGTGCAAAACTTGATAGGAGGCACCAGTGTGATATGAGTGACGTGTGGGAGTTGACGGCACGTCAATTTACGCCAAGTTTTAGAACTTCAATACTTGGGTTTTTCAAGTTGTGCCAACTCGGGCTTCGGGGTACCGAAATGGGGAGGAAGGGTCCGGGGAGTGCGAAGCTTGACGGGAGGTACCGGTGTGACACGAGTGACATGTGAGAGTTGACGGCACGTCAATCGGTGTCCCGGTTTGGAAGTTACGCAAAGTTTTAGAATTTCAATACTTACATTTTCCGAGTTGTGCCAAGTCGAGCTTCGAGGTACCGAAACGGGGAGAAAGGGTTCGGGGAGTGCGAAACTTGACGGGAGGCACCGGTGTGGCACCAGTGACGTGTGGGAGTTAACGGCATGTCAATCGGTGTCTCAGTTTGGAAGTTACGCAAAGTTTTACAATTTCAATACTTAGGTTTTCCAAGTTGTGCCAACTCGGGCTTCGGGGTACCGAAACGGGGGGGAAGGGTCTGGGGAGTGCGAAACTTGACGGGAGGCACCGGTGTGACACGAGTGACGTGTGGGAGTTGACGGCACGTCAATCGGTGTCCCGATTTGGAAGTTACGCAAAGGTTTAAAATTTCAATACTTGGGTTTTTCGAGTTGTGCCAACTCGGGCTTCGGGGTACCGAAACATGGAGGAAGGGTCCGGGAAGTGCGAAACTTGACGGGAGGCACCGGTGTGACACAAGTGACGTGTGGGAGTTAACGGCACGTCAATCGGTGTCTCGGTTTGGAAGTTACACAAAATTTTAGAATTTTAATACTTAGGTTTTCCGAGTTGAGCCAACTCGGGCTTCGGGGTACCAAAACGGGGAGGAAGGGTCCAAGGAGTGCAAAACTTGACGGGAGGCACCGGTGTGACACAAGTGACGTGTGGGAGTCGACGGCACGTCAATCGGTGTCCCGGGTTGGAAGTTCCGCAAAGTTAAGTTCAACAGGTGTAGGAATAAGGTTTCCTAATAGAAAAGCCATTTGAAATGGCGTTTTTTTGGCTGTTATAAAAGCCATTTCGAATGGCGTTTTTACGCATGTTTCTCGTATTTTGCTTACATATTTTCTTGGGCGAAATTGAAGTATTTAATGTAAAAACGCTTATCAGAAAAGCGTTTTTAACGAAAACGCTTTTCATAAAAGCGTCAAACCTGGGTTGCAGTAATAAGTTAAAACCGCACCCAGGCTGGGAAATAAACAAAAAAATAACCTTTGTTAGGGAAATTTGCCACGAATTCCACTACTTGGATGAGATCTTAAATTAATTGGTGGACTAACAGGTGTAGTGGGGTAACTCCCTGACAAAGGTAATTTTTTGTCTTAATTCTCGACCTAAGGGCTGTTTGAACTTTATTCAGTAAGGTCAGTTTAGCGTTTTTTCAAAAAGTATTTTTAATAAAAACGTTAATTCAAAAAGCATTTTATTCGAAAATGCTAATTCAAAAAGCGTTTACATTAAAAACGCTAATTCAAAAAGCGTTTTTAAATCTAATTCACAACCTATTTCTCGAGGCGGAAAGCCTACCCACCCCCTCCAATTTCAGGCTTTCAGGACCGATTTTTACCACTTAGTCTCTTCAGAATCGACCCAAACAACCCAAACGCAACACTTCTAATCTGGGTTTTGGGTTTCGAAGACGATGTTTGTTTCTGAATCTCATTGCAGCCTCAAGACACAGAGCAGCAGTTCTGGCAGGGACGTGAAGAAGAACGGCATTTGGGCTTTTACAGCAGTTCTTTTCTCCACTTTCTCTCTCTCTTCACTATAATTTGGACTTTATTAAAAACGCTTTTTGAATTAGCATTATTTAGCTTTTTCAATTACCGTTTTTAATGAAAACGCTTTTTTAATTGACTTTTTATCTGTTTAAATATGAATAAAATATTTTTTGAATTAGCGTTTTCTTTAAAAACGCTTTTTAAAAAAGCACTAAACTAGCCTAGCTGAATAAAGTTCAAACAGTCCCTACGTTGAGAATTAATACGAAAAATTACCTTTGTCAGGGAAATTATCCGATGGAGTTCGTTTCAATGTTTGATTTGCCCATCCCAAAAGAATAAAATAATTGTTTCTTCCAAACCACTCTTCAATTATTGGATTTTTTTATTTTCTTTTTTTTGGGTGGTTTTGGACTTAAATAAGTTTTTTTTTTAGGCCTGGTTTGAATCATTTTTTTAAAGACTTTTTTAATTAATCTTTTACTAGTTTTTAATAATTCTGGTAAAAAAAAACTAAAAGTCTAAATTGAAAGCCTATAAAAAAGATTAAAAAAATACAAAAAAATCTCAGTTAAATAACCTCATATTTTTTGTTAACAAGGTCAAAAGGCTAACTAAAAACCCATAAAAACATAAATTTTTTTAATTTTAGCCGCTAAAAATGCCAAAAGACTAAATTAAAAGGCCATTACAAAGATAGAAAATTGAGTTTCAATTGAAAAACCTTTTAGTTTTCAATAAAAAGAACCAAAGACCTAAAATAAGCCTATGAAAAATGATCAAAATTGAATTTCAGTTGATGAAAACTAGTTATAAAAGCAGGGTAAAATGAAGTTCCTGCCACACTAATCAACTCTTTTCTTTGCATTAACGTGGCCTCTTTGAATCACAAATAAAGATTTTACTAATTAAACTAATTAATGTTTTTATATAAGAATTTCAATATACCAACTTTACAAACTGAACCATTTCTGAAGAGAAAAAGTTTACAGCTTAAGCGTTACTTACATGGCTTAAAGTTCAAACCTCCCTCTAAAATTCTCTGATGCTTATAGGAGTCAATCTGTAGCTGCTGATCTCTCTCTCTCTCTCTCTCTCTATGAGCACACACATTATAGGATCCTCAACAATAGTGCAACATCATAGGTGTCCACCATCATCATCATCATCATCATCAGGAGAAGAAGAAGAAGAAAATGAATATCCAAACATAATGAGGGTGATCTTGTATTATCTAAAGAAAATGAATCGAAAACTTAATTTTTCCAAAAAACGCAGGGGGGGGAGAGAGAGAGAGAGAAAGACTAATGCACTGATTTACATCTGATAAGCAAACTGCTAATAGGTACCCTAATTTAAAGAAGAATCAACAAGGTCGATGTTCACAAGTGGATCCCAAAATGTTTGTATGTACACCTCTATCACAATGATGGGAAGAATAAATTAAAATCATTGGTCATAATTGGCCTTTTATACATCAAATGGGTTCGACCAAGAAAGAAAAGCCCTTATGCATTGCCCGACCTTCATATCTTGTGGAAGGAAAAAAAATCTGAAAGATGCCTCCTTAATGCAGTCTTGAACAAATTAATGTTATGAAGGGGGTGAAAAAAAAAAAAGAGAAAGAAAAGAATCCGGTTTGAAGAAGTAACCAACTCAAAACGCTGAGGTCCGTTCACCTGAAGGCCATGTAGCAGATCTATGGACTTCTAAAAGCAGGTGATGCTTGTGCCACAAAAATCTCCGAGCAAGGAGGTCAGCTTCCCAAATGAAGAAGTAATATATTCTTGCACAGCTCGTGAAGGTGCTTGAACTTTCGTACTTCTATCAGATCAACATCCAGCCGCTTTCAAGAAGTTATCATATGGACTTGATGCAGGTAGCCTGAAGGAGTGAGGATGATGCTGGTACTCAGTTGCACACATCATAAGAACAGTACCTACTGATGATTTGTTCGCATTGGCAGTGAAGTTCTGGTCCAAGAATGGATTGCCAACCTGCTTTTGCAATTATTTTGGGATATCAGATTGATCCTCAGAACATGCATAACAGTAGTAGTATTTTAAACGTGAAAGCATTAAGGAACTAGACTCCATTATTGTGAAGTGTAAATCCTTGTGCTCCCTTAACTATAAAAAATATGTCTACATGTGTGTTTATACTGTATATGTTTCGTATACAAGTGAAGTGCTCTGGTAGAGAGTAATAGTATGCACAAATGACACTTGAAGGTGCTTTTTCATTTCCATTTAAACTTGCTTTAAGATTGTGATGTAGGTATCCATTTGTGTTTCTTTGATCTCATACTAAAGGACCCTATTATTGCCCAGACAGAAAATTTGAGGAGTTAAAAAGGAACTGGATAGTATCATACGAGCCTAATGGGGTACGAATATATGGTGAATTCAAGTTTCCACCTCATACATGCACATAGATATATAAATATGCATGTAAACTGTCTTATGCGTGTTCACACATATAAATAGGCGACAAGAAGGCATAAGCCTCATGGATATTCAGATCTACAGTTACCATATGCAAATGCAACCAAACCGGAAACAGGAGAAGTACAAATAGAGGTTTATCAATTTAAATGCCTGAGCCTTGTATATCTTTCTAAAAGCATTGACTTATATATTAAGATGCAACGTAAACAATACCCACTATATAAGAAATAATCTACTGTTAATGTCTATGCCAGTTGGAGTGTACTAAATCAAGAAAGTACCCCTTGGAAATCCCCATCAACATGGGCATGAGAAACCACCTTCTCCTCTTCATCGTAACTTTCTGAAGTTATGCTCAGCATATTTTCCTGCCTCTGCTGGCTGTTCATCAAATAGGACATCTTCTGCTGCTTTCCCATCAGAAGTGCTTCACAGTGTCCAGCCATTTCCTTGTAAGAAACATCAGGTGCAGTGCACACAGAGAGTCTCCCAACTTGGTGTGCTGTCTCCAAAACCTGTGTGCATATAGAAAACTGTTAAGTAATTGTGTAATACACTGTTTTAGCATAAGCAATTGAGAACCAAATGGATAAATTCATCCTCAGCTGGTTGTGCGCATTGTTGTATGCAAATGTAAATATGATACAGTGCACAGGTCAGGCACGAGTGAAACCATAAATTGGCCTTAGAAACTATGCACAAATAATATGGGACAGCATAACAATTTTTTTATTAATACCATGGTGAAGCAAAGATCACGATAAAGGTGAAAATCTAAGGTATGACTTGAATCAGAAAAAGAAAATGATCTAGCCTGGATTAAAAGAGAACCTCTATAGTAGTTAAAGACTAAAAAACCCATCGACAACAAGACCAGCTAAGTAGCATGGACTCTTCTAGGGAGGAGACGCGTCCATGTGGACTTGTAATGATCACCTATACTTCTTGGACATGCAGTTTTGAAGTTGTTTTATTGTAACTTCAGCTTACTACAGAAGTACGTTTCCTGGTTCAAGCACCCATACTACATAAAACACCTTAAATACACACCAAATTTGTGAAATACCCCTTAAGAACTTGCTTTCATTCCATTTAACCATACCATGTAAGCAAAAGTTAGGATGATTATTGATGCATTATAAAAAAAAATTCCCATTTGACTGCGTCATAGGATAAGTTACATATTATTTTCATTAAAAGGGCAACATTTCATCTGAACTTGAATGTTCCTGACCAGTCTCTGGAAAATTTTTTCCAGTATGCTCCAGAAATAGGTAAAAATTAGTGTTAGGTAAAGTTGCAAGCAATTAGAGAAGAATTTCAAGCATATCCGTCATTTTTGGGTGCCCTTCGTTGAAAATTGCTTCATGTACCATTATATAAGTTGAAGGCTTGGGTTGAAAATTCTAATAAACTATTACTTGAACAAGTGGTGAACCAATTTCAGTCCAATAATTACCCCATGAGATCATCTTTTATTTTCCCCTTCCTAGTTACTGAAGAAACAACAACTGACTAATAAAAGATGCGATGATGACATACTGATTCTAGAAGTTGATTGACACTCAAGAGATCAGAGGTTTCAATGGAGTGCTCTAAATTATGCTTGGCTTGACTGTCAAATGAACCTGGAAGAGAATCATCATCTATTGCAAAAATTGGACCAACCTGCACATCAAAAATAAGAATAATCAAATCTGAAAACCTGATTTCAAATGGTAAATTTTGGAGGTGATCCACAGTAATTACCTCATCCATAGAATTATGGTCATTCGAATCAAACTTATATGCTATTCTTGGAGTGTCAATGAATTGGGCTCCTAGAGGACACACGTCATCAGGTAAAAATTCGTTGAGCAATTGTTCCCTTATAGTGGACAACTGAAACTGCAGAAAAGAAGTTTCAAGTCATGAACAATATTTACAGGGTAAAACTTATGTTTTAATGATGAAAGAAGTCCTAGAGGCTTAAACTATCAATATAAAAGCTTACATCTGATGACTTATCCAAACTCTTCACAATCACAGCTGCCAAGGATTCTTTATTCTGGTCCTCAGTGATCTCTATTTCTGAAAGAGATTTTGAAGCAGAACTATCATCTTCTTTAGATCCATATATATTCTTGGGACAGTGAGATCCAGTGTTTAATGCCTCTAATTTGCAATCTTCAACTAAATGCAGGAACGGATCCACCTGAGAAAATATAGACATATTGAGACATATATGAGGTAGCTTTCGTGATGTAAATGATAATGAGCACACAAAAGAAAACCAGAAAGAATTGGCTTTCAGCAGCAACGATTGCTTTAAGCAGTAGTCTCACATGCAAAAACATGAAAGTACAGAAGAAATTCTTGCGAGAGAAGTAGTATGTCAAAATCCTCCTCAGTAAATGGCAATCAAATGGAAAAAAAGCTTATCAGAGATTAACCACCTACCGTTTTATCTGTAAGTGTAGCCTTGACACATCGAATAAGGGGAAGTACATTGTATGCTTTAGATGAAAAGATAATCATTGAAGTTGCCAAGGTAAAGAGGGATCTGCGACGTGACGGTGGCACTGGCCCTGTGGAAACAACAGCATCATTTCCTGAGTTGATACGGTTGATGTACCATTAAGTCAATCTTACTCCTTCATTACATCACTACCATGAGATTTGATTAAACAACATAAAGGAAAATAAAGAACCAAGAAGAAACAAGTAGAGTCCAGTCATTTCCTAAGAACCTGTATCTTTATCCCTGCAAACCTGTATTGTTTAGAAGCCTCATTACAGCATGGGCTTCCCCCAGAACATGTTTCATTAGAATAAAATGATGTAGAATAATTTTGAGTAATATTTCAAATGCAACTTCGTTTGGACCACTGTGTTAAGAATCTAAGATAGAGATTCACTAAAAAATAAGGTAAATTACCCTCCAACTTATATTATGATTTTCATTCTAGTTACCAACTACTGTCTCAACAGGCTCAACCAAGAATCAGCATCCCATATTGGATATCCAGATCATGATATACTTTTAGGATTAAGATCTCCAGATGGCCTCTGACATCTCCAACCATTCTTAGAGGATGGACATAACATCACTTTTTCTTCCCTCTTTTTATCTGGAAATGACTTACAGACTCTGCTGCTATTGAGAAAGACAGTAGATATGGGAATTATGCTATTGATGTCTATTACCATTCATAATTTTATAAGTTCATAGACCCCAAAATAAATCCCCAACTCCCTGACCAGAACACCCAAGCTCAAAAAAAAAATTGAAGCAAAAGCAGCACCATATAAGGGGAATTCAATGGCAATCCCATCCAACCTACAAAACTCTAAGCAGAATTCCAAGTTGGGTGCTAACCTCCTTCCACAAGAGAGATGCTTCGCAAGGAAAACGCTAGCTGAAAACTTCGGACTAGAGCCTCTTGACTGGAGTTCTGCAAACATGATAAGCTGTAATTAGTATGAACAGCCTACAAAAGTTGAAAAAAAAAAACTCAAAAATGATAGTGGGGAACACAAAGGATGATAGTGCTTATTACATATGGCGAACTGACCAAATTCAACAGAATTACAAAACCAAGTGTCATAGACTAGTGGAAGTACCACGTCCTGAAAAATCTTATTTAACTTGACTGATCCAATGAAATAATTGCTACTCATAGGGAATTATGTCTCATAAAGAAAGTTCCACTATAGCCTTGAATGCTGCAGTTGCACTAGTATTCTGACAACCACTCATCAGTAGAAGGCAAATACACAATAAAGCAAAGCCAAAGATATATCCATCTTGGTCGAGATGTAAAAACACCTACACTAGCTCCAAAATTGTACCATTAAATTCTCGAAAGAGCAAGTCCACTTGTCCCTAATCTTAGATAGCACAACAACGAACAGCCTCAAAAATATTGTTGTCCCCAACTAAAACATAGTAAAGGCACTGAATCAATCCAAACTAAATTCTGTTACAGCACTGACAGGCTACATCAGATTAAAAAAAAAAAAGGAAGGGCAAAAAGAAATCCTCAAGGTGAAAGGAACACATGAAACTGGGAAGAGATGATCCTATCACTCTACCTTGGGGCAGATTAAAGACGTCAAGGATGCCTGTATGAATGTGCCATCTTCAAGTGCCAGGATCTAAATTTTGTTTCAATGAGATATTTCCATTGGCATGATAACAGAAACGTTTCAGAAACATTCGGAAACATTTTAGAAGTGACAAATATTAATATAGTAAAATATGATCTTTTGTATTTATCTCAATAAAAATATGCCACATTTTGAAAAAATTCTAAATTCGTGTTGACACAACTTATTATTTTAGTATATGGCATTACATTTCAGTGAATTTCTCTATCTTCTAGAGTGTTTTGATGGAAACAACAGAATTTCATTATGGTCTCTAAGGAAACGGAAACTTTTCGGCCGTTGCAATGAAAACACATGGAAATTTTGTTCCTTGCTCAAGTGGTAATTTTCAGTTAAGTTCCTTGTTGAAATATAATGTGCCTTGCCTAATCTAAAAGAATCATGCTATCCTATGTGTTATTTCTTCCCAACTCAAAAACGTCATACTCTTCTTTTTCTTCCCAGTGTTCATACTTCATATGGAGCCATTAACCATTTGAGATGCCCTATGTAAATATGAGTGTCTCTCTAGCTGGAGTATTGTAATGGAGGCGAAGTGCTTGGAAACACTCTCCCACATGCTGATAACAAAATTGATCCAGGACAGATCCACAGTACAACATTAATTCCGAAGGACTATGTGAGGTATATGGTGCAAGTTTTAGGCTGTAGTTGAAGGCAACAAGGCTCTACATGGGCCAATGGGGGACCAAACAAATTCAGAAAACTAGATTCACTTATTTAGGATAATTACAAAATTGTGATGCAGATGTGTTATGAACAATGCAGACGTGTAATGCACATAGAAGGAACTTTCCTGAGCCAAATAATTTACTAGACAAAAAAAA
Source organism: Euryodendron excelsum (assembly GCA_033060915.1). Taxonomy (NCBI): domain Eukaryota; kingdom Viridiplantae; phylum Streptophyta; class Magnoliopsida; order Ericales; family Pentaphylacaceae; genus Euryodendron; species Euryodendron excelsum. The sequence continues at coordinate 35,051,117 of CM065395.1, forward strand.
CCAGTCAGACAAAAGAACATCATTTCCTTAACATCAAAACAGAATGTAAAGCCAAATGCAAATCAATAATTACCTTGGCTCGAGAAAACAGCAACACTAGGCTGTATGTATGAGCAATTGCTTCATAGTTTTCTGGCATATTTGCAGGGGAAATGGATTGTGCCCAAATTGATGAAAGCAGGAGGCTAATCTGGCGGCTACTCAGCCTAAGAGAAACTGCTTCCTGGTGTTTAAGGAATAAAACAATGGTCATATGAGTTGAGACTCCAAAATATAAGTGATTTGATGCAGATAAGGAGTCTCAAATAAGGGCTAAAGTCAGGTCTTAAATCTCCTGAGACATACATGGATCAAGCCAATGCCCTTGGCATGGCCTAAAAATTGTATTCTATGCTAAAACCTAGCCCCAGGATGAATATTTATTACTTAGAGATAAGAGTATGTACCAGCCCTATGGACATATAATGATTTCATAACTTTTACACGGGTGGTAACCTGGACCCCTAACTCCTGAGTGAAACTTTGTCAACAGGCTTAAGCTCACAAAGTATTGAAAACCAGGTATAAATATTTATGTCTTGGCTGCAATGTGGAAAAAAAAGAAGTGTTAACTGTTACCAAATCAAGCTGAAGCTTGGTTTGACTGGATTTCGAGGTGATACACACCCAGTTCAAAATGAAGTTGGCCGCAGTTAAATGCATAAAAAAGTTATGTCCAGAAATGCACCCCCTAACAAAGTCAAGGCTTTCTAAAATGGCAGAGAAAATGATAGAACCTACCAATTCCCTATTTGAATTGTTGATAGAATTTTCATCTGCTGTTGGAGGTACTTGTACACTTTTGATGCTATAGATTCGATTATAAGTTGACTTGATTCTGTTCAGCATCCCATTATTGCTGTTTCCCTGTTGCTCCTCAGTAACAAGTTTTTCTTTGTTATCCAAACTAACGTTTTCCCTTGAGGAAGATCTTTCATTTCTCAGCTTCTCAAAAAGGGCGGCTGAAGAAGAAAAGACAGAAACAGTCCTTGAGAGAGTTCTTGCATGACCTGCAGAATTCTTTGACTCGGGAATTGCTGAGCTTATACGAGGGCAAACCGAAGATGGCACAAGAACAACAGAAAAGATGCGATGAGCTCCGATTCGTGTTTCATGGTCTGGATGGACCATAGCTGGGAGTAACTGATGAAATAATGCCTCAGGAAATGCCTGAGGGAGAAAAAGATAATCTCAGCTGCAGGGTTGGAGAAAGGATTAAAATAACAAGAGAAAGCAATATAATCGTAAAAAAGAATTAAAAAAATTTACTTGCCTTGTTTTTGTATGACAAATTTGGGATAGAAGCTACAATTTGAGCAGTCCGAAAAACCGCAGCAATAGTTGTTCTGGCTATAACTGTAATACTTGAGATGTTCTCCAACATCAAGGCCATGTTGTCCAGAATTGGGCCTGCATCTCCAACCTGTTTGCAATGGAAATTCAAATACAACTAATAAACCAAAATGTAGCCTAAAAGTATTTCCAACTATGCTCCAAACAACTACAACATTGCAGGTGTATTCAGAAATATTAGGAGATAAGTGCTACCTTAAGTGATAACTCCAAGAGGCACCCATCGACTACTTCCTGAAATTTTCTGTTCCATTTGATAATGTCAGCTCCTAAATTTGCATCATCAAGTGAATAATGAATGCTTTTCCTTAGGTGCCTCATAACATCGGTTATTGCACCAATTATAGCTACAGAATGCTGGCCCTTTGCATGTCGAGCAAGGGAGGTGGTAACCTCAACAATGTGAAGCTGCATATCCGGCTGTTTAAGGACATTTTTGTGGTCAAGATGCTTGATTAAAATTGAAATCAGAAAGTATGCATTTTCCCCTGCAAAATCAAATGAAGGGAGAACTGTGATCATCCTATTATCAAAGTACAACTGCAATTAGAGGAGTAGCATTAATGGAGAGAACCGCAGGATAACACTATAGAAATACAGGAAATAAAGTTTATAAATAACAAAGGCAATATTAATACCAGAATCATCCATTAAAAACTGCATATCCTTGAGGACAGGAAAAGCAAGCCCATGTTCAGATGTCCATAAATTTCCATTATCGAAATAGCGGAACAATGATTCCAGAACACGCCGCATGGTTGTAGCCTCCTTGGCCAGTTTGGCCATATTATGCAGGCATACTCTGGACCAGAAGCAGGGGTTCTTTGCATCTTCCCTATTGGGGAGAAATAAAATTAAAGATGCACTTTATAATAAAAACATAAGAAGAGGATTTTGTGCCAAGCAATTACTCTGTCACGTTTAATTCGCCTTTCTCGTTCACAACTGTTCTCCAAGAAGGAGCCCTCATCATGACCTCTGGTGATGGAGAGACATGACCCTCAACTTTAAGCACTTCTTGCACCCACCGGTTCTGGTTGGTGTTTCCAGAGTCTATAGATTCTTTACTAGGACCTCCATAATTTTCCAAAACTACTGAAACAATCTATTTAATAAAAAAATGTCATCAGCAGTATTTTTACTCAGCATATAATGACCCAAAAAAAATCATTTGAGAGATTAAATATTCAAATGAAGGTATGGAGGCCTGATGCATAATTAAAAACATATCCCAACTTCTTGAGAACTTTAGAAGTTGTATACGGTTTAGGAAGAGAGAGTATTAGCATCTTAGGCTTAGTCAAATTGGCCACAACTGCAGGAACATTTCAGAATAATAATGGCAAAACAAATAAAAGAATAGAGGCTCATAGGATACCAAGACATTTTAACATGACCCTTCTTAAAAGAAAAATACTTGAAATTCATTTTTGTACAGATGAGAGCTGTGTAGCCCTCCAACTGTTTACAGGTCCTGTAACCAGAAAGGTAGGAAGCAGCCAATCAAGTATTCACAGGTTTATAATCCATGAGAGCACGGACCCATTTGGCCTGTTTTCTTTGACATGTTTTCAGGATCACCTCCAATTCATTTTGACCGTATGTCCACCAACTGAGGCAAACATACTGGGCCAGGCTTGTACGCCTATTTCCCTATGAGGCCTGTGTAGGACCTTTTCGTTGCTATAACAGCCTAGAGAAGCCTTCCTACGGTGGTGCTGCTGAAAACAGGACAAAATGGTCTGTTTTGCCAGCAGGGAGCAATCCCTTTCAAGTAAATGAATGGAAGCAGATAAAGAACCAACCTTCTCAGTCAAAGCAATGTGAAATTCTGATGAAAAAATTTATGGCCATCAATTTGAGTGTGAGTGCTGGGATGGAACATATGAGTATAAATTTTTTATAATTTTTTGGATAGAGTGTTATAAGTATCATTACGTAATGAGCAATTTTCAATAGTGTTTGTGTTTACAACTTATTGTTTATCTTTCTTTTACTAACAAAAATTTAGTTAGGGTTTTTTTCCTTTTCAATTTGTCTCTTTATTGTTGGTTCATTGATGGCCATAATAATTGTGGAGGCTTGATATGCATTATTTGGGCCTTTACTTAACAACTTAAGCTTTTACGTCAAGCAATGACTTAACATGGTATCAAAGTTATGGTTGGGAAGAGGTCTTGGGTTAAAGTCTCTCCATATGCATTTGTTTCCCGATTTCATTATGTTTCTCTCTATCTCTGTTTGTTTGCATCTTCACATGCAAGGCAGGGTTGGACATGAGGGAGGGTGTGGAGAGCTTGAGATGCATTGTTTGGGCTCTTACTTAATAGCTTAAGCTTTTAGGTCAAGTGGTGACTTAACAATAATAAGATTTCCACCCTCCTTTCTCAGAAACAAAATTAAAAAAATTCCAAATCTTAACTCTTTCTCCACACATGTAAGTAAATGTGCAAGATTTATAGAACTAATGCCACTTGCTCAGATGCTGCAGCAGTCTAAAAGATTATCCCAGGATGAGAGGAACAAAACAAATAATTAACCCATTAAAAGTTTGATTGTCAAATCAAAACTAGCACAGCAATAATCGCATAGTAATCCCATTACCGATATGCTTATATTGCTCTAGGACTAATTGAGAAATAATAAGCAATGTTTAATTTTCCAAGCACTGACAAAAAATACGACACAGACATGTGTGCAGGGAGAGAGAGAGAGAGAGAGAGAGAGAGAGAGAGAGAGAGAGAGACAACAAGATAAAGTGATAAATAGTGATGAGATAAACTAACAAACTAAAAGTGGAATTGACATTGCGAAACCATCGAAGGGAACAGACTCTTAAAGGTTAACTGAACAAGTTGAAATGTGCTTACATTGTCAAACTCAACCGAAATATGGGAGTTTTGACCCATGAACCAAACCTACACAACAACAGAAACATAGATTGACATGAAAATGATGATCAACTGGTTAAGATATACTGATATACATATGTACAAAGGCTTGAGAGATAATAAATTCTGGACAAAATTGGAGAAACAGATATTTACAGAGGTGTAAATACAATGCTTACAGTGAAAACTGAATGATTCTAATTTCATGGTATTACCATCAATAAACTAGTCCTAGATATAAGACATATGAACTCTGTGCACACATGCTCGGAATTTTCATTTTGAAGACATAAGTTTGGGGTAGAAGAATAAAAAAAATTAATTTTTCTTGCTCAAGGGGTCCTTTTGTCCTTGTGCTGCAGAAAAAATCTTCCTCAACCAGTTGGATCAGCATTTTCAAATAAAAAATTAAAAAAGTTCCATGTGTATCAGGTCCTCCACAAGAGTGCAAAGATAATGGATTCTTCCTTTTAAAGGGAATGTTTCTTCTATGCAAACTATTCTTTGAGGTAGATTAAAATTAGAACATTACTTTCTTCTAAAAAGGGGCAAGAAAACGAGGGAAAGAAACCATTGCCTATTCCTTCACACTCTATGATGTCACTGGAGGGGGCAGAGTGAAATGCTAATGACAGATAGATGGTATCTTCATGCATCACTTATAGAAAATTTTGCTCACCAACATTGCTTAGGTCCATGCATTATTGTTGATGCCAAATGCTATTTTATTAGTAAATAGTATTTAGAAATGAAGATAAAACTTTCCTTCTCTTTAAAAAAAAAAGAAAAAGGATACCAGTGAAGAGAGGGCTTGCAGCCCAGCTGAACGAAGATGATTTGCTCTCTCATCTCCCCCTAGTTCTTGAGCTAGTTGACAAAGTTTTGGAATAAATCCTTCTAAATTAAACATGTAAGTCCCATCTGTCTGCAAAATACAGCACACATATAAGTCCAAAGTTTTCTATTGGCATAGGAACCAATAGGCTCGACAAACATTTCATTATTAAGTCAAATTCTTTAATAGAGGGATAATATTAACCCCCGAAGTAAAAACACTCAACCACACCAACCTGATTATTTACAAAGTCAAAAAGTGTCTGACATCCTGTAATTCGCATATCATCCTGTCGTGTTTGATCCAGCAGAGTGTGAATGATGCTTAGTAAATTACTTGCAAAGAGAGGCCTGTCATATATTCACAGATCATAATGCAGATACATAAATATATCCAACAAAACAGGAGCAGAAGGTACAAATCAAATCATAGCATCCATCAATGAATAATAGCCCTGTTTGCTCAATACTTTTTCCCTATAGACTCCCTCTGCGACCAATAATGACATTTGGTCACATTGAAGAACAAGAAGAAATAAGTGCATGCAAACTACTCTACATTAATAACATGATAGCAAAATGGAAAACCCTTGATTTCTGAAATAGTAGGATCCTATGAAGTAAGGACACTCCTAAGAAGGTGCCATGTCTGTGTTGGACACCGTATCAGACATTACACTTGTGGGCTACTCCTTGATACGTGTTGGGCACACGTCCAACAGTGTACTTCTTTTAAAAGACATTTAGAGCTGGACATGCTTCGGACACTTGGAGGTACACGTGTCTGTTACTTGGACACCACCCTTGTCCATCACAAATGAATATATTGCAAGTTTGAAGAAAATAACTTGGGATCCAAATAAAAGCAACGTGATTTTAAATCTAAAGTGATGCTTAAGGTATGGAATGTATATTTCTAATTTTAATTGGTGTGATCTTACAATTTTTCTTTATCTTTGAGTAAAATATTCCTATAAATAACAGACAAAAATTATATAAAATATATATCTTTCCCATCTCCCCGCCGTGTTGTGTCCTATATTTTTTTGAAGATAACTCTATCGGCGTGTTCGTGTTGTGTGTTCGTGTCCTTGCTTCTTAGGAAGGTGTGTTTGTGTCCCTCCTTCTTAGGAAGGATCTCTATCACAGATTTGTAACAAGCTGGACATAATTAGACATACATATTCCAGCTTGAAGAGAAGAACTAGGACAGCATGATAGGCAATATAAGGTTAATTTCTATGTCCTCTCATATATAATGTAAGAGTTTGATAGAGGTCACTTGGCTATAGCATGTAAAATTTTGTGCCTTTCTTGCATATAATAAAGGTAATAGAAGGAATCTACAATGAACATGATGGGAACATCCTCCAACTAGAGCTCAGCTTCTAAAAAACAAGTTTAAGATAACTAATTAAAGCAGTTGCCTTATAAGCATACAAATGATGAATTCAGGCTTTTTTGGAGACGCATATCAATCTGAGTTCATTACCTAGTGCGTGTTGAAATTTGTAAGCACCATCAATGTGTAACTGCACAGTCTGCACCAAACTCCCGATCCAAAGGATTCATCACTAATTAACCATTTTAAATTTTCAGCATACTAGACCATTTGAATAAAAAAGGTAACAATGTTATCCTAATGTTAGTGAAAGATATCCACTGAATAGTGCAAGCTTCCCCATGCCTCAACCCACCCTCACCCCCTTCCGAAAAGATAAAGGTTCACAACTATTAGGTTAGGTTCCACTATTGGTTTTAGTCCCCATTCAAGGGAGGGATTCATTATGAGTTCAATAATTAGTTCATTAGTGTTTGCTGTTTTCTGCTTCCAGACACAGCATATTTTGTTGTCTCTTCTAAGGTGTAGGGGACTCCTTCCCACATGCCAAGTTTTCCATTGTATTTTAAATCTCCTCACTTATTAAATTTTTTTGTTTTTTGAGTTCCCAACAGATAAAGGTACTTTAAGGAATGACATTCATCATAAAAGACGAACAAAAACAAAGCCCAAGACAAGGACGGACCAGGTGTCCATCCAAACAAACAAGACACACTCAAAGAATTGAAAAAGGAAGAGCCACAATCTGTTACCTCAAACACTTAAGTACAGAGATAGTCTGCTAGATCACAAACAGAAGGAAGAAGAGATTCAAAGAAAAAGGGAGCCTTTTCCCATGCTCGAGGGGAAACCTCAGTGGAATATACCCAATTGAGATATTTTATGCATAATGTTCCATGCATTACAGAGACCACTTGAATAAGAAAAATAGGCTCGCGACAACTAATTCTAACTACTAATTGTTATCATAATTTATGACTGCTATATCTATCTTGTAATAAGTTCCCACCAATTACAACTTATTTAAGCACTCCTACAACATAACCAATCTAGAAAGAAATCTGAACACATCATTTTCAAGAGTACACAAACAAGATAACCAACTTCACTGCACCATTAAACATCAAAACTTCCCTCACTTCTCTGTATTGCTACAGAGGCCTAAGATATATGGTAAATCATACAATGCAATAATAACGCTCCACAATAAAAGAACCTCAGTTGCCCCATACATTCTAAATGACCTATCAGAAACTTAAATAGATTACATGAAGCATTTGGGACATTACCAGAAAACATCAAACTCCAGAAAAATATTGAGTAAGAAATTTATCATTTCTACTAAAAAGCAGAATACAAGATAATTGGTTATGAATCTTATGATAGTTAATTTTTTCACAAAATTCTACTAAGAGAACCTTACACAAAATATAAATTATATGATGAAAGCATTAGAAGTGGATCAACAGGAATGAACTCACATTTGCTCCTTACAAGTAACTAACAACTTCTTGTAAACACACATGACAACTTTTGCAGCTCGAAAATTCTCACTTCTTAATTCCTTGTAACACCTTTGTTCAAGTGAGGTTGTAATCTGTTGATCAGAATCAAAGCTTCAGTTAATAAAGCAAAAATAAAAATTTGCATGGTAGCTTCTCCTTAAATTGGTATATGGATTGATTTGTGCAATCTGGTCCTTATACACATAACATTCATTACATACACAGAAACAGGTTGATAAACACAAAGAGGCAAGGAAATGGCACCGGTCAATATATCAGCCAAAGTCCTATGAGCAGCTTTCTTACATTGATTTTTTATTAGATCGTAGATGTCAAATAGATGTCACACCATTGAGAGAGAGAAAGAGAGCAACTGATGATGTATATTTCAGAAAGGAGGAAGTAAGAAAAGCCAAGAGGTTAGAACAGAGAATAGAAATTTGTGCACTTTAGAAGCTCCAGCATTAAGTTTCTCTGAAAAACATATCAAAAACAGGTGTAGTATTCTCTGCTGGATCGAAGGGCTGAATGGTGAAGGTAATTGGTATTGCAGACCCGAAGAAGTTGCAATAACAGCTTTCTTGAGTTGAGTTTTGACCTAGAATGGATCAAACCACCAACTTATATGCATAAACTAGTTCTGCAGCTTTAGACAGACCACTCTGTATTTTTTATATGTTCTTTATTTTTTTATTTTTCTTTGTAATAAGTTTCAGAGGGACCACATAGTGTCTTGACTCTAAACTATACTTGGGCCTTTCGTCCTTCTATATGCCTTAGCCCCTGATTTCGAACCCACCTCTTACCACCGTCCCTAATAACTTGAAGTTGACCTTATCAATAGTAGTAGTAATAAAATCTTTCAGCTAAACCAGCTGCAGGCCAATGCTGAGACCTTGATTAGATTTAACCAGGTTAGATAGATTTCCTTGATAAGGAAGAGGGTCACCATCTAACCAAGTATCTGTCCATAAATTAACTGTTTGCCCATCACTGATCCTCCATTTTATTTTATGAAACTGGAGGTGAGAGCTATGGGGCTTACTTTCACTGATCAGTTTCGCCTGAAAGTTCAAGTATTTGGTTCAAATTATTTTGGCCCAAAAGCTGTCTTTCCCGTGTTCTAGTGTTCCACTAGAATCACATCATTCATCTTGATAGTTCCAGCGTCCAACTATTTCATTTTGATTTTCTCATTCAAATTATTTTGGCCCAAAAGCGAACTTCTTTGGTGTTCTCTTCATCACACCCCCCCCCCCCAACCCAAAAAAAAAAGAAAGTATTTAGGGCATTAATCAATTTGTTTGCACAAACTCTTTTAGATTTCCTTCCTTTTTTTAATAAGTAAAAGTATATTAGAAATCACCAGAAAACCGGAAGCGCAAGCCTCTACACATGAAGTATACACCAAAATCTCATGAGGGCCCCAAATATCTATCAGATACCACCACGACCAAAAAAAAAAAAAAAAGCCTTATTTATCTACAGGGATATATGAATTTTCCAAAAAGCCAACATAAGAGAGTAAAGAAAAAGGAAAATCCTTCTTCAGCCAAAAGAATAATATACCAATACTACTCCTTTTGTTCTCAAATTAGTACTCTCTTTGCCTTCAAAAGTCCTCTTGTTCCTTTCCCACCATAGACACCACACCAGGCATAGGGTGTAGCATAACATGCCTTAGAAACTGATCCCTAGGACATGCTTTGCTCGAATCATCTAATATTATTGGAATCTCGCCAACTGATGGTTTTGAACAAAACAAGTTTATTCTGATGGAAACATGTGAATTTTTATTTTCCACCAATAGTTCATGCTGATGAATTTTGGTCTCCCACACATGTTCTCCACTGGCTCACTTACAAAATCAAAACTCTCCATTGTTTTGCAGAAAATGTAACAAATTTTGACCCTTTGTGCACAACCTTTCCCTTGAATTCCATCTTATCAATCTTCTGGCTAATTTAATCATCCAATGGTCTCTAGCTCTTTAAATTTTGTGCCATAAAATTGGATCTAAACAAGCTCAACCTTATTTCTATAAAAGTCACAGTATTTCCATTGCTTTTCAGACATTCTACCAATTAGAATTACCTTGAACAAAATTGAAACTATTTGTGCAATGGTACGGAAAAAGTGACAAAATTTTCCCTCCATTGTGATGGAGATAGTCAACCAATGAACAATAAATGACTGGGCCACATCCCTCAAAGCATATGGTCTACATATCAAGATGAGGATCCCCTAGAAGTGGCAAAAGACGATCATAGAAACCTTGAGAATGTGGATGGAACACAATGATCCAGTCCTTGAGAATAGCGAGAAAAGATAAATGCAAAGAAACAGCAAAAGTATGAACACTTGAAGACTCTTTGATTCATTCTTACCTTGTTGTTTTGAGTCTTTATTTGTATTTCGCTTTTTTATTGTGTTTTGTCACGGAATTGCCAAAGGGGGAGATTGTTAGGTTTTTAGATTGGCTAATTCTGAGCAAAAGCACTTTGTAAGTAATTCCAGCATTTGGATAAACATATCAAGTGTAGGAATGAATAAAGGTGTTGTAGCAAAGGCAAAACAGAGAGGTTGAAGAACTGCAGAGCGTTCAAACAGGTCATTAAATAGTCCAAACGGTAGTACCGTCCGAACGGCTTACTCAAGTGTTCAAACAGTAGAGGCATTCAAACTGCAGGCCAAACCATTTGAACACACGATAGAGTAGGGACTCCGAAATTCCTATCCTAGTCGGGTTTGGAATCCTTTCCTACTTCAACATACACTTTGTCCAAGGCTTTATAAACACTTCAGACTCTATTTAAAGGCTCTGAAGGCTTCATAAAATATATGCATACAATCAGAGAGATTATCTAGCTATTCATAGAGCTTTATTGTGCTTCAAAGTTATTTGAATGTTCCTTTTTGTTAAAAAGCACCTTCACACATATCGTCTTTGGCAGATTCCAAAGGTTGATACCGATAGCACAGGGGAACGGTGAATTATGGGTGTCTGGCGATCAAGTCTGAAACTTCTACCATAGTTATGGATCAACGCGGAGTTATGGATCAACGGGTTGGGTTGTAAGTTTATTCTTGTAATTGTTCAAAGTTAGAATGCTAAGTATGTTAGTGGCTATGTGTGGTCCCATGGTTTTTTCCCTAGTTGATAGAGTTTCCATGCTAAAATCCTGTATACCTTGTCTCTTTACTTTATTACTTTAGAGTTGCATATAGGATTGACATATGTAGATAATTGATCTGTTCTTATAGTTGGATCTTTAGGTTGATTAATCAACTATAGGCAAATCCACGCCCCCAGGCTTTTTCATTAGAAATTGGTATGTTCTCAAGGCAGCACCAATTGGAACCATGACTAATCCACTTTTTTTTAGCCTTAATGGGGTCTTGTTCATGATTATTTAGGTTAGGTATGAATCTTGTAATTTTGTCATATATTTCTAGAATTTCATATGCCAGGAGTATTTTGATACTTCAGAATTTACAAAACATAATCCGCAGGGTTAGCCCATGGGTTGTAATATGGGTCAAGTTATAGTTCCAGGATTGTAAATAGGTTTTTTAGAAGTTCTAAATCAAAAGTTAAAATTTTAGTTTCTAAATTTCTAAGTCATAGTCCTTGTGGAATTAGGAGCTCTTCCAAATCTATACAAAGCCATGTAATGCTGATAAGTGAAGGGAGAACACGTTTTAGAGAATTTTCAAATCTTTCAAAACTTCTTCGGGATTGTGTGCCACAGTACTAAATTTCTAACAAAGGATTGATGCCTATGGAAATCTAGGTGTAATGGTTAGGTTACCATTCTTTTTTCTGTTAATCTTTAATTTTTCTGCACTTTAAGCTTTAGAACCCCAAAATAGGTATGATCTAGCTTCTTTAGCTACCTTAATCTAGCCTATAAATGTTCATGGGTACTGTTCATAGAACCCATACCAGCCCTTCAATAGCCCTAAATCCTTGCCTTTTCATTCCCATTTTGTGACTGTAAAAGAAACCACAAAGTCTAATATTTTAGCCTGCCATTAAGGCCTAAAAACTAATTAAAGTCGGCCCTCAACAACCCTCTTACCACTCTGCCCTAGGATAATTTTTGGGCTCACCGCTTGTAGGAGAGTATTCCTGCACTTGTCCTGCTTCACATAAACTAGAAAAAAAGATGTGAGAGGGAGAGGAGGAAAGGAGATGAGGAAGTACTGGAAGGAAGGAGTAGTGCGTAATTGAATGAAGTTAGAAGGAATAGAAGAAAAAAGGATAAAAATCAAATTACTAGTTACCTCCTAGGAGTTAACATCATTGATAACTCCAACCAAGAAATACAAACTCACACCAATTTCATTCATTCATACATAAAGATAAGTTAAAAAGAGATTACTAATGAAGCACTTCTTTTTTATTTTTCTGACAAGTAAAGCACTTCATAACTAAATTTCTACAGAGGCTACTCTATGAGAAAGTACCCTGAACAAGGTAAATTCAAGATTTAGTAACATACTCAACAAGGTTACTTCATGATTTGCTTAACCTTATATAGAAACTTGAATCACAACATTACCCCCATGATTTTCAAAGTTGTAATATCAACCCTAGTGACTCTCAACTTTTGAGATAAACCCCACAGTCAAAACAGTTTAGGATTTCCCTAGGCTTAGGCTTCCACTTGCTATCTCGCTACATGTGAGACTGACTGCATCAAATTGGTGGAAACTAAACTCAAAAAGTCAATTAAATAAAAGAAGGGTGGGAGAGGACAAGAACAAAATTCCATTTTCTTTCCATTGGAATGGCTGAAACATTTCTGTTTCCCAGAAAACCGACACGCAATATCAGTGAAAAATCAAAATTCCGACGTTTCAATTGAAATTGAACGAAACAAACTGAAATAATGATTTGTCTGGACACATATTTGGATCCCCGAAAAAATGATTTCTATTTTTCCTCTTTTTCATATAAGATTTGAGAACAACAAAAAGGTCTAAAATTTGATTAAGGATACAAGAAAGTAGAATTGAGAAAACGAGAGATAAAGAGAGGACACTTGGATATAGTAGAGCCATTTATTCTCTTTCATTGTTTTCACAAATACCTTCTTTTTCTCTTCCATATCACTTTTAGAATGTAGCCTTTCTTGTACAATGGCAAACCCCATCCCTCACCCAGCCCTTTAAACCAATATTTATTGTCGTCCAATATTTCTTGATCTTTGGTGAGTGTTATTCTTAGCATTATTCCCTTTCAATCTTGTTAACAAAAAGACCTCCCTACACCTTGGAACCCAGTTGACATTTGATTATTACGAATTAGTGTTATTATTATTCACTATATTTTTTAACCTTGTTTGGTAGGCGCCCTTACGCACATTCCGAATCATAACACTTGTGCCTGGTAATTTGCTTGACCTTAATTTTATGATTTTTGGTTTGTATTGACATTTAGTAGCAAATTGTACACCTGTACCCTTTATGTGAATGGATTAATAGACCTTAAACATGTCTCCATTTGGTATGGATTAATAGACTTTGGTATGTTTCCAAAATTTGTTTACTGTTCCTTCTTGTTTCAAAATGTCTCCGTTTTCAAGCTAAACAAAACAGCACATTGAAACATGTTAGTGAGGAATAGAATTATAAAACGAACAGAGCAAGAGAATGACCATTACAAACATAAGTTGCATAAATACAGAGTAAAAAGATAAATCATTTTGGTTTAGGTTCATGATGTTCCAATGACAATTATTCTTCGAAACAACAACTTAAATTGTGTCTCAACCAATCAATAAATCAAAGTGTATCAATAATGTCCTATATAAACAAATAGTTGCACGCACTTAAAATATACGTTGGCTTTCCCATAGAAACTCAACACCATTGCTTGATTGAGACAAACCCCATTATTTTGGGGCTCCACATGATAGATGTATTACCTTCGGTATACGCAAAGGATTTTTGGAAGCATATTCACACAGTTTTCCAATCTTCCGGTCATTTGGTTCTTCTTCCTACAAGAATAACAACCAAATTGCAAATCTGTTATCACCAGGGTATGTCTACATGGTGCAAAACATAATTTCTAAAATGTTCAAATAAGTTACGATAATAATATTCCAAAAGTTTCATGCCTGGAAGACACATGAAAACCAAAATAAAATAATAGTGTTGAATAATTTTATTGAAGCTGCAAGTTGACCTAGCTCATTTAACAAATAACTAATTGTTTCAGATGGAACATGTGTGCATGATGAAGAACAAACATGATGGTGATATAAGCAGGAATGAAAATTTTCTGGACCGCTCACTTTTGACAAGCGTTTGGGAAAGAGAAGAGTTGATATAATAAAATTTTCTAAATTTTGCTAGAATGACAGACGTGGGAAGCTAATATATTGATTTAAAAGTGGATGGGAGGATTCCTAACTTTATTTTTACATTTTAAGCCACGTGAAAGGTTTGGTGGATGGCTGGTGTAATATTCCCTATATTCGAATGAGGAATACCTAATTGAACTAAGATGTACACTAAAAAGTTATGATAGATTAATAAATTTTGTGAAAGCCTGCATCAACTCTTGAATGTATACCTGAAAAGTAGAAAAACCAACAATATTAAACTAAAATGTGGGCTCCTTCCTGGATAAACTAAGAGAGCCTAAAAGACTGAGGGAGTGGCTGAAAAAAGCACCGAATGTGGCCGCAAACAGAAGCATCCTCAGCTCTAATAAATTGTGGAGGGCAATCAAGCAAATTTTCAGACAACAGGTCTTCAAAAAGCATGCCCTCTTGCTAGATGATTGATCATATATGCTTCAAAGTTCAAATCACATTTTCTCAGCAGGTAAAACATGGCATATGGTCACGGACTAAACACCTAAAGTTCTAACTTTTGTCATTGATGATATAAATAATTCTTTATTTTATAGCATGATATAATCTGCCATTATTATCAAAGTAATTCTTCCTAGCTGCATAAAACCAAATAAAAAAACAATTTCTAACATCTTGTTAAAATGAAGTCTAGGACTTTCTAAAGATTGGACCAACAAAGGCAAAATCCAAACAGAAATTACCAAAAGAAAGAAAAAGAAAAACTTTGGGTATAGTGTTTTCTTTAAAAAAAAAAAAAACAAAAGAAGTTTGGTTGTCATGGTCTAATAAGACTGGCCAATAAAAACCAAAGCAATCTAGAGAACGACAAGGGATCATTATAAACTTTTTCACTCCTTTGTTGTGATCTTACAAAATTAAGCTCTAAATTGAAGGAAATGGTGTAGCACTGTGGGAAAAGAGGAAGAATAGAAAGAGAAAGAAGAAGAACACATAGAAAAATGCACTTCCAAGAGAAAGAAAGATGTTAGAAAATGTGTTATGCCAAATTATTCCCTAAACCAATAGAATCCTATAAATTGAGCCTAAATATTTGTAGGCTACGAAAATTCTAAAAGGGAGACAACAGAATTAAATTCCAGAACTATGGAATCAGTAAACTAAAAACTGAAGTATAGCTAAATTCTAAATTAGGAAAAATTCTCAGTTGCCCCCTTGTTCTCATCAAATGTGTGAATTCCTCCATCATGATCCCAATTGACTTTGTCATTTGACTTTTGTATAGGTGGAAAATCATTTGAAAAGCAAATTTTTTTATGAAAAAACTATGGATGCATCATTTATCATAAAGAAGACTTTAGGTCTTTCTTTCTTTCAACTTTGAGTTAGCACTAACGTCCATACTGACATCTCTTGCAAGATACCTAGAAACATCTCAGCAAAATTATGGCGTTGAAGAAGTTTTACCAGTGGTGGCCATGAAGAAATCATACACAACAGCACTAGTCACAGTAAGTATGGTGGCCATGAAGAATATCCCTAACAGGTATCGGTTTTGAAGTCATCTTTAGACACTTGCCATTTGTTTCTGTAACCCTGGAAACTAAGGGACTATTTGACAACCCTATTAAATGCTGAAAACAGAAAACTTCAGGGGTTTCTCAATTAACAGAATGGAAGAGCACACAGTTTACCACTTGCAAGTTAAAAAAATCCACTCACAAATGGTCTGAACTCTGAGCAAGAGTACGCCTCTCCATGAATGCTGAACACACACAGCAAAAGATGATTTCAACCTTTAATATGAACTGAAAATTTTACCCTTAATGAATAATCAGCTCTAGAATTCAGATGTCTAAAGTCTTCGGCACCACTAATTTATACACCGCCAAGCTTTCGGTTTTATCGAACAGCACCTACGTGAACTATTTTCATAAGAACCGTAAAGAACAACGTTGGGAAGCATAGGAAATGCCAGAAATGTAAAGCTTCTGTCCATTTAGTGAGCTCTTAAATGATGCAATATGAACTTTCTCATACTGACAGAAAAATGTAATTTCAAATTTCAAAACAAGAAAGTTGAGGGCTACAACCATCATCATCTCAGTTGCTTCTCTTAATAAAGGCAATGAATAATGACAAAATTTTTGGCTAAAGTTCCACAAAGCTATGTTGCACAAGATTTCTAATTCCTCTTAAGGTTTCAAACACAATGCATAACTTTGGTTGTCACAAAATCAAATGGTTGAATGTTACAAGTCTCGAATACATCCATCAATAGACGTGTTCTACCCAGGATCAAGTGAACAACATGATGTAAGTTGGTATTTGAACAAAGATTAAGCAGCACACAAAGTAAAAAATAAATAAATAAATAACACATAAAACTAACCTGCGATCGAGGAAAAATTTCTGCAATCAACTTTTTATACCTCTTCACGGGCTGCCTGGACCTCGCCCGCATTGCAGGGCAGAAAAAGCAAAGATTTCCACATACTGGCAAAACTTGCCTTGAAATTACTCCAGAAACAACGCTCATTTTGAATCCAATTACGTTCAAATCACATAAAATTCTCTATTTCCTTCAAAATTTGTTGCTTTCAATCCCTTCTTTTCCAATCCAAAGCTCACAACTTTTAAAAACCCAAACTGAGAAGGGAAAGAAAAGCTCTCAAGAACCAATAGATACTTCTCCAATTCGGGACCAGCCTGCAATTCAACAATTTTAGCTCATCAAACCTTGAAATTTCAATAACCCATTTCAGGACATTGTAAATCCGAAATGCAAGGGTAGAAATCGCTCAAGTTCTTATGAACATTGGATTGAATTTGGTGAAATGCATCTGGTATCTGTGTTGATATATTATATGCATATACATCTTGTATTGTGAATTTGAGCTGTAGTTGATGAGTTTTGGGATGCATGTACCTTCGGATCTATGCCTGTAACAGCAGACCGGAGGCTGGTAATCCGTCAAAGCTTTTCAACCATGCACCGAAACTCCAGCATTCCTCCACCGCGAAACCTTTAATGACTCTCTCTCTCCCCCATATAACTACCCACTCCCTCCTCTCTCTAAAACACTCTCTCTCTCTATATTGTTATAAGAAATAAATAAATAAATACCCTTGGCCGGACGCCTGCAATAAATGATTCAACGTGTCCACGACCGACAGCTAATGTGCGAACGTTTTAAATTACTGAACTGGGATTACGTTAGGGTCTAAATTACGATCGTGCAATTCTATAGTTAATTTTTCAAATTTCAGGAAGGATAATCCTTGCCGTTGATTTTTTGGCTCGTTAAAATTGTAACGTTACTTTCGCGGGTTCGCTCGTGAATGCGTTGTCTTGACGGTTATTTACCGTTTATATCCCTCTGTCCCATTTTCATAGTTGGTTCAGTTGAGGCTAAAACTAATATTAGAAGCATGATTAAACTTAAATCTTTATTTAGACTTTCATAAGATTATTATAATGCTGTAAACAAGTCGGGCAAGATAGTGGGTTTATTTTAAGTTTGACATAAAAAAATTTAATGAGTTTAACAATGTGTATAAATTTGATTGCACTTAAGTCATTTGGTTTGTTTTACAGACTTGTTTCAAATTATCACTTAATTTTCTGTTGTTTCATAGTTGGATACCCACACTTAGATATTCAAATTTATAGCTCGCTTGGTACTGGGAGAGGAAAGAAAAGAGAAAAAAAAAATTTTAAAATTTTCTCTTTATCTATTTGATTTTACCTAGAAGGGAAAAAGAAGGGAAAAGGAGAGAAAAAGAGAAAAAAAGTAAGGCGACAAAAGCAATCTCTCTCCCCCCCCTTATATTTTCTTTTTATTAGAAAAATTATTTTTGTCTCTTTTTTTTATTATTTCTCTTCCCTTCTCTCCCTGAAGTTCCAAGCAAACTATTAGACTAACGACCATTCGGTCGAGTTTCACTTGATATTATAAGATGAGATTCAAAATAAAGGTATGGAGTCAAGGGAATTTTTATTTTTTCAATCATTTGAACGTATGAACTACATTTGATGAACTGATAATTTTGCAGAAGTTCTGTTTATAATCCCCACCTTGTTAAACCAAAAAGTCTAAACATATAATTTGCCAAATTCATTTTGAAATCTGTTGAAACATGTCAAATAATATTTTTTATTTTATTTTGGGGCATAACATGTCAAATACTTAAAGTTTGATTATAAGGTTCCTAACTTAAAATAAGAAGATGGATTTGAACTAAATCCTTATTTAAATGACTTGGTAAGGAGGTCAATTTTGGTGGCCTAGGTGTAGTCAAACAATTATTCTTCCCACAGACTTACAGCCAAATTTTCACAATATTGCTCATATGCACGATCGGACATAACTTGAAAAATTGTTTGATAACAGCGAGGCCACCAAATTTTTCTCTGACAGAGCCTTGTGTGAGATGTACCACAAATGTTAAAATCACAGTAACCGTCAAAATAATTTCTTGACATAGAGAGCTTTCTTGCCAAACCATTTCAAAGAGAGGCACAATGGCAAGTTGGCATTCATGAATCCACTTACAGATGCTTTTACATGCCTTTCATTGCATTAGAGAGAGATCAGTAGAAGGACAATATCCTGTTGTCACATACCTATTTTTGTGTATGTTGCTACTCAAGTACTTCCAACTTTGTAGAACCAAGGATTCTGCCATATGGATGGATGTGGGTGACACAGACAGATCATGTTGCTTCAATTATATAAAATAGGCTTATTTTATATCTACCTTGGTGCCAGCAAGGTATGTTGCTAAGAAAGGAAGGTGGATTAAAGAGCCTTTATATCATCCCAAAGAGAATTATATGCTTCCAATGACATGTCTAATGCCTTTTCTTTTTTGCTTTTACGTTGTTTTTGAAAAAAAATTTCTTCTTGCTCACGAATTAGGAACCTCGTGCTGGCTGGGTATGTCTTGGTTCGAGCCTCACTTGGCATACTCTAAACTTAACTAATACATGTAGTTTGCAGGTACTTAGGATTTTCTGCAGGGGTGGGTTTAATATGACCCTGCCTTGAAGAGGTTCCTCATCATAAATAATAAAAGAAAACGTAACGAAAGCAACTTATATATTTCCTGGGAAGGTGGTTATATGATCCACATCCATATCTTGTCATGTAATTACGAAATATATGTTGGAGTGTACGCTGAGACAATGTATGAAACAAGAAGGGATTCATGGCATCTCAGAATCATTCCATTCCAACCCTGAAAAAATTTCTAAAATTCTAATTTCCCTTTGTTCTCTACATCTTTCGCCACAATCAATACAAACATAGGAAGCAACAGAAAACAAAAAACAACCAAGAAACAGGTCGCTCAAGTAATTTCAACCTTTTTGCACAATGTACAACCAGTTTCTATTGAATATCTGTCATCCTACAAATCTGTGATTCAACCGATGCTTAGAAGTTGGGGCTAAAGTCCCCCTTGTTGTCCAGTTGACGAAAACAAAATATTTAAAATGAAATAGCTAATGCATGAATGTTACTTGCATTTGAGCAAAGCTTTGAAACAATGGAAAACATAGCAATTCAAATAAAATTTCTGGGACTATAACCTTCTGTATAGACAAACAAGCCTTCTAAGCTTTCTAAGCGCCTCCATGTTCCCTCTCAACATGCTCCACAAGGGCCACCGGATCATCGCGAAAACCTTTGCTACACTTAGGGCAGACATCAATGTTGACCTTCATAACACCAGTCCGATTGCCATTCCTATCATGAACTTTCTCCACATGCTCCACCAGAGTTGTAACGGAAGAAAACATCGCATTACACTGTGGACACTGCTCCACCTGCCCACTGGCATTCCCACTACTGCTATAGCTGCTGCTGCTGCTCTGCCCCACTCCATCCCTTGCCGTCTGCAACTTTTGGCTGAATTCACTACTCAATTTTGCCATTCCAGCTTCAGCTGAGGCTCGAAAGCTTGAGGCTGCATTGAGGAAGCTCGTAGACCATTTGGATGAAGATGTGGCTGGAGTCGGGCTGGGCTTTGTCTCTTCTTTTCTACTCCTATTTAAAAAACTCATAAACTGAAAAGCCATGTCTGGTTTCTTGGGTCCGGGACAGTTGTGGTCAGGCCCAAATCGATGCTTCAAGCAATGTTGTACAATACAGTCCCGGCACCTAATTGTGTTCGAGAATGTTAGGATCTCTCTGCAACCACGAACAGGGCATTTTCTTTTCTTCGTGGCTTTCTCATAGTTTGATGGGTCACAATCAGTATTAACATGCGACTCCCAAGTAATGTTTGGGTCTAAATCAGGAATCAGGCGAACTCCTTTTGCACAGAGTGGGCAGATAACAACAGTTACATCCTGTTTGTTGGCTTTTGAACATTGGTGTTTAACGTAGCTCCGGTGCTCTAAACAGAACACCTGGGACAGATTAGGCAAATATTTTCAGAAAAATGGAGAACAGAAAAGTTTATCGAGAAAACCAACAGAATAATTTGGAGGTGAGAAGGTAAAAGAAAGACAAGACAAACCAAACCCGTTAACAACACCACCACCAAAATCATTAAATTAGTAAAGATCAAAAGCTAAACCTTAAGAAAAGTGAAAAGCTACATCCTCAAATGGCACATATGACTAGACTAACACCCCAAAGTTGGCAAAACAGCAATATGTATACAACAAGATAATGCAGCTTCAAGCCTCGGAGAAAAAACTCTCCGATAAATAGTATACAAAGTACAAATCGAGGCATCTAAAATTGATGGCTAGATGTGCATTACAGAAAAAAGATGGTCCTCATCCGTTGTCTTCAATCAATTTAGTTTTGTTTTCTCCCTGATTGTTAACTATGCAAAAACTTTAGAGCACCCTATGGCTAGCTTAATAAAATAGTTCTAGATGATTCATTCTTTGCCATCATAAAGAAAAAGGATTCAAGAAAACTCACCCCTTCTACACTCACTTTGGTTTCATTATCTCCCTGATTGATATCAAAGTTAAAACTTCAAACTACTCTTTGGCCAGCTCAATAAAACATGTATAGATGATTCTTTCATCAGTCACATATATGAAATGCCAGGGACCATATCAGCAACAGATAAAGCCAAAAGAACTACTCTTTTCTCTAATACAGGAAAAATTACATTGATAGGAGAAAGAGGATGGGACACTGTACACATATATTGATGTAGAGGGCAGCACGTTCAATTTGGCATTATCACTTGCACATGTAAGAGTGACTGTATGCATCAAAGTGCACTTAGCACAAGAACCATCAGGCACAATTTACTATTAAGTGCCACCTTGACTACAAGGGAGGGCTGCATAAGACTTCTATTTTATGTATAAAATGCTATATTTCAGTTTGTAAACATCATTTTACCTTACACAAAAAAAAAACAAGTATTTAAAAACTATGAAATTTGGCTGTGTCCGAGTGTCTTTGGACATGAGAATTAGATGAATCAAAGACTTATACACATACCCGCACCCAACATCTGTACCCGAGTCCAGGTAACAGAACATAGAAGTGCCAAAACAAATGCAGATGTTCAAGCTAAAAAAAGGCACTATGAACTGTCTCTCTAAGTTCTGGAACAAAGAATTATTCTGATTCATGCTTTAAGCACTTCAGTGTAGCCAGTGTCGTTCCCCAATTATTGTGGAGGAAACCTTTTTTCTTTCACCTTGCTATACCGTTTGCTTGTCAGGGTATTGGGTTTATTATTGAAAATCATCAACAAAGTTCAAGAAAAATGGGTACACTGTAAAGAGACAAGGACTTAAAAACACATGATAGTATGATACTAAGGTTAGTAGGACTCTGGCCCTAATATGGTCTTATATTTGATATCAGCTATCCCATTCTTAATCATCATATAAACATCAAGTACCTATCAATGTAAAACAGGAAAGAAAACCAAAAAACCCATGTCAACAGAAATTGGTACAATTTTTTGTGTAGCATTACAATTATTGGAGCCACCAAGTAAAAGGAAAGACCAGTGGGCTATAAACTAAAGCTGAAATATAGCATATAACTTGAAAATTTGGGAGCTAAAGTACCCAATATATGTCAAAGAAAATAAACATTATAAGCTGATACAGAAAACTTAAGGATACACCTCCTCAGATACATAAACATGTTAGGCTATTGTTATCCAACTAAGTTTACTCCTTTGCCACTTGAAAGTAAGGTGAAAGTACAACTTTTGGTCTATGTGAAGATATATCGAACAAGAATTGTTTGAATAGCCACAAGACAGACATAATCAAAACCTAAATGCTGCCCGATTGATAAATAGTACAATTATAGTCTTCAGACTCTTCACATAGTAGCACCAACAGAACGTGACATTTCACCACTTCATGCAACACATACTAATCTAGAACCAAAGTTGTATAATAAGAGATCAAAAGACGGATGCAAAGGGAAGTGGACCAAGTTCAAGAGAGAGAAGAAAATGCTTACAGCAATCAAGCAACAACATAGTTGATAGAACCGTTTCCAAAAACAAAGCCAATGACAATCAATCAACAAAGACTTCACAAAGAAGAAATGGAGCATCACAGGAAACAAATGTTCACAAAAGAGCAGAGCAACTGTCAAACAAGTACTTTGTGGACTATATGGATACTTTGCCAATATATAAGGCAAGGACAAAAGCACACCTTAACAATGGCATGTACAAGTGCCTACATAAATTCGAAGCGTGAGGGCTTAGATAGTGACAACTCCCTCAAATTCAAGTTATGCAACCAAAGCATGCCATTCAAAGCTAACGCATGCATGGCAATTCAGAATCAAACCTCACCATGCACGCAATTGCAATTAAACAGTTAGCAAACCAACAAAAAATAGAAAATAATTCAATAGTTCAGTCCAGTTGCCAGCTTCTCATAACTCTCACATTGGTTGTTCTGCTATTGTTTTGCCCCCATACATAAACATGAAAGAAATATTTTTTTCACCACGGGCACAATCAAACAACACAACAGTAATCGGAATATCAAACGTTCCTGATTTCAATCAAGTTTTCAATTAAGATAAAGATTAAAAAGACAACCCACATACTCAAATACATACATATATACATAATTTGTATATACATATAACAAATAATTCTGTTATAGTTAAATATGGCAAATCTGTTCGAGATATGGAATTTGAGAGAGAGAGAGAAACACAGTTCTAGAGAAAGAAAGAGAATGGGATCACGGGAGGGAGACCTGGTGGCAGCAATCGCAGGTGAAGGGCAAGAAATCAATCAGCTTGCAGTCTTCGACGGTGCAATGCTTTCCGAGATTTGGGAATGCCGGAGTTCCCATCGGAATTCAAATCCTCCAAAAGTTCACAGATCAGAGAATTTGAAAGACAAAATATCAAAAAATATACAAAACGATTTGAAAGAACGAAAGCGTGACTTTTGGATTTCGATTCCCTGGATTTGTGCCGGGATTTGGAATTGGATATCTGGATTCCGAATCTTCAGAATTCCGTGTTGGAATTTCCGCGGAATTGAAGTCCAGAAGGAACGAGACAAGTCGTCCCAAGTCGCCCTCAATTCTTCTGAAAAAATATTAAAAGACGAAAAAGAAAAAAAACAGCTTTCAAGTTTAAGCGTGTAATCGACTCTCAAAGATCAAATAGTCAAATGCATGATCTTGGGCTGGATCCTCTGCTGTTGGGGTAGGAGTGGGCACAAAGCCCGAGGGCCTGTTCAAACCTGCAATCCTTTATAGTTATTGAGATTTATTTAGATTTTGATTAATTTAATGAACGAATTATAGTATTATATTTGAAGTCTGGGCCGGTTTAAAATATATATAAGATGATATATTTTTATGTGTCAATATTATTTAACCTTAGTTTTGACAGTAAATTTTATGTTATATAACATTATTTTTGAATTAATTTTTTTAGGTTAAATGGTGGGGGCCAACATAGGAATCATAGTTTTTGTTTTTGATATGCTTACAATTTGATTTTAGGGCTGATAAAATATTTGTTTAGTATAAGCCAGGCCCAAGCTGGGCCCACCCCGCACAATCTCCACCCTTACGTTGGGGTGAGCCTGATGCCCATCCTCTAGGCCTAACAATTTTCAGGATGATTTGGGCTAGTTTGGGCTAGGTTGAGCTCGGTCATGAAATTAAGTTTGGACTGAGCTCGGGCCATGATTAGCTCGGTCACTTTATCTATATGTACATAAATGTATTTAGATTAGATATAATAATGTTTTGATTTATTAGTTGATAGTTTACTTAGAGTGGTTGTTAGACCACATATTGATCTCTTCAAATAATTCCCTTTCAAGGACTAGTACAGTCAATTGAGCCGGGGGAGCCAAAGCCCGTCCTCTCGGCCCAATTTTTTTCCTGATGATCTGGGGTGAGTTTGGGATGTGCTGAGCTCGGTCAAGAAATTAAGTTTGGGCTGAGTCGGGCCAAGATTAGCTTGGTCCATTAATTTAGTGTACATAAATGTATTTAGATTAGACATAACAAAATTTTGATTTAATAGTTGATAGTTTACTATAAGTGGTTGTTAGATCAAATTTTGATCTGTTCAAATTATTTTCTTTGTTATCATTTTCGAAAACTACAACTAAATAATTGAAAACGGGTTAGCATGCATGAA
The DNA here is from genome assembly GCA_033060915.1 of Euryodendron excelsum. NCBI lineage: Eukaryota > Viridiplantae > Streptophyta > Magnoliopsida > Ericales > Pentaphylacaceae > Euryodendron > Euryodendron excelsum. Next base: position 35,076,044 of record CM065395.1, read on the forward strand.
CAGCCTGAAGCTGGTGATGTAGAATGGGCTACCGTTGGCCCTGTTCTCTCCCAATCAAGGGTGGAAGAAAGCAAACTACTCTAGGAATACTAGCATAAATGAGCCAGCTTCAACACAACCATAAACGAACCAGCTTCAACACAACCATAACTCTTAATCATAGACAAACTTACAACCAACCTGAGCCTGTAGCCACCCGCTATTTACTATTAGCAACCAAGCTGGCTAATCTCTATCTGAACAATCCTTTTAAAGAGAGCGCTAGAAATCTATTGGGGGACCTATGCACTTCCAACCAAAAAAAAAAGAAAGAAAGAAACATATCCTTTGGTAGGAACACCCATTAAAAAAAGAAAAATGCTACTGGTAGGCGTGGGACCTATACCTAAAAAAAAAAAGAAAAGAAAGAAACATATTCTTCTTTTGTGGGAACACCCATTAAGAAAAGAAAAATGCTACGGACAGGCGCGGGGCTCAGTCAAGCATTGTCTGATCGACCGCTATGTCTGCCGATAGCTGTGCACTTAAGAAAATGCCAACTTGGGGACCATTTTGATTTGCTAAATTGTGATATATTTTAAAATACAAATGCTAACATATACCCTAAAGGCATATGTTAAAGAAATAGTTAATGTAATAGTCTTTTCTTGAAAAACAAACTATTAACTCTTCAGCTTTTAATCATCTATTCGTAAATACAATTAATGAGGTTGTTGGTATTTTTTCTATATTTATATTGTCTTTTGTTATATACCAATTTCTAAATGCCAAATATATCCCTATTAAATTTTATATATCTTTCTCTTTATGTTAATTAAAATATAACATAAATTCAAGTAATAAAATAAAAATAAGAATAAATTAATTAGATTAGCTTCGATGCAAATAAAATGGTTCTGCAAATCCCTCTATTCCAACGGAATAAAAAAGACAAAAAAGATTAATTTCGATGCAAATAACATATCTTTCTCTTTATGTTAATTAAAATATAACATAAATTCAAGTAATAAACTAAAAATAAGAATAAATTAATTAGATTAATTTCGATGCAAATAAAATGGTTCTAAACCCCTCTATTCCAACGGAATAAAAAAGAAAACAAATAAATTAAAATAGTAATAAAATAATTAATAATAATTAATAACAAAATAACTATGTGAATAAAAAATAAAGTTATATATTTAAATATATAACTGTAGATAAATATAGTTGTTAGGATAAAGACTGTAAAAATTATGTTATGATCGTATAATTTTAAATTTAATATTAATTATGTAATACAAGCATGTGTATAAGAATTTTTTATTTATTAATATTAGTGATATTTCAAGGATAGTTTTGACAAATCATAGAACTGTGAATTTCATATTATTTCGTAATTGTATTAGAAAATGACAACATTATTTAGTATCTTATCTCATTAATAGTTCTTAAATGAAGTCTACATTGTAGTTTTAAATTTGTAAAAAGATTAGTATACTAATTAATCCTTAAAATGTGCTCTTATAACAGCAAAATCCATTTTAAAAAGTAAATTTTGTTTCGTTACAAGAATTTTTACTTGTTTCTGTTTCAGCCTTGACCTTTCGAATGTCAATCAATGTAGTTTTGCTCGGTAGCGAAAATGAGTGGTGCTACACATAAGTAAAAATCTAACTTTATTCGGCCGGCCTGAATCACATGAGAGTTATTTAGCTGATATTAAATCACAGACTAACAATACATGTAAGTTAATGAATTATTCAAGCAGTTTGTCATTTATTACACCTTAAATTAAAGCTCAAGTTCACTTGTAGCTAATGTTTGTTTCCGCTCTCCATCTTCCAACCCTGTTTCAATTGGTTTATGAAGAAAGTATGGATAGTGGTTTTTCAAATTCAACAATGATTATGTGGGCCAATAAGCTTGTAGCCCAATAATTAAATCAACCAGGCCTATTAAGAAAGGGGACTAACCAGTATTAAGCCAGGCCCAATCTACAGAGGACCAGCCCAGCAGTATGAAGCAAGCCTAAAGAATTAAAAAGCAGGTCCATTGAGCAGGGGGCTCAGTTCGACATTGAGTAGGACTCCTAGAGATAAGTCTAATCTACTCATAAACTAACCTAAGAGAGATTTACTCTTAAAAAGAGAAAGAATATCACTTATAGAAAGAGTGGGGTCTCTGAAACCTATAAATACACCATGCCACTAAGAAGTAAGGTATGTTCACTTAAGCTAGTGCATAATACTTTTGTTCAAATCATTGAGATTAAGTTTGTCTAACTTAATTTTTAGAGTGTCATCGGCTCAAAGAGAATCGACACATTCTCATTATTTCCTTCTTTTATAGATTGCTTGGAGCTCGTTAAGTTGGTTCGCAAAGCGGATCAGGCTTATGAAAAATCTCAATTACAATTGGCGCCGTCTGTGGGAAGTCTTAAAAAATAAGAACACATAGAGCACAGGGGCGGTACCCGAAGCTTCACACTTTGAGGGTGGTGAAGTACCTTGGGAGTACCCGAAAAACTTGTCTTATAGGTGGGCCTGGGGAAACCGGCGACTCCGATTAGAAATCTATCACGCCGTACCCGACTTACCAATAAAGAAGGACCAGAGAAGATCTCGTACAATAGGGAACCATCTGCGCCCGGGCAATAGACCTTGGAGGGGTCCAAGGGTATCAGTTGAAGACCCAAGAAAGTGCGACCAAGAAATCTCTGATTTAAGAATGGAAATCGGGTTACTGAGAGACAAGGTCAACAGGTGAAGAGAACGGCAACAAGGCCAAAGCTGACAACGTGCAAGAGTGGAAGATCGACACAGACGCTGGTCAAGTCGCGGTAAGAGAGGGGCTTATTCTAGGAGCCCAAATGTCCTTTCAACTGGGAGTCCAAGAAGTCACACTTCCAGTAATGGGCGAAGGGCAAGCTCCCACACCAGGGACCAACACCAGGAGAGAGGTCAGTCCCAATGACCGAAGAGATCGGGAAGACCTAGCAAGATGTTTGAATAGCCAGTAGGAAGGTAGGATTGCGCAGCCCAAAGAGAGAACTGCCCGGGATGTGGCGCGAAAAGCTCTAGAGCAGATAACATTTTCTCCGTTCACATAAGAGATAGAGAGGCGTAAGCTGCCTAGAAAGTTCATCGCTCCAAAGTTTACTCTTTACGATGGGAAGTCGGACCCCATTAATTGTTGACTCAAGGTTGATCCCCATGTTGATTTTGATAATAACTAAATATTGTGTTATTTTACTAATGCATTTGTTTAGTGTGCAGATTAATAAAGTTTATAATTTAGACTTAAAGTTTAATTTAAAGTCTAATACATGTCAAAGTGGATGCACAACAGTTTAGGATCAAGTAATGCACTCTAAGAGTTATGTAATGAATTAAACAAAGCAATGACACCTATTTCTACCTTAAACAAATGATTTGCATTCTAAGAGATTGAAGGTGTACAAATAAAGTTTGAATCAAGTATGCATAGACTCAATGAAGTTGACTTGCACTTAAAAATATTGAAGGTGTTCAAACAAAGATTTCATCAAAGCGGACAAAAATCAATTGAAGATGATTTGATTATAAAAAGATTAAAAATGTTCAAAAGAAGACTTCTTCAAGTGTGCAAACATCAATTCAAGATAATTTGATTGAAGATGCTTAAGAAGAGAATTCATCTTGATTGCATGATCTCTATAAAGAATCCAAGTAAAGAATTCTTCTAAGATGTAAAAAATCAGTGAAGACAATATGTATGAGTAGATTTCATCAAGTTTATAAAAGTCTCATTGAAGTGATCTTAACGAAGAAAGAAGAATTACTAACAAAGAGAAGAGATCGGCAATGAAAGCACTTTGAAGCTCTACATGAAAGAGAAAGTTTGACAATGAAAGAGAAAGCTCGATAACAAAGAAGAAGAGATAAACATTGATTGAATGAAATGATGACAGTTTGGAAATCAAGAAAAGATGATTATCAAATGATTGATTCAATCCAAATTGAATAGAAAACAATTTTGATAAATCGAAGATTTTAATTGATTATCATATCCCAAAGAGAAGACTCCTTGAAGATCTTATAGTATTGCTAAAGTTGAACTTGATCATTAGAAGACAGAATGAAGATTTCTGGATAATGAGTCGACACATGAAAATAAAGAGTCGACACATAAAGATAGAAGTAAGATTTATGGGTAATGAGTCGACACATGAAAATGAAGAGTCGACACATAGAGACAGAAGCCAAAAGTTTGAAGACAGGATGATAAATGTATCAACACATGGAGACAGTGGACAACATCTGGAAAATGCAGATCAGATGTGTCGACACATTAAGCCTAGTGTCGACACCTGGGGAATAACGGTTAGTTTTTCTAACGTTATAACGGATTAGACTTGTATTAAATGAGCCCCAACAACCTCTAACGGACAAAATCAATGCAGAGATTTATATACAAACTTCCAACTGCATTTATACACAAGAGATACAAGAAAAACAAAAACCACCGACTGGTCAAAATGTAATTCGTTTGTATATCTTTATAAACCTGTAAGTGAGAGTTTGAGAGTTCTCTTGTAGAAAAAAAACTCTTGTAAGTTTGAGTGGATCTTAGACAAAATCACTTGGTAGCTGAAAAGAACTTGGGAAGAAGTTCTTTTGTGAAAGTGAGCTGAGCACTTAGTTAATCAACATTTATTTTGTAATTAGAGATTGCATAGTGGAGGAAGACTTAAAGGGGATCTTGGGGTGAGGACGTAGACCACGATTTGTGGTTAAATCTCGGTAATTCTTGGTATGCTCTCTATTGTTCTGTTTTACATTTCTCTTTTGATTACATGGCATCATATATATATATATTGATCTTTGCTCTATTGATTAGATTAATTTTAATTGCTATAAATTTTCGAAAAACCTAGTTCATCCCCCCTCTTAGGTTGCTTTTTGGGCCAACATTAACCACATTAGACACTACGAACAAATGATGACCCTGTGGAACGAGGATGAGTCTTTGATGTGCTGGGTTTTCCTGTCTAGCCTAAGGGAATCTGCCTTGGGCTGGTTCGATAAACTACTTATGGGGATGGTGGAAAGTTGGAAATAGATGGCTAAGCTCTTCACTGCCAGATTTATAGCGAATATCAAGCGGCCAAAGACGATAGATTCATTACTGACAATGCAGAAGAAAGACGATGAAGGTTTGAGGCAATATATAAGACCCGAGATTGCCTGGCACCAACTGAATGTTGACCTACGATACCAACCTGTGGTACAAAAGGGTAGACGAGCAGCAACGCAACACGTAGGGGCTGTAACTGAGGAAGTAGACAAGTTTTTGGAAGCGGGGGCAATTAGAGAGGTTTACTACCCTCGATGGCTTTCAAACATAGTGACGAAAAGAGGGAGTCAGCCTTACTCAAGCTTACCTCCTATCATCAGCAGCCCAGTCGATCATACAACAGAAAGGTGCATCTAAGAATGTTTACATCGATAGATTTGGTACTAAGAAAAGTCCACGCAGGAACGAAGAATCCTGTAAATGGGAAGCTTGATCTTAACTAGGAAGAAAAAATTGAGTGTTAAAGCTTGGTTCTACATAAGTTTTGCAAATTGACCAATGAAGGCCAAAGCAAAAAATCAAATGTTAAAGATTGGTCTTGTCTAAGCTTGCCAAGTAGGCCCAAGAATGGCCAAAGAAAAAACCCAAACGTTCACTGCTTGGTCTTGTTTAAGTTTGGCAAATCGGTTCAAGAATGGCCAAATCTAAAAAACCCAAGTGTTCATTGCTTGGTCATGCCTAAGTTTGGCAGATCAGCCCAAGAATGACCAAATCTGAAAATCCCAAGCATTCACCGCTTGGTCCTGCCTCAATTTGGCAGGCCGACCCAAAAATAGCCAAAGCAAAAATCCAAGCATTCACCGCTTGGTCCTACTTAAGTTTGGCAGGTCGGTCCAAGAATGGTCAAATCTAAAAAATCTAAGTGCTCACCACTTAGTCCTGCCTAAGTTTGGCAGGTTAGCCCATGAATGGCCAAGCACAAAAAATCAAACTTTCACAGTTTGGTCCTGCCTAAGTTTGGCAGGTCGGTGTAAGCACCCCATTTTTGTCCGCTCGGTAATCTCCAAGCCCAACTAGATTATGTTTTCAAACACCACAATACATACAAACCCAAGACGGGTCTTCCGAACTCCAACTCAGTCAATTGGTCGCTTCTCAGACCCATAAGGTCCAATTGAAGCCGTGAAGCTTATTGTGTCAATAGGCATTTCGGGCAGTTTTTCGAGACCGGGAGGTCTCGGAAACCAACGCCATCCTAGTAGCTTTCTGAGATCGGGCAATCTCAGAAACCAATACAACGGTTCACTTTTAATGCCTGCTAGCCCGCCAATATAAAATGTCCATCATTTGGTAGGTTTTTGAGACCATATGTTCTTAGAGACCAAAACCACCCTCACAGGTAGCTTTTTAAGACCAGGAGTTCTCAAAAACCAACACCACACTACAAGTAGCTCTTTAAGACTGGGCAGTCTCAGGAACCAACACCACACAGATAGCTTTCCTAGACCGAGTGGTCTAGGAAACTAACACCTAGGTCAACACCGGCGCCTGCTAGCCCGACTCGGTGAAAAATGACAAAACCTGCCCCTTGGACCTCCAGGCACGTCTTGAGAAAGTTTAAAATTTCTCAAGACGATAAGTCTACCTTTCCAAAGTGACCCTAAATAGTTAGGAATACACAACCTGCCATTCTATCCAACTCCGGTCCCATTTCGGCTAACTCCAGTCAAAATGATCATTTTACCCCCGAATGCCCCAGCGTAATACAAATCCCACCAAACAGTAGAAAAATATCCCAAGATCATCCTTGAATGACTCGGCACGCTTAACACAACACTCCGACCCGTTCTTGGCCTTTTAACCGAGCCTAGTCAAAATGACCATTTTGCCCCTGGCCAACCCAAAAGCGTCCCGAAACTGCACCGGTCCTAGAATAGTGAATAGTGGGTCTTGTCATACACCCCTGTTTAACCTAAGGTGGACCTTACAACACTAAACACTCCTGACTCAACGAAAGCCCCCTGAAGCGTCTCGCAGACGCTTCGCTAATATTGCATTTTCTCCCGATTCCCTAGTTATAACACACCGTCAAACGACTTGAGAAATGCTTAAAATAGTGAACTCCCAAAAGCTCGTTCATAGGTCTTTTCATCGATACGGCTTGATCGGAGAGATTGCTTCCCAAAACCCCTCATCACATGGCTTGAAAACTGCTACTTTCAGCAATCCCTGGAGCGTCTCGCAAACGCTTCGCCAAGATTGACTTTTTCTCAAATTCTCTTATTATAATGCATTGTCAAACGACTTGAGAAATACGTAAAATAGAAAATTTTCAAAAATATTTCCAAAGCACTTTCTATCATTACAGTCCAATCGGAAAGATCGCTTCTCGAAGGCTTTGATCATATGGTGCACAAAAGGCTACTTTTGAAACCCCTGTGATACGCTCCGTAAAAATGTAATTTTATGCCCATTTTCCGAGACGATATCTTACACTTCCAAACACCGTTCAAGCTTTTCAAAAACTCAAAAGTTCACAAGAAACCCTAGGAGAACACTGTGAATGCAACCGATTTTTTCGAAATCTTTCCGATTGACACAATTATCGAGACAAAGTTTAAACAAACACTTTTGGCGACAAAGGGTGTCACACTCCCATCCCAATTAGACATTAAGTATGTCGTATTAGGTGAGGCGTGATCGCACAGGTTACTGTACCTGCGAACGACACTTTAAGCCACACTCAACAAATAAAACAGTTTTAGCTAAAACCAAAGCCTAAATTTCCCTAAGATCTCAAATTTGAAGTGTGCAAAACTTTAGCTACAAATCAAATTGTTAACGAGGTCAAATAGCTTCTGAAAGTGGCTATTTCTGCAGATTTTCACAGCAGAAATCTTCCAACTTTGGATAGAAGGTTCTTTCTCAATTCTTAACCAAATAAGATGAATTTTATGTCTAAATTGAGTAATTTTTCAAGATCTTTCTACCTATAGCCTAATCTACAGTAAGGTACGAATTTTTATACCTGAAATTAGCCTCTTCTTGCACTGCAGCAGCTCCTCTCTTACTCCCTCTCTGTTTCTCTCTTTACAACTCTCTGTCTCTATATCTCTCTCCTTCTCTTTCTATCTTTCTCTCTTCCGTCTCTTTTAACTAGTTAGGTAAAAGCTTTAGATGTCACCTTTCCTCCACCTATTCTCATTCACTAAGTGATTTACACCTAGGTGCCAACTCCTATTGGTAGAGTAATTTAAGTCAACTAATGACTTTAGGTCATTAATTAAACTGATTTGACATAAATGCTAATTTACATACCTCTTAATCATGCAAGATTATCATCATTACGTACTGATGAAATTAATAGTTGAGGTCTCACAGAGGGTATGCTATAAGCGCCTAGATTTTGATCAGATCGACAAAACTTTATTTGCCCCTTAAAATTTAACCAGTACAGGGGGTGTCATGTGGCTTTCATTCTATGGAACAGTACTGGCGCATGTAGCAATTTACACAGGCGCATGCCCTACATGCGCCAGTGTCTAAAATTTTGCCTATATATACTGGTCTCCCCCTTTGCATATTGGAGAATCGAAAATTGTAACGAAACTCTGCACAAACAGCTCCAGAAATCTGAAACCGTCCATGTATTTTTCCTTCCAAATACTTAGGTTATATTCCACCTCACTCAAACTCATACACCTCACCCACAAGGCCCTCCATGCCATAGAAGACCTTATTTAGCCCCTTCCAAGTGCATCCAAGATCAAGTCTAAGCATCTAATGAAGTTTGAGAGTGTTTAAAGGCAAAATGTGGTATTTTCTTTTATATTTTTGTCTTCCCCAACTCCTCTCTTCTCCTTCATAACCTACTTAAGTTATTCTCTATTTTAATCTTTATCTTCTACCCCCCATTCTTGCATGCTTAAGACAAGAGAGCTCCTAACTCATACTTAGAAGAAAACTAGTGAGAGCCACCGTGTAGGGGGATCTCTCACTAGCTTACTTTAAAATGGTATGGCCTTGGAGTACCTTGATTATGCGGTGTAGTCTCTAGCTTTGTATGGTTTTATGACCCTCTTTGCATATGACTATCTTGTTCATGTTTTGTGTGCTTGGCTTTATTTTTATGTTTACAACCATGTTTTTCAAAATTTGCATTATCCCCATTTCCATATCATTTTCAAGCTCCTTATTCAAATATTCTCTTAAAAGTGATTCTAGAAGTTGGCCCCTTGAAGTTTAGGATGAGACCCTAAGTAATTATGCCTTAGAAAAGCTTCCCACTAGCCCCTAGCTCACATTTTTGCATACTTACATTTTAACTTACATAAAAAATGGTTTTCAAATGTATCAATTTTCAAGGTTTCTGTTCTCTCAAATTTAGTGGTTGGAATGGTCCCATGGAACCCTCTCTTGAGTGATCTCCTTTATTATTGACCATAAGAACCCTAACTTGTTAAAATGGTTCCCTTCTCTTTTTATTCTTGCATGAAAATAATTTTCAAACTCTTTGATTTATAAGGTTTCTATTCTGTCAAGTTTAGTAGTTGGAATGGTTTCATGAAACCCTCTCTTGAGTGGTCTCTCTTTACATTGGCTATAGAAACCCTAACTTGTTAGAATGGTTCTCTCCTTTAAAAATGATTTTCAAAACCTTTTTCTTAAGCATGGTTTTCAAAAGTTCATTATCTCCATTTTTGCATTAAAAATGGTTCTCTAAAAGTTGTCATTATTATGTTGATTTTCAAAGTTCCTACTCTTTTCAAGATAAAAAGTCATAATGGTCATAAGGAAACCCTCTTCGGAATGATTTTTAAACATCAATCATATAAACCATATACTTGACTAGAGTTAATTTTCATGGAAATGATATTATCTACCAAAGTCCTTTGCATAATATGATTGTTTTCCAAAACTCTTTTAAAAAATGCATAAAATCATCTCTCCAAAATCACTAGGTTCAAACCCTAGTCTAAAACCATCTTTCAACCCTAGGTTAACTTGACCCTAGGACAACCAAACCCTAAGTTAACCTAACCTTACTTAGTTAACCCTAGGTCATCCAAACCCTAGGTTAACGTAACATTAGTTAGCTAACCCTAGTTCACCTAAACCCTAAGTTAACCTAACCTCAGTTAGTTAACCTTAGGCTAACCTAACCGAAATTAGTTAACCATATGTCACCCTAACCCTAGTTAGCCAACTCTAGGTTAACCTAACCTAGGTTAGTAAGTTTCAAGGTTCCCATTCAAAGACCCATTTTCAAATAATCTTTTAATTCAAAAACTATTTTCATAACATATTTTCAAAACATCCCACTCTCTTAAGATTTCAAATATCAACTCTAAAATCTTTTCGAATATCCCCACACTCTATGCCTTCAAGAAGTTTTCTTAAATTTGTCTCATCTAAAATGGCTAGACATTTAACATTTTTCAAAAGCCATTTTCAAAATGATTTCAACAACTCATAAAACTAAGGTGTTCCTACCCCTTTTATGGTTAGAGATCCCAAGAGAAGGTGATACATTAAGTATAACCTTCAATGTTGTCCATATTAAGGTTCCAAAGCTCTAAGTGTTTTCAAAAACCATTTTCGGAAATCATTTCACGACAAGTTCGTAAGAGCTCTTTTAACTCCAAGTCAAATTTTCAAGTCCATAATCGAATTTTTAAAACTTCCAAAACTCTCTTAAGTTTTGTTCAAAAACATTTCAAAATACTTCAAAATCACATTTCAAGAGCTCTTTCAAAAACCTTTCAGTTTTACTCCAAAAGCATTCCAACATCCGATTTCAAATCAAAATTCTCAAGTCCCCTTTTCAAAGGCCACAAAGTGTCTCCAAACCTTTCCAAAGATCTCAAAGTGTCTTTAAAACTTTGCAAATGCCCTAATGCCCCTACTTTTTATTAGGCTCTTGCTCGAATTACAAATGACCTGATTCTCGTCAAATGAGATATGTAAACAACCTGAAATGGTATAGTCATAACTCTTATTTCAACTCAAGTCCTTTTTCAAAACTTTCTATCAATTCAAGATCTTTGTTTCAAAATCCTTCAAAACTTTCATGTTTTCAAATATTTTTCCTCCAGACTTCCATCATGCATCATTCATTCAAAAAGTGTTGACTAAACCCTGTTTTTAAAATTTTAAAGTGGATATTAAGTAGATAATGGTAACTGGTTATTTTAGTAAATGAACAAAAGGGTGATTAGGAATGTAGATACCGAAAGGGCGGGATAGGGTGATGATCTTAGGATATCTTTCCTACACGTAACCAACCCCTAAGCTATAGATTTCTATTTTCGATAGACCATGGAGTTATTTACAAACAAAGGTTTAAAATTTTTTAAAAGTTGCCAAACAACCTATCTTCTTAAAAATCCTCCCTCGAGGGAGTTTTCTAAAACCTTTTTCCAAAATCTCAAGTGTAATATTTGGATTATACTCAGTTTTAGGTGACCTAACTCATCTTAACCAAGTTAGGTGGCGACTACTATTTTTCTAAAAGCTCTTAGTCAAACCAACTTCAAGTTTAAACTTAGTCGCACTCGTTCTTCTAGGATGATAAATTCTAATGACAGAGTTTCATATTTTTTTTCCGAGCCGAAAGGACTTAATAAAAAACCAGGGCGCGACAGTCAGCCCAAGAATGGCCAAGCCTGAAAAACTAAGTGTCTAACACTTAGTCTTGCCTAAGTTTGGCAAGTCTGCCTAAGAATGACTAAATCTAAAAACCAAGTGTTAAAAGTTTAGTCCTACCTAAGTTGGGTAGGTCAGCTAATGAAGGCCAAAACAAAAACCAAATAAAAAGACTTGGTCCTGTCTAAGTTTGGTAAGTTGGCAAGAAAACTTGATCCGGCTTAAGTTGGATAGGTCGGCCAACGAAGGCCAAAGCAAAAACTAAGTAAGAAAACTTGGTCATGCCTAAGTTTGGCAACTCGAGTTAAAGAAAGCCAAGAGAAAAATCAAGTGTTAAAACTTAATCCTGTCTAAGTCTAGCAAGTCGGCTCAAAGAGAGTCAGAAGAAAATCCAAGTGTTGAAAATTGGTTCTGCCTAAGTCTAGCAGGTTGGGGATTGCTACATCACTAGAAGGGGACCCCAATAGTTGCACCATCTTTAAAAGCAACAACAGGAAGAATCAAAAGATTTTCGTGGATAGTCAAAAGTGGAAAACACCATGATAGCTAGCCAAACATAACCCTTATCCCTAAGCCCAGCCTAACAGGGAACAAGGATTGAGGGCAATTGTGGACTAAAAAGCCCGTATTCTATGAAAGTCGGCAAACCCACTAAGCATGGTAATGCCAACTTAAAGGAGGCAAACCTAGCATCTACTAAAGTAAGCCCAAGTGCCAAGCAAGACCTAAGGGGTAAAGAACTCCAATCCAAGTAATTGTAGGCTAAAAAGTCCGTATTTTATGAAAGTCAGCAAGTCCAATAAGAATGATGGTGCCGACCTGAAAGAGGCAAACCCAGCACCTACAACAGCAAGTCCAAGCACCAAGAAAGGCCCAGGAGGTAAAAAACTCCAATTCAACCAAGAAAAAGGACTCAAGAAAATTGGTCCAAATCCTCTAAACCGACCCAAGAGAGGTCAACTCTAAGTAGGAATGAGAAAGTCACTCCTGAAAGAAATGGGCTCTCCAAAGGTTATAAATAAAGCATGTAACAATGAGACAATGTACGCATAATCAAGAGTTAGAATTAATTTTTTTCTTTCAATTTATTGAGGTTAAACTTATTTGACTTAATCTTCATAATGCCTTAAACTCAAATAGAATTGACACATTTTCACTGTCTTTTATTCTTGTAGACCTTCTGGTATTCATCTTGATGATTCGTGAAGCGAATCAAGACTTACAAAAAACATCCCTTCTACCGATTAAATTACATTCAACTTATTTATAGAAGTTCAAGAGTTAAAATTGATAAATTACAATTTTAAGGTTCACACATTAACATTTCAAACAAAATTCAAGAGAGAAAATAATAATTTATAGTATTCTAAATGTTTGATATTAATTCAAATGGTATTTCTTGCCATAGTTATTAGAAAGGGTGCATGGTCCAAGTCGACTCTGTACCCCTCTCATGATGCTGTGAGCCTAGTGCCTCACAAGACTGTAGCGCAGCCTAACACAAGTGCACAACCCTTCGTTTTAACACCAAAAAAACCAAAAGATACCAAGGGCTTTTTTCTTCCCTAATGAAAAAACAAAAATATATAAAGCTTAGCAACCTTACATTGAATTTGATTATTAGTCTCTATACATCAAAATTTCGAGGCTAAATTTTTTTAAAACTTTTCACTCGCCTCTATTCACCCCCCCACCCCCGCGAACGATGATTCAAAGATCAATTTCAAATCTTCTTAAAAATCAATTGTTTGGTCAAATAACATATAAATCCAGTTAAGCAAATATCATTATAAGTACAATACCTTCAGGTATTCAAATTCATTTTAAGCAAACAACACCAACACTGTGAAGGAACAGATTTCGCAACATAAAACACAGTCAACCACAAGTAAACTGAAGGACAAGCAAGCAACCTGCAGCCCCCGTTAGGCCGTTTAGTCACTTGGTCTCAAACCTTCGACAAGGAATCTACGGAGCCACTAAATACTAAAGCTGCATCAAAATATTATTCCCGTTCAAATTCCATAAAAAGATGAAACAAGCACAATGCAATTTAATTCAAAATTGAAGTAGCTGTCCAACGCATGAATTCAAAATCAAAACCAAATAACATCCCTCAAAAGTGAAAAAGGATAACATTTTTTAACAGGTAACCTATATAATAAGTCCTAACGAAACATTCTTACTAGTCTTATCAAAACGATGCATGACCTGATCAAGCATCAACCCTCTCTGGAACATCTTCCACATAAGTCACCTTGGAGGTGGGCTTCGCTAACAGATCTGTGTATTCTTGGTATGGAGATTTTGTGAAGCGAGTCTCCTTCCAAAAGTCGGGGGTGAGGAACCCATAAGTCTTCAGCAGACAATCAAAAGTTGCCTGCAAATAACATGCATTGTATAATTTCCAAAATAAAACTGTAGCTAACTGCCACTAATATGAAGTTCACTGCCCAAATTTCCTCCTAGATAGTGTGGTCTTGTGTGTAACATTAGTCTAAAGATTTTCATTCTAAAAGATGGTATATATCAAATTAGCTTCTGCATACAGCCCAACAAAATGGAGAACTACTAAACACTTACAAGCACCAAACCTTCAGAATACCATAGTCTGAAGAAAATAGATAAATAAGACAAGAAACTGACAAACTTATCTGCAACTGTTAAATTGATAAACAACAAAGCTAGATAATATACTATATTTAGGAAACACTGCAAACCTCATAAAAAAAGCATACGCATACGAAGAGGGATATAGCAAATTTAGCCTCTCTCCCTCTTAGCCTCTCTCTCTCTCAGGATAAGTAAATTATAGGGCTCTCACTACATAACATAACAGGAAATCTAAAGAAATGTTAAAGACTGCAACTAAGAAATTTACAACAACATATCAGAAAAAAAGCCGCAAGAACAATTTCAGAAACTCATCCAAGATCGCGAATTCAGTATCAAAAAGTTAATAGTGAAAACTGAACCAAAAAAAAAAAAAAAACAAGGATGCAGAGAACCTGATGCATGAGTGGCATTAAATCCAAAAAATATGTACAAAACAAAAAAAAACCTCCTTAAGCAGCAGCATAATGCAGTACCTTATCTATAATGAGACAAAAATAGATAACACTTCCAGAGAACATTTTGGAGGTTTGAGACCACCCAAAAATTCAAACCATTCAATTTTACCAAAACTAAATAAACCAGGTATCTGCCAATGGCCCTAGAAAGCAAAAACCTGGTTTTGAACATCTAAATATCCTAATAGTACCAAGGCAAGGAGAAAAAGAAGTCAACATAGTAAATCTACTCTACGCCATCAATGAAAAACACATACCAAAATCAAACTTCAAAAACCTTTGAAGAGTTACAATGTTTTCAGCTCTATTGATTATAGAAACATGGTTGTCAAATAGTAGAATACATCTAAAAGAACCTACTGAAATAGAAATAAAGCATCAGCACTGAGAACACCAGACGATTCAACTTGTAGAAACAAAACATCCTCCACTTAAGCCACTGAATTCAAATGTCAAAAATAACTACATTAACATAGTGGCAATGTACAAAAAATAGCGGCAATGTACAAAAAATAGCTAAATATCATTAAAAAGTAGAGTTTTTTTTGGAATATATTAACTAACTGAAACTTCAAGTATCAAAATGTAGAAGGAAGACCATTACCGCTTCAGACCATAAAACATGTCATGGACTATTTATAGTAAGACAACCCATCCATTACAACAGATTTAACAAATCATTAGAAAATATAATGTAACCTGTTAAAAGTTCTAAAATCCGAACAAGTTCTTTAGCAACAAAAAAAGGTAATTGACAATCCAAAAGAAATAAATTAACAACCCATAAACTATAACATCACTTCTAACTTCTAAGTACATTTTCAAGGCACAAAGTTAATACATAATGATCTTTTTCTGCAAGATAAGTTCGATTTCCTATAATACAACAAAGCATTTGCAAGAAAGGATAAAAATTCAGTCCATTTCCCAAAGCCATACAATCTAACAAAGTGTATCAAAAAACCAACGTCAGCAAATTCAAACGAAGGATGACCACACACAAATTAATTGGTAAAATACCTCTGCTTTCCATACATACTTTTAGCATAAAAGGATTTGCATTCATCCAACCATTACTACAACTACATACTAATTCATATGTCAGATTTGAATTGGGTATACATAAATAAAAACAGTTCAGGTTATAGATCAAACCTTAACGAAATTGCCAAGGGTTTTTGTCGACCCACGCGAAGAAGTGAACACATCATCAATCCCAGCAAATTGCAGCACCTTCTTTGGCACCCTCGCAGCCACGATACCCGCACCACGGGGAGCCGGGACCATCCGCACTGTGACGGACCCACACTTTCCAGTTACCTTACACGGCACCGTATGGGGCTTCCCAATCTTGTTACCCCAGTACCCTCTCCTCACCGGAATCACCGACAGCTTCGCGAGTATAATCGCACCACGAATCGCCGTCGCGACCTCCTTGCTGCACTTGACGCCAAGCCCAACGTGGCCGTTGCTGTCGCCGACGACAACGAAGGCTTTGAACCGGGTCCGCTGGCCGGCCCGGGTCTGCTTCTGGACCGGCATGATCTTCATGACCTCGTCTTTCAATGAAGGACCAACCAAGGTATCGATGATCTGGTATTCCTTGATTGGGAGAGAGTGAAGGTAGATCTGCTCAAGGCTTCGGATCTTGCCGTCCTTCACCAGTCGGCCAAGCTTGGTCACCGGAACCCACTTCTCCTCCTCCTCGCGGCGGGGACCACGGCGGCGGCCTCTCCCGCGGTCGCCACCTCTGCCACCGCGGCCGAAGCCTCGCCCAAAACCGCCGCGTTCTCCGCCTCTCTCAGCCATGGTTGGTATTAGGGTTTGGAAGAGATAGATATAGAGAAGAAATGAGAGCTTAGAGGCACATAGATGAGAGTTCAGAGAGGAACCCTGCGTCCGGGGGTGACGAATTTATAGGTCGTGTGGTGGTAGAGAAAGTAGGGTTTCTGAGTGAGTTTCAGGAGTGTTTGGCTTGGAGGGGGGGAGAGCTTAAGTTGGTTTTGATTTTGGTTCTACTCGTGATAGAGCTGACCTGGATAGGGTTTGAACCCTAATTAAAGGCAACCAAAAATGACTTTCATATCCATTATCTACAATCCATTAATCTAAGGCTATGTTTGTATTACAGAAAGGGATAATGGGAATACAAAATCCTGAGATAATAAATCTCGTGATTACAAATTCAGTAGGAGGATAATTTTGTAATTCAATGTTCAATCTTGAATTTTCGTATTACTTATTCTGCCTCAAAATTATTTAAGAGAATAATTATAACAACATCATCTGAATTATGATTTATAATCATCACACGTTCTAAACTCTCAAACAAAACCCTTGAACTACTAATTTAAATCAATCAACGCATTTTATTAACAACCGTTAAAGCAATATATAAAAATTTGTTGTGTGACTTTTTTTTTCTCCTAAGTAATGTGTTAGGTGACTCGCACATATTCACAAAAATATAATTTTATATTTAAATTGACCTTATTTTATTATAAAAAATATCTAATAACTGAAATGCTCTCTTGACATGTAAATATAGGAGAATGTAATGAGCATTTCACTTGTTAGACAATTATTAGAAAAAGGAAAGGTTAGTTTTGCTATAAAATCATATTTTTATAAATATGTGCAAATTATATGACTATTTTTCAGTTACTCTCCTAACAGATTGTTAATATGTTATTAACAAAATGTGCTGATTGATACAAATTAATAGTTTATAAGATTAATATGTTAGGTTTTAGAGTTTAGAAAGATTAGCGATATTAAATCATAGTTGAAGAGATGTTATTGTAATTATCCCTTACTTAAGTAGAGCATATACATGATAAACAGTAATACTACGTTCACTCCTCTCGGGCACTCCCAGAAATACTTTTGCTGAGTTGACATGCATTGATAGGCAGGCGAGAGAGAGAGGGAGAGAGAGAGAGAGAGAGAGAGAGAGAGAGAATTGGTCTGCCTATCAATGCATGCCAACTCAACAAGAGTGTTTTTGAAAGTGTCCAATAAGAGTATACCTAGTATTACCCATGATAAAATGTTATGTTTGAATTGTTAATACAAATCCCCTTTTGCACTACTAAACGTAAGATAATACTAATATACGAAATTATCAGTCAAATTCCATATCCTTGCTTCATGAAATAAATATAGTCTGAGAGAGAGAGAGAGAGAGAGAGAGAGAGAGAGACAAAAACCTCATATTAAATTGTGTTATGGGAAAAACTTAAAACTACCAAACTTAGCCATTGTGTTAATCTCAATCCTCCCTATGTTACTGTAGTTAATTGTTAGAAGCATGTTATTGGCTATTAGATGAACAAACTCTTAATCACTTTTCTCATTCCTACTCCTCACAATTTCCTTCTAGAACAAATGTTGTTTGTTGATATACTAGGGATAACTCATGCCTATGGCACTGCTAACAAAATCTAAACCTGCACATTCAATTTTGAATCTTATTTGATTTCACAAACAATAAAATAGTATGGCATTCTTGTGTATTATGGATAGATCAAAGAAATGAGAACAAAAAGGCAGCTAAAGAAAGAAAAATAAAAGGGAAGCTAATCATGGAGTCTCCATACAAATTATCATAGGTTAAGCAACGGAGTTTAAACAGACATTAGGTTTTACAAAAACCTCAAAAATAAAATAAAGTTCTCATCAATAGTAAACTTTACAAAAAAATGGATGATAAAGTTCACAACAATAGTAAGCTATACCAAAAAGTGTCTGCTTCACAAATAGCATATGTTTTCTTTACAAAAAATGTCTAACAATATATTCAAACTTGCTATTTCCAATAAGCCCGTGGACTCCTAAAACCATGAATTTTCTTCATCACTTTTCAAAATGTCTTTGTGTCAATTTGATTGTATTTTTGCCAAAGAGGAGTATGCACGATAACCTATTTATTTACGAAAGCATTAAAATCAACACAAAAGATACAAATAGAAGTATGACTGAAATTACCTTATTGCTACATAGCCATCGAAGCAATCTAGAAACATGATCTAAAGTTATTCTATAATGGACATTTTCTTTTTAATTTGATATTGAAATAATATATTTAACGAGCAGTATTGCCTACTTACTTAGAGTATAAAGATTCATAGTTGTAACCGAATTTGTTGTATGAACTGTACAAAGTTTTATGGTTTTGCTTCCTGAAATGATTTTCTAAATTAGTTTTCAAAACTCAAAAGTTGTAGGTATAGATGAAAATATTCCTCCCCACTTATTTTATTCACATACACTACAGGCAAACACATTCACATCAATAATTCCATTTTTTTGTAGTTTCTTTTGACACTTAAAAATAAACCCCTTACATGAAATAAAGTCAAACCCGCGAACATAATGAAAATTTTAGATTCAATTTTTACAAACTATCATAGAATTGTCTAAACCCATATGCAGATTCTCCAAAATTTGGTAAATAAAAAAAATAAAAAAATATCTTATTGAATCCACTCCACACCCATTTAAAAAAAAATGCAAGACAGCTAATCACAACATTTACAGCAAAATCGAATGGAAATTTTCCTTAATCACAATGGAATCTTTGAATACCTTCCCTTCGAATTTACAACAAAATTGAATGGAAATTTTCCTTAATCACAATGGAATCTTGGAATACCTTCCCTTCGGCTAGACGATGAAAAGTCTTTTTTGATTTTTTTTTCAACCTAAGGCCTGAAATAACAATTTCGTCATCCAACTCCACCTCGGTTTTATCATCTCTTTGATGGCTGCACAATCTTCAACTACCAAGGGCCCCAAGTTAGAAATGCAGCAAGCACAAAAAATTTCGTGAGGCACCACACAGTCCCAAATGCTTATCATGTTCCACAAAGAGGAATGTGCAGGGGAAAAAATTAAATAGATTATACTTTTTCCTCCTTGAAAATGGCCAAATAGACCCCAACATGGAAAAAGAATCGCTATTTCGACTGGTATATGCTACTATGGTGGACAACTATGTATGGTGTTTCTCTACTGAGAAGAGAGATCGAAAAAATTAAAATGCAAGTCTGGACAAACACCTAACAATACTCCCTTTTTGAAAGAGGGAGAGGAGGTCAGCCCTTGGAGGTATGTTAGTAATAGGTAGAGATGAAAGAAAGAAAAATACTTTCCAAGAATAAATGTCTCCTTTTAAATCTGTTGTCTCCTCTACAGCAGACTCGAAACCGGAGACACCCTCGCCGGACTACCCCCTCTTGCTCTCTCTTTATTGACAAACTACCAGTTTTGATTGTATTTTTGCCAATGAGGAGTATGCACGATAACCTATTTATTTACGAAAGCATTAAATTAACACAAAAGATACAAATAGAAAGTGTGACTGAAATTACCTTATTGCTACATAGCCATCGAAGCAATCTAGTTGTATTTGTCTCTTGAGCTCTTCACCTTTTTCAACCCAATTCTACAAAAGTACAGTTAAAGCTTTCTCAATAGAAACCACTTAAAACTCTAAACTCATCATATTCTTAAAAGTTTTTAAAGCATTATGCATTTTGACCTAAACTTTGTACTAAAAAATACGTACATGATCAACGATAAACTTTTGCATGCTCCAAAATATACACACTGAAATTTCAATAATCTTTGCTTTACTTGCTAAACATTTTGAAAACAAATATTAAAATGCTTGAAAGAACTATATCACTTGGCATACATTTTCCATTCCCTTGCTGGCAAAACTTGCTTTTTCTTTCCCCTTGGACATTGCTTTTTTGGTTGCCTTTGCCTTTTCCATTCAAAAAATAAGTAAAATTATTAAGAAAAAAAAATAAAAGGCAAACATATTTGATTGGTAAGCTTACCCCATGAATGCGAATGGCAGTAAAGTCTTGCTCATCCTAAATCACAACCCCTATGTTTTTTTTTCTTGAAGAAACTGAATCAATATATACAAAGGCATTTGAAAGGATGAAAAATTTTAAATTAAGAAATGTAGATCAACTACGAAATAAGTAAAGGGGGCTCATCTTACGGTTCGCTCCAAGTCTCCATCCACCTGTAAAATAGATGCAATCATAAATAAGTAAAAAAAAAAAGAGAGAAGATTTTAAGACTCTTAACAAATAAGATAACAGTAGTATTAAGAAAAATTAACTTACATGACCATAAATGGTGGTGCTGTCCATGATTAAAGGTCACAGCGAACCAGTGCCTCAACCTGAAATGCTTGGTTATTTAATTTTAAACATAAAGATCAATGTGAATGAATAGGTAAAAAAAAATGAATTGTACGCATATAAGTAATCCAAACTCAAGATATAAGCATAAATCTAGGCACATGAATTATTTTTAAAAAAAAAAGTACAGAGGCAAGCATATATAAGAAAAGTTAACAACTTGGAACTCAAAACCATGAACCACAATCCATCAATCACAGATCAAGTGGGTCAAGAACACTATCCCAAGTCTTTCAATCCTAATATTCCACATATTTTTTTTAAAAAAAAGCTAGTGCATTTTGTGGCATGGTTAAAATAGGCTTAGAATAAAAATATGCTTGGAAACTTGGGTACCTAAAATACAATCTCGTGCTATTATAAACATCATTAGGTGGCCAAGGAAAATTCCACCAACAAAACTCATCTGCTACATAAAAGTGAAATTTGTTTAGAGAGCACTCATGGTAGAGGATGCTTTTCTCATTTTCACCAATGTTCTACTGTACATGTTATTAAATGAGCATAAACGGTCCAAACTTAAACGTACTTCAAGCTAGAACAGCAACAAAATTAGCCAAAGCCCAGTAAGCTGAATTTGTTTGCATCTTCAAAACGTTAACCAGCTAAATCCCTATGAGAAACAAAGTAGAGACTCTTCAAACACCTTGAGGAACAATATTTATTTCAAATGTAGCACCATGATCTCATTTACCAGGGTTGTCAAATATTTCACTAATACTCCAGCATTTTGCGATCACCTGTTGATATCTTTACAAAAAAGAGGAGTTTATGATCCCCAAAATGAATTAACTTAACCACCATTCTCCAACAAAATTAATGCTTTTCTACCTACTGCTGAAACATTTTTGAAAGACTGCTCTACAACAAAGCTAATCATAGTCCCAAGTTTCATCCACCTGCTTTGGTTTTTCCATCTTTTCTCCCCCTACAGATGAGACAACGATGGGATTTCAATATAATCAAACCGTTATAGTAACATATTTTATTATCACCATAAGGAGAAATTTTTTTGTAGGACTTTGTTCAAACACATAAAATAGAACATGACCAATTATTTTGAGTCATCTCAGCTGAGTAATAAACCTAAAGCTAGATAAGTTTTTAGAACTTATTATCACAACAGGAGTTTGAGATCATAACAAAATAGAATCTGGAAGAGAATTACAAATGCCAAAAAGAAAATATATAAAGGAAAAGAAAATAAAAGATTCAGGGGAAACTTCAACCACAGTATGCAGATCTAATCATTATAACTAGGAACACACAAAGCATTCTTAACAAAAATCAAGAAATCTGAGTCCGCTTTCTTATCTCATGCAAGAAGACTGTAAGACCCAAAATGACAGCTGCCTACAAATTGCAAACTTACAAAAGCCCAAGTAAAGAAGCACATTACAAAATAAAAAAAAAACCTGCAAACATTCAAAGTTCAAATACATAATCTATTAATTAAAAAAAGCCAATGCGTTTCACAGGAAATATTTGCATGAATGTGTTCCCCATTTAGTTGAATGACTATTTCCCACTAGAAGTTGGGGAATAATATCTTTTTTTGAGAAATTTTTTCAATAAAGGTACTCTTATCTAAAAAAAAAAGAAGATAAGCTATTATCACAAAATAACAGAGTTCCCAGAAAAATCAATCATAGAACCAATCACATAATCCAACTTTAATAGCCAAATCTCTCCACAAATAGCTAAAACAATGGCCAAATTGAACACAATACTGGAAAAAAAAAATTTGATAGAAAATATTAAGTCCATCAATTTCCTAAACCTAGATTTAAAAAAAAAAAATTAACCAACATTCAAAGGATTAAGAAAGACTACTGTTTTGGAGAGAGAGGCAGGGGCTGAGAGTGGCAGAAAAATTACTCCTCAACCAACTCCTTGGTTGTTCTCTATTTCTGCAAAGAAAACTTAATCCAGATCCTGGAACAAATAATCAAATCATCAATAGCAAAACCCAAATCATACATCTTATACACATTAATACAGGGCTCTTGTATAAAAAAAACACAAAAAGTTAAGAAACTGAAAACCTTGAGTCCCAACTTGCCGTTAGAGAATCCATTGCTGAAAACCTTCAATTGCTTAAACCAAACACCCCGGCATGTAAAGAGAAAAAGGGTGGTTCACGCCATTGGTGGGTCTCTTGGTTGTGGGTGTTTCCACCACTGAAGATGGTGGTGGATGTGGTGATTCAGTTCAAAGGGTCTTCACTATGGCTGTGGATGAGAGAGAGAGAGAGAGATAGAGAGAGAGTTTTGGTTGCAACCATGGAGGTTCGGGTGAAGGTAATGAAGACGATCGTAGCAAGGTTTTGGTCATGGTGGCTCAAATAGGTTGGTTAGCTGATAGAGATGGTGCACTGGTTGTAGTCTTCAGTTTTGCCCGGACATGGTGGAGATGGTAGCACACTGAGAAAAGGGAAAACAAACACAGGAAGAAGTTACCTCTTCTATTCTTCTTTTGGAATGAAAAATCAAGCCAATTCCAAAAAAAAAAAAAAAGTGTACACTCAAATCAAAACAAATGGAATCTAGAGTATTGCATGCACAAATTAGTTGAGAGAAAATACTTACCAAAGAAAATAGAAGAATTGAGAGAAATCAATGTATTGGAACCCTGTTCAACAAAAGAATAGTATGAAATTTCAATACCCAAAAGGAAAATCTGAAGAAGATGGTGGCTCCATGCGGCAAGAGAGCAATATGGAGGATAAGGTTGTGGTAGTGTCCACGGTGGTCACCTGGCTGCGGTTTCATCATGGTTGTGGCTGCGATTGGTTTCCATTGTCATAGTAGGTATTTTATATTTCATTATCTACTCAAAGATGTTAAAATCAAATTGCACTCAATACCAATTTTGTTGAGAGCGTCGTAGGCATGGGTTATATCTAGTAAATATATAATGTAAAGCTACAACAGAACACTTAAAGCTACCAACATTTTTTAGAGCATGTAATAAAGTCATGCCAGACAACCGAACAATTGAGATACATAAAGCAAAGAAAAGGATCAAAATTGAAACAAAAATAATGGAAAGGGAAAAAAAATGAACCTTTATGGATGTGAGATAGTTAATAAACAGGTGAGACACAAAGAATAACTGAGATGCATAAAGGTGCAAACCTGAAACAAAAAAGAAAAAAAGTGAAAAATTTAACCTTTATGGAAGTGAAATGATTGATAAACAGGTGAGACACAAATGTTAGAAAAATCTAATAAAGAAAAGTGAAGAGGTGAAAAGATGTTATTACAGGAGAAAATGTCTTCAAGGCACATGTGGAACCATTAATATTGAGCTCAGGCGTAAAGGAGGTGGAGGAGAGAGTAGTAGTTCTCCAGTGGTGGTTCATACATTCCAAGCAACAAAATTAAAAAAGTAAAATAATAAGTGAAATGAATAATATAACAGCTTGGGAAAATCTAAATCGAAGAGCAAATTGAAAGAAATGGAGAATTATACAGAAAGCAAAAAAACTTACCAGTGATATTGTATTTTGGGAATAAGTGTATATTTCGTAGGTTGATCATAAGAAATGAAAATGGAAATGAAGACAAATGTGAACACTTCACAGAAAAGATTTATCATATATATCTTCAATTATACAGAACACTTACAAAATGCTTTAGAAAAAGTGAGTGATAGCTAGTATGCCTTACAAAATGTGTCTGCTTTACCAAAAAATGACTAATAAAAAGTGAGTGATAGCTAGTATGCCTTACAAAATGTGTCTGTTTTACCAAAAATTAACAAATAATGTGCATTCAAGCTCGAAGCCCTCGGACGCCTATAGCCATGGATTTGTCATCACTTTCCGAAATGTCTAGGTATCAATTTCTACGTACTTTGGCCAATACGGAGCATGTACGACAACGTAGTTATTTATGCAAATACAAAAATTAGTACCAAATATACCAGCTCTCTACAATATAGCTAAGAAGTTACCTTATTCTTGTGTCGCCATCGAAGCAGTCTAGTCATGTTGATTCTTTTAAGCTCTCTAGATTTGTCATCCCAGTCCTGTAAAAGTCCATTTAGACATATAAAGTTAATTATATTACAAATCTCTATCATAAATTGAAATACAACAATAAAAAGATTATACCAATTGTATAGCAGTGGGGTGAAAAAACTGGAATACTATATTAAAACTTCAGGATAAACAATGTTTGTTGTGTCAAATGATCCATCTTGTGGGAGGACACATATGCGATCAAATGATGTGCATCTAGACAATGCTACATATAATTGCCCATGACTGAACACTAATGTACGCAAATCAACCCCGACAAATTTCACAGATTGTCCTTGGGATTTATTGATGGTTAGAGCATATGCTAATCGAACTGGAAATTGACGTCTTGTCATTCTGAACAGAAGTTCTGCAGACGATGGTGTCAAGGATATTCTCGGAATAAAAGCCAAATTTCCAGCCTTATCTCTACTTAAGATTTGAGCTTCAATTACAAAGGTGGCGCATTTAACAACCATCAATCTTGTGCCATTGCAAAGGCCCTCTTTTGGTGCAATGTTCCTTAACAACAGTATGGGACAACCCACTTTCAACTCTAGTTTAAAAGATGGCATCCCAGGAGAATCCAATGAGTTTAAATACTCATTAGGATATTGATTTGTAATTGTAGAATTGATTGCATCACCTTCTGATATTTTATCAGCAGCTAAATAAGTATATGTGTCTCCTAGGAAAATATTCAATGCAGAAAGGTTGATAGCATGAACATCCTCATTTCGCGCAGAAAGAATTATGCGATCAGTTAAAAAATTTGGGGTTGTTGTACTCGCCACATCCAGACATGGATAAATTGTAGAGAGCAACTTCTTTAAATCTAGGTATTTGCGTATTGTTGATGGAAGTTGTACAACTTCTTGAGGATTTGTCCCAATCTAAAACATAAAAAAATAAAATTACTAAAAAAAATATGGGATATAAAAGAATCCTATCAATTAAAAACATATTCACAAAGAAAGAGGTGAAGAAATATTACCTCCATTAAAAATGTGGCAAAATTTGAATTTTCAAGATCTACAAAATTTAAACGCATGTTCAAAGTCAAAGTCAAAACATGTATATCTTTCCATAAAAAAGAACGCCTCAACGATGCATTAACAATTTGCTCACGGACTCCTTTAGGTACTACTGGTAGGATTTGTTGGAAGTCTCTACCCAGTACAACTGTGATACCCCTAAATGGCTTTTCACTATCACAAATATCTTGAAGTGTGTGATCAACAACTTCAATACAATGCCTATGCTGCATAGGAACTTCATCCCAAATTATAAGCTTTGTTTTCCTAAACAACTCTGCCTACAATGATTGTTTGCTAAACCCACAAACTGAATTTTTCAGTACATCTAATGGAATGAAAAATGTTGAATGTACAGTGCGACCTCCAACCAATAACAACGATGCAATACCAGATGAAGCCACAGTAACAACAATTTGCCCAAGGCTACGACATTTTAATGCTATCGTATTATACAGAAAAGTTTTTCCTGTTCTAGCACCTCTATTTAAGAAGAAAATCATTTCTTTACTTTCAAAAATCGAAGAAATGATAGTCTCATAAGCAGAGCGTTGTGCATCGTTAAGACGATCAACATTGGTTTGTGCATCTGCGTGTTAAGCATCATTCTGGAGTTCTTTATGTTCTAATATCAATCTGTTACCAGATATTACACTCCAATTTTCGGTTGGTTGTGGCATAGGTGGGAAGTCAATTAAACTTTTGCCAGATTCTTGTAGAAGTTTGTTCAATAGATACAAACCATAGTCTTCAACTTAAGCCTCAGTTGGGTTCGAAATGGAAAATAAATTACAAATCTTTTGTGCCACATCATCACATATGTGCATCTAGAATTGTTTCCATAATACATATGGTTGTAGCGGAGAGCATTACGCGAGAATAATACTAAACAATCTCCTTAATTGGTGTCCAGTTTTCATAATTACAACCTCTTCTAGGCACTGTACCCATTTTCTGTCATCTTCCAAAAGTCCTCTCGCAACGCACACAGACTTAAATGTATCAAGTAATATATTGTTCACCGTACGTAAATATTCAAATGATTGTGGTCCTTTGACAACAGTTAATAGCAAACGCAGATAAAATCTCTCCCCACAATTAGGGCTAGCAAAGTACATTCTACCAATCGCATACCCTCTTTTTCTTGGCGTCCACATCTTAGTTGACTTGTTCCAAACAAAATGTTGTGGGAATTCTTGATAAGTGAATGCACGTGCAGTTTCATTGGATGAACAACATGCAAAGAAACCAGTTAAAGTCGACATTTGTTGGCCAGCTCTAGAAACGATAGTGTCCAATGATTCGGCAGGATTAAAAACAACACGATGCATTCCAGGTAAATGAAGTGCCAAGCGCACAACTGCAGGCATTTCTTCATGCATGGGATGACCAAATATTCGCTAAGCAGCTTCTGGCGGTCCAATGTATCTCGCGTCAAGATATTGTTGGATCTCGTTTATCATTCCCAGCACCATTGTTGTACGATCATAACCCTTGTAAATGTATTTATGAATATATTTGACACATCTCAATCCTGCACAAACTTCTACATTTATATGACAGTTGAACCGTTTAGAAAGATATGCATTGTATGGTACAACATCTCTGTTATCAACTTCTTGCCCCCTAACAATGTAGACTCGACCATTATTGCGACGACGATAAACGGGATAACCATCTTGGTCCATAGTTGTTGCTTCTGCAAATGGTCGGGGGTATCTTTTAGTGCATTTACCATTTTCCATACACGGTGCTTGTGGATTTCGAGCACCACATGGTCCGTGCACCATACAATACTTGACAGTTTAAAAAAGTGCAGGATCATCTTCTGGATCTGGAAATTTTGCACACACTACTTCATCTACCTGAGCACAGGTACAAACTTTATCAGGGCCGTCAAGAAATAGAAGTGCATGCATATGTGGTAAGCCCCGCTTTTGAAATTCAATAGTAAAAACATGTGCAACTTTATTACCAAACATCTTCATTGTTTTTATCTCCTTCATCAAACCATTTCTCTTCATCTCAAAAACGCGGGCAACTAAATTAGGACGATCAACAAGTTTTTGATATGGCAACAAAACGGAAGTAATTTTTGGCCAATTGGGATTTGCAATCATGGTGAGAAATATATCTGGGTGTTGGTTATAACGCGTGAGAGTCATTGAATCTTGAAATATTTCAAACATATGTCTAGGGCTACCAGTAAATGAAGAAGGTAAAATAAATCTTTGACCAATTTGGTTAGGGGCCAGCTCATCTAGACTAGTATCTGTCAAATCATGGTAAAGTTCAGCACGAAGTTTTCCTTGATTAAGCTTATAGTATGTCAATCGATTTTGCTCAGTAGCAGCCTAAGCATCTACCAAAAACTCTTGAAAAAGTTTACCCGATCTCAAAATGGTTGAATACTCAGTGGGTCGTTCAAACAAACGATAACTATAATACTGCAACTGAGTAAGCCGATCAGTAGAAGGCCGATCATGTAGAACATCCTACTGTTTAAGACCAGGTTCCCATCCAAGCTTACCATATGGGAATAATAGAACATAATGTAATGGCAAATAAGCTCGGTGACATTCATTGATTTGCATCAGCTTGTTATTTCCTCTCAAGTGCAAGATAATGTCTCTCATCCCACTAACCTCAGTTCCATCACTTGGAATCACTACGGCAATCTCATCTGCTGTTGGTAGATTATATCGTCGTCGATCTATAGCTGAACTATAATAAAGATGAGCAGGTACATTTTGTCCTCGCAAGGCTAACTGATTTAAAATTACATGAGCTTGACGATATTTATCCACAAATCCATTGACTTCCAACAAAGTATTTTGAATTGTTTCAAGAACATCCCTTCTTAAATTAGGGTTTCTACGATTTCGAACTTCTAAAGCTGAATCAGGGTCAAAAATATAAAGTTGAGCATAAGTACCATCTTGACCTGGCTGTGGTATTAGCGATCCTGTTCGATGACGCAATTCCCCATGGATAGTGAATGATGTAGGGCCCCTTCCATTAAGTACTCTGGGATCCAATGTAGCACCAAGGCTTGTAAAAGCATTGGCTGCATTGTATATTCGAGTATACTGTCGAAACGATTTTGATTGATCATCATCCCCGTCATACAATGCTTGAAGTACTGGAGGGGTTGTAATAAGCCCAGGTAGCTTAATCTTCCCTTGGAGGCAGCAAGTACCGAAAAGGGGGCGTGTTTCAGAAGATTTTGTCAACTTCTCATTCATCCAATGTAAGGCCGAACAATGAGGACATAATATATCCATTTTGCCCAGAAAATGTCGACCAAGATTTATGCTTAACCGAGGATGAGCCCTTGTACTTGTAGGCATATCTTCTAATTCATCGTCATTACTCGAATCATCTAGAGTGAATCGGCTTGTAAGAGCAGGCCTACAATAATTAATCATACATAAATTTATGTTTATGTATAATCAGATATTAAAAAATAAGAGTATTTGTTCTAATAAACAAACACATTCATTTACCGATTTCTTTGTGAAACTAAATATGTGCTTCGCATAGATAACAAACTTGTGGAAGGATGTGCAATTACAGATTAAATAACATTAGCTATATTCGATCCTTTTTCCATGCAAGCATGGTCGTGACAACTTGGTGTCAAAGAAAGAATACAACCACCTGATGTACCAATTGATTGTGCAGATCTATCTCGTTCCGAGCTTTCTCTTTCTCGGCGCAAGCGTTGTCCCATCTGATGTGCAAAATATATCCTTCTATTTTTTTCTCATTCTCGTCGAGCGCCTTGGGCTAATGCAGCTTTGGATATAACATTATGATTTGGTGCCTAAAAATGTAAGTAGCATATCATTGGGTACATACATGAATTGTATCATTTATATGTTTTTCTCTTTATTTTTCTTATGAGCAAGAAATTGTCTAATCTATATAATAAAACATGACTTATTTTAAAAATGTTTTCCTCATATTTGTATCTAATGGCTCAAATTCAGTTTTGGATTGCATTCAATAGTTTAGATTTATTTTGAATTTAATTCAACAGCCAAATCAGCCATTCACCACTTCTTTCCACCCATAAATTTTGCTAAAAAACAACTTGTTCACAATATAGAGACGCTGGTATCACTACAAAGGCTAATCTAGTTACTAAAAGAGACGCCACTGACCAGTCACCACTCCCGCAATACATCTCCTCTCCCTCTCTCTCCAAAGCCATCATCTCTCAATTCTGACCATCATTTCTCACAACCTACCATGGCTGACCACCTTTTAGCTCTCTCCCTCCTCTTCTATCTCACACCACAACCACACACTGATAGACTCAAGGCCAAAGCCATCTATTTGTCTCTCTAAAAACCACCATGGCAACCATCATCTCTAAAAAATTGAATTAGTTGTAGTGATGTTATCTTAGGGTGTAAGAATTAGACTAGGGGAGTTGAAGACATGGGTTAGGTGGTTGTGTCATCTGTAAAGGAAGAGGAAGAAGAATGCAATAGATAGTGGGTGGTCTATGTACAGTGTACACCACTGTTTATGTCTTTGGTATACATAAACAACTATTGTACAGTGTCGCCTGTAAAAGGTTTCCCCTTTTACAATCAACTATTGATTCATTGATTTTCATTATTTTTCTTGGCTCTCTTAACCTCCTCGCTGGTGGTCTATGTGTTTTTTTTTCTTCTTTACGTTGTTGGCCTATGGGACTCACAAAAAAACCAAATTAGATCGGACTCCAAAAAAAAAAAAAAAAAAAAAAAAAAAAGAGGGCAAAATCAAAAGCCAAATAGACTGTCTTATAGCACATTGGAAAGAGAGAAGTGGGTCTGATTTGTTTTTAAAGATTCAAAAAAAATAGGTGAATAGAATTTGGGAATCAAGAATTTAAATTTGAGTTTGTTGAAACGAAAAGCTTTGGACTAATGTGTTATTTCTCGAATAGGTCAGATTTGGAATGTTTGAATAGGTGTAATTTATAGAGGTTCACTGAGATATTGGGTTTTGGTTTCGACAATGTTGAGGTATATGGTCTAAGAGAGAAGAAGAGAAAGGAGGAAAAAGAAGAAAAAGAAAGAGTGCGTTCGTAGGGCTGACCAAAGAAAAAAAAACATTGACCCAACTCAAACAAAAGTAAGAGAGAGAAAGTTCGTAGATGTACAAAAATGTTTTAACGCTTTTACCAACCCAACAAAAGTAAGGAAGGGAGTGAGAGAGACATGTACTTACATTACACCATCGTCTCTTATTTTGTTGTGAGTTACAAAAGTATGACTGACATTTTTGAACTGAAGGGATAAGAGGAGTCAAGAAATGATCTCAACCGTTTGGCTGAAAAATAAATAATATCAACCGTTGGATGAGACATCTATTTTAAAAAATGGTACATTTAACTTTCATTTTAAGAAATATTTTCTCTATAGTAATTTGTAGATTATGATTTTAAGGGGCTTGAAGTCAAAAAAAAAAAAAAAATGAGCTCATTGTTTTAATTTTTTTTGACAATTGAATATTTGGGAGTGGGTTTGTGGGATATTTGGATTGAGGTAAATTTATTTTTTTGGGTGTTCAATTTGCAGACTTTATGTTGTTAATCATGTTGTTCATTAAATCTTCTTATTTTGTATAAAACTAATCACTTGTCTCTCTTACTTTTATTTGTTTGTCATTGTAACAATAGAAATTCCTAAGAAAGAAAACAAAAATTGCATTTAACTTCATATCTATTCAATTTGCTAAATTGGATAACATATGTTACTTGTGGAATACTTGGCATTAATTTGCTAAATTGTTTCTCTTTCTTTAACTTGGTTTATGGGGTTCATGCTAATCAAATTCTAAACTTAAATGGGATACATTACTATGTTTTGATTTTGTGGGGATTGCCGTAGGCACGATTTTATCCCTAGCACATTGAAACACGTTAAAAAGTAGTACACAAGTCTTCACAAACTTTACATTAAAGAACTGCACGCATTGAAACACTAAAATAATAATAATAATAATAATAATAATACTTAAAGAACCATACCACTTGACGTGCATTTTCCTTTCCCTTGGAAGTAGAGCTTGCCTTTTCTTTTTCCTTAGATATTGCCATTACCTTTGACTTTGTCTTAAAAAAATATGTAAAAGAAAAAATCTATATGATAGGGTATTTAACATAGAGTAAATGAAGACACTAAAGATGAAGAAAAAGAAATGATACAGTTCAAAGAAAATAAAGAGTTGTGTAATGAAAGAAAAACTACCCAGGCATAGTAACCCATCTCTATGTTTGCACACACAATAAAAACATATGATACAGTTCAAAGAAAAAATAGAAACATCTTACGTTAAACAAATTTTGCACAATTTTGTAAGCCTATAGATTTGAATGGTAGGCTTATCTCACGAATGCAAATAGTATTGAAGTCTTGCTCATCGCGGATCATAACACCTATATTTTTTTCACGAAGAAACTGCACCTACATACAAAGGCATTTGAAAAGAAAAAAATAAATACATAAAGAAAATGTAGATTAAATGAAAAATTGAGTAAACGAAGCTCACCTTACTGTTTCATTTAAGTCTACATCCAGCTGTAATTAGAGCAATATATAATCAGTAATTAAAAAGTAGGCATTATAAGTAGTTGAATTGCTATAAGTTAGGAGTATATTAAAAAACAAAATCCCACTTACATGATCGAAAATATTGATGTTATCCATGATTACGGATTGATGCTGGTTGGTTCTGCGCCAACCTAAAATAACTAACATTTAGCTGCACCATATCACAACATATCAAGGGGCCAAAAAAACAATAATGAAAAATCGACAGAAAAAAAAAAGGAAAAGCAAATGAACCAAGCTCAAGGAAATTGGGTGGGATTTTTTTAGCACCTTGATTGGGTAAAACCACCAGATTCAGTAAGGAAAATCACCTAGGGTAGAGATAATGAATTGGAG
Source organism: Euryodendron excelsum (assembly GCA_033060915.1). Taxonomy (NCBI): domain Eukaryota; kingdom Viridiplantae; phylum Streptophyta; class Magnoliopsida; order Ericales; family Pentaphylacaceae; genus Euryodendron; species Euryodendron excelsum. The sequence goes on from CM065395.1 coordinate 35,109,023, forward strand.
TATATAACACACCATCCTCGTACAGTAATACAACAAAAATTTATGTATAAAGGTTACAGTTGCAAGACGTAAAGAGGCAGCGAATACAACAAAAATTTATGTATGAAGATTATACTTGCAAGAATTAAAGAGGCAAGGGCTACAACAAAAAAAATTTGGACTCATTCTCCATCCCATGACCAGATCTATTACAATTTGATATGTACATATTAATATTGACCAAACACAATCACCAGCTGCACACACAAAACAACCAACCAATCAACATAATTCTGGTGAAGAAGAAGAATTAATCAACTTTAATGCTTTCTTGCATTCAAACTATCAACCAACTACCAGCGGTGGAAGCTATTTAAACCATCAAAGTAAACAACTCAGGCATTGAAACCAAAATAAACCTAAGGTACACATAATCTAACATTGGCTTAAAGAAATTTTGAAGCCTCCAACACCAAAAGTATTTGGCTTTTCCAAAGCTTCTCCACTGGCTTAAAGATTTAACCCCAAACATAAATAAGTTCCTTAGTTTGTCACTTATAATCCAATGGAATAAGAGAACTTATTTGAATTCCTAATGATTAAACAATTTTTTTTGGAGACAATATGCATTTTAAAGGAGGACAACAGATGGTGTGAAATTATTAAAATCACACCAGAACAAAAGGAAAACGAAAACGAAAACCATTTCTCATTAATTTCCTCTCTCTCTCTCTCATGAGCTCCCCTGTTGTAGGGATAACCTAATAGATTTTGATTTTCATTTGAACCTACATGCATTCATTGAGTTATGATTCATGCCCATGACACTCCCCACAAAATCATAAGCTACATGTATAGATCAAAATTAATTAATTGACTTAAAATCAAAATTCCATATCTATATAACAAAAAAATAACTAAATAAAAATAAATTCATGAAATACTTCAATAACCTGGAACAACTTAATAACTCAGTGCAACTTGAGAGATGTAAATATAGGAGCATTCGTTCCAAGGTTAAAGAAACAGAGGGTTCACTGTTCAAAATTTGATTTTAATGACCCAACCAAAAGGCACTAAAGATAACTGCACCAAATCCAATAGCGACACCTTGAAAAATCTATTACATGAGAGCTTTGCTTTCTTTTTCTTTTTTTTTTGAGAAACCTACCCCAGCACAACCCGTTAAAAACAGGAAGTGAGGGCTTTGCTTTCTAAGGTACATAAATAAATAAATAAATAAATAAATATATTGTATATAAAGGAAACTCCCAAAGAGCATGAAAATTTTGTTTTTTCAACTACCCAAAGAGCACAATGACTTGGTTGGGATATATTTAACTTGGGTAGATATATTTAAATAGTCCAGTTTTGCCATTTATACTATGGATTTATCTGTAACTATTTCATATGGATTAAAGAAAAAATCATTTGGCAAAAAATATTTCAATGATTTGATCATTTATCCCAACCAACAATGATTGGATGCATTTACTCGTGGGCTGCTCTTTCAAATTAGCAAAACTGGCCTTTCAAATTATTCAGCCACAATGACAGGATACAAAGCCCCATCTCAATATGTGGGCTGCTCCAATTCCATCCAAGCCCCACATACAAAACCCCATCTCAATATATATTGAAGGTTATATACACATATATAGGAATTGTTGCTGGGTTGCTCCAGCAGTCATATTGGCGGCCATTAATAGGTGTTCTTGGTTTTCCGCAAGCGGAGAGCTGAAATGGGCTCTTGCTTTTCCGCACCACACCCACTAATCCATCAGCCATGAAGCTAAGAGGTATTCTTGGTTTTCCGCAAGCGAAGAGCGGAAATGGGTTTGAGTTCGAACAGTCGATCCCTTACCAGCATCGTGTTCGAGCCCTGAATTTTGCAAACCCATTTCCGCTTACAAAGTCATAAAATTTTGTGAATTTGTTGAATTTTGTGAAACCCCTTGAAGGAGTGGTGGTGGTGTGCATAGTGGGTTTGTGGGTGTGGTGAGGATTTGGGGTGAAGGAGTGGTGTGGGTGTGCACTGGGTCGGTCGGTGTGATGTGGGTGTGCAACTGGTGGTGGCTGTGTGGTGGTCAAGAATGGCCAATATTTTGGGAAGAAGGAGAGAGAGAGAGATGCTTACCTATAGAGGGCAGACCACCGGTACTTAGATCACCGCCAAAGCTTAGATGAAAACAGAGATAATGTTGAGCAGAACATGTGATGTTGTGTTTGAGAGAGGAGGTGTGTGTTTGGGCGGGATGTAGATTTGGAACAAAAGTTTGAATCAATCTCAACCATTGATTGGAATCTAAAACTAAATTTGAGCCCTCAAATACAATTTGTTAGAGGGACATTTTCAAAATAAGTCTTGTTTTATTATATAGATAATGATATGTATTTTTGAAATATTGTAAAGTATAAAACCATAGTTATATAATATTACATTTTATCGAAGAAATGGAATCATGAAAACGTCAATGAATGTATAAGGGTACTTCTATCAATTCACAAAATTATCGCGGCAATAGGGCCATTTGGTCTTATAATTCATAATTGTGACTAATTTAGGTGATGAGCTAAACTGGTCTCATTAGTATTTGCATTTTGGCTCTCAGAAAAATGCAAGGACTGAAATTAAGAATTACTTATGAAGCAATTATTTGAAATAATTGTATTTCATCTTTAATTATTTTTAAAATCAAATTTAATTTGTATTTTTATTTTTGTAGGCTTTTAATTTATGCATACCCATTAAAAAAGGAAATTTGAATTTTAGTTGAAAAAATTCACTGAATGTATAAAAAAAAAAGATTTATTTCAAAAAATTAGCCTATAAGTTACATCCGAAAAAGATTTTTCGTGGGCCAATTTTTGGTAACGGTTTCGAAAAGCCACTAACAGCCTGTTTGGAAGTTGTGGAAAAGAAAGGAAGGGAAGGGAAAGGGGAGGAGAGAGAAAATGAAAGAAAAAGGGAGAAAAAGTTTGAAAATAATCTCTTTCTTTCTCTCTCTTCTTTCCCTCCACTTTCCTCTTATTTTCTTTCCAAAATCAAATAAGAAAAGGATTTCAAACAGTATTTTCTCTTCTTTTCCCTTCCTTTCCCTTCCTTTCCACAAGTTTCAAACAAGCTAAATGTAATTTCCTTTTCCCTTTCTTTCCCTTATCACTTGTTTTTTCCTTTCTTTCTATTTCCTTCTCTTTCTTTTCTACGTAGAATAAAACAAGAAAATGAAAGAAAATAACAGTTTTTCTTCCGCTTTCCAAGTTCCAAACAGGCTGTTACAATATGTACTAAGTCGGATCCTATTACATGGTCAGGCCTTTTACAATCCATTTCTTTGGTCCTAATTTTGTGGCCCAAAACTAGACTTTCATTAGTTTTTATGCCCAAAAACTACATTGGAAGCCATTGAATTCTCCAGGGATGACCAAACATGCCCCTGGCTAATTTGTTAAAAGCCAAATCCCCTGCTTTTTTTTTTTTTTCCCCATTGCGAGCTCTCTTAGGTTACAAAGCTGAAGCACAATTACAAAATTGAGGAAAAAGCAAGAAAAGTGAAAGGAAACAAAAAACCATTCTGCAAACTTATTGTTATAGTGAGAAGTAATTCTAGATAGAAATTGCGTTTAAGAAAAAGTTAGATGATTTATCCTTACTATAAATGAAGGCATAAGCAACTACTAGACTTTGCAAGTATATTTGTCCGTCCGTCCCTGCATTGCACACGGGATGGAGTCAGGAATTTTCTTAAGCGCAAGTCAATATTGTCAAAAATATTTATGCGAAATAAGTTTAAGAAACAGTATAGAAAAAATTACAAAAAAAGAAAACAACAGTTCTGGAATTTAGAGAGTAAAAAAACTTCAATTTTACCCATAGCGAGATTTTGTATTTTGGAACCGTTACATGATTGCCTCATTACTAATGGTCTTGAATATATTTTTCTTAATAAGAATAACCAAGTTGTCATATATCCATTGATTCCCGTATTTTAATCTAGCTTTTTTTTTTTTTTTTTTTCTTTTCCTTCTTAATGAAGAAAGAATAACTGACTATTTAGAATTCCTAGTAAATAAAACTCCCCTTTTATTTTTTGACATTTTTCCAATTCCCCAACCAAATACGTAAGTAAATAATGGTTTTAACCGAATATGGTTTTGACAAGCCCATCCCGATGATCTCCAAGAAGGTGAGAAAACCATTCACATCGGTGTGGTGTCGATCAAAAGAGGCTTAGATGGCTAAGTTAGAAGGGATGATTGTTATGGAGAGGAAACTGTGTTGCTGGCTGGGTGAATTGGATGCCTACCATGTCCCTTGGCCGGGACTCCTTTAAGCAGGCGGTGGCAAAGCTAATTCTAGAGTTGGACTTCCGGAATTATTGCCCCTAAGGCAATTACTTAGGCTGGGATAATGGAGGGAATCGTGAGATGTCATTGCTTCGAATTCATAGCCTAATTCTGGGGTTTGTCTTTCGGGGGTTTGTCTTCAGAGATCTGTCTTCTGAGTACAAACTCTTACTCATCACTAATGCAATTTGGCACCCAAAGAGTGGTCCTTGGTCAGCTGGTCTTTCTAAAGCATAAAATCTTAGTTTTTATTTCTTTTTACCCTTTTTGTGACCAATTATTATTTATTCATTAGGGCAACGGGCATAAACATTTTGTAGACAAAAAAGGAAAAAAAGAATATTATGCACACAATGAGGGGGAGGGGGTAGTTCTCTTGACATTTGTCAACATTTCAGTCGGGGTGGGAAGGGGGGCACACATTGGGTGGTAGGCTGATTCCGGACCTGCTTGAAGTGTCATTACCACAGAGAATCCCGCTGTGTTTTAATTCTATCAGAATTTTATTACTTCTGGACAAAATAGCCAACTGGCCCTCATCAATACTCGCACAGAGAACTAATGTTCTCACATCTCTAAGAGAAGTAAATAGACTAGGGCTCAATGGTAATTAATCATGACTTAATTTAGGCGACGTCAAGGCGTTTTGAAACTTGTAAAATGTAGTCTATACTTATAATTGACCACTTCCCAAAAAAAAAAAATGAGAGAAGTAAATAGCAAATCACTAGTGACAAACTGAGAAAGTTCCAAAACAGAAAATAAAAAGAATTAATTTTTTTTTTTTTTGAGTGAAGAACACTCGCCACGCATACTAGTATTTTTTAAATAAGAACATATGATATCACCGTGGACTAAGTGGGAAGAGAGATAAAAAGACATTCAATTGGGAGTCCACAGAGCACTTTGAAAAAAAAAAATGTTATTCTTTCAAAATTAATTTTTGTACAAAATTTTAAATTAAAATAATGTGACGATGACAATTTTGCAATTAACATATATCTTGGTTGGTTCTTTATTTTTAAGTGATGCGTTCACAAATAAACTACATTATTCTGATGATAAATTTTGTATGAATTTTTTTTTTATAATAATACTCTTTAAAAAAACATTCACCAAAAAAACATTCACCACTGATTACTCTTTAAAAAAAGAAAAGCTCACCACTGACATGCTAGGCTAGTAGTAAGTACTTTTCCAACTTTGTCAAAAGAAATTATCAAGCAATTCAAGGTTGTTTTGGCCTTCAACTACGTTTTGCACCAAAAAAGATAACACTATAGAGTGAATAGAAAATCCAAAGTAGAAAAAGGTAAAGAAAAGATAAAAGAGAAATGATAGCACAGTGAAGATCCAATGTCAAAAGTAACAGAGGGACAATGTCTTGAAAATTGAATCGTATATTTTTTCCTGCACCTTTAAAACATTTCTCTCTCTCTCTCTCTCTCCACAATTTTACACTCACCATTTTTGTTGTTCCAATCTCATCTAGAAACTCTTATTTTCTTTCATTCCTCAAAGCCTGATTCTAACCTCCTTGCTTACTTTCTGGTCCACAGCCTCCGTCATCATCTCATTTTCTTTGCTCTAGCTCTTATACTTCTTCCTATACTCACTTTCTGTCTACCCTCCATGTTTTTCTCCACAATATCATTTTCATTCTCTTCCTAGTCTGCCTCTTTCTCATCCTTTTCCCACCATACAGTGTCTATTCTGTCTCCCCTTGAATATGCATTTCTAAAATCTACCTTTTCATTCTCCACAATATTATTTTCATTTTCTTTCTAGTATATGCTTCGTTCTCATACCACCATCCACTCGTACAAACCAGAGACAAAAACACAAGTTTATTTTTATTGGTCATGGTTATGTTTACAAGGACTGTGGTGGAAAAGTTGGACAATCAGCTACCACCACTAGTGGAGGCACCACCTGTGGTGGTGGTGGTGGTGGTGGAGCCAAGCCACTCTACAAGCCGATCACTCGAGACACTGGTGGTTGTGTTAGCAGTGATCACAATAGTTGGTGTTATTGCAGGGATCATTGCTCGGCTGTGCGGTGGAAGACATTTTGGTGGCAATGGAGAGCATGACATGGAAGGATGGGTAGAAAGGAAGTGCAGTAGTTGCATTGATGGAGGAGTTCCTTCTGAGCCGCCGCTGAAGGAACCAAAGTCAGCAACAGAAGAACCAGAGAAGTGAGAACTGATAGAGAGAGAGATTATAGCATAAGTATCATTACAGTTCAGTCTTGTGTTACATGGTTAAAGAAGAGGAGCTGGGGGGCTTAAGTAAAGCATCAAACATTTGATCCAGAAAAAGAGAGCAAAAACGCATGATTAAAGTGGTTATTATGATGCTTCAATGCAGAGCACTATATCAAAAAGTTAGTAGTAGTAATAGTGACTGAAGTAGCAGAATCTGCAACTAGCTAGCATGTTCCCCATATTTGGTGTCCTCTGCTTTCCAAATGAGATGAGATTATTTATTGTGCCTTCACTTACTAATCAATCTCTCTCTCTCTCTCTCTCTCAATAAGCTCTTTTTCTATTACAAATTTTTTAGTGCCTTCACAATGCATGAGAAGTTATTTATCCCTAATAACTATTTTACATATAGCCCATTTGTACACGTTTCATCAAAGTCTTTCCGTTCCAGCGTTATTTTCTGTCCAAATACTATTTCTGTTATGATATTTTTTTATTTATAAATTTAATAAGTACCTAATATAAAGCTTAAATATGAGTAGTAATAGCAGTTGGTACCACGAAAGTCTCAAATGCCACGACTAACCAAAACACAGTACACAGTATTGAAAGATTTTGAAGGGATTGAGACCTTAACAACTCTTGAACTTTAAGTGCTGTCCATGAGACATAGTTCTTCACTTGAAAAGAAGCTACCATGTAACAAGTAAGGTTCATTTTTGTTGAAAACACACCATAAGAATTACTTTGTCCCATAAGCATTGCCATCCCGAAACAACAACTCCACTTAATGTCCAAAAAACAAAACAACTCTAGTGGGGACCCTCAGCTTCAGGGGAAGCTGGATGGTCAGGCAAGAAAGCCATACCAGAGATACCAAAACAGGACTCTTTTATTTACATGGTTCCATTTGCCACAATGGAACCAGTTCACAAATCACACTGCAAGGCTCTCAAACAAAGCCATCATCTTTATAGGTCCATCTCCCAGTTTGTTAGTTGAGCAGAGGAGAGCCAATTTTTTAAACCCCAAATCAAATGTCCTCTGGCTTTAATTCTCACCCAATGCAAATGCAGTGACCAGTATTGTTTTAAGTTTGTTTCTGTGCTTTTAAACCCCTTGTCCTTGTTGCATTTTGCTAGCATACTCAACAAGATTTGTGGTCAGAATTAAATATTTGAAAATTCTCTAAATACTGTGTTGTAGAGCATAGAAGGTTCAAAGAAAGAAGATATATTTCAAAGAAAAAGGGCAATTTTTTGAGAATTGGTTCAAGTTCGAGACAACCATCCGTTCAAAGGCAACAGAGCAAGATATATCATCTATACATATTTTTTTTTATTCTTGTTTTATAACTATCAAGGCTATGCCCTACATCACAATTCGCTTGAAGGATTGTTAACACACTACCAAACTAGATTTTAATATTCAGTATAATTACTTAAACTATACATCTAAAACACCATAATACCAAAAACAACAAAACCCATCAGAATCCAGATTCCAAAACAACCATAAAACAATACATATACAATGCAGATATGTGTGATGAAGAGAAAACAACATACCTCATGATGTTGACACGTAGGTGAGCTTTGAGCTCAGTGACGAACTTTAGCATCTGACCCAATTCAGCAGCCTTGCCATGAGAGTACACCTCCCATTAACACCAACTCTCCAAAAGCCCGATGTCATGAAATTTTGTTGTGTTTTCTGAAAGAAAAATTAGTGGGAAAATCAGAGCCTTTTATATTTAACATTTTAATTTTACAACTGTCAAAATATATTCTAAAAATTTTAAAGCTCTTGATTAAAATTCTAAATCTAATATAATTTCAGAACTTTTTTCATTTGAAATTTCAAACACGCAACGGTAAATTTGATTTCTGTCACATTTTTAAAACATCTTCATTTGAAATTTCAAACAAAGGACAACGGTAAATTTGGCTTCATGACTCATTTTAAATTTTGCTTTAATTTCTAGTTTTGAACATACAACGGTAATTTTGGATTGCTTTGACAAGACGCCTCTCTAATCTATATATTCTTCTTCTTCTCTATATTCAATCAACTTCTTCTTCTGCTTCTACTCCTCCTCCTCTCCTTCTGCTGCTGCTTCCTCCACCTCCTACTCCTTCCGCCGCTGCTTCTTCTTCCTCCTCTTCTGCAACTTTTGATCGAGCTCTCTAACAGGCGATGATGTCCGTGAGCAGGTAACCTCTTGATTCATTGCACTTTGAAACTCGTGTGCATTTTTGTTATTCAATGGCTTTGTTGAGGGGTTTTCCTTAACCTGCGTTTGGTTTCTAATTTTGAAGCTCATGACTTCATAGTTGGGGTTCTTCTAATTATTTATATATATATATACATATACATATATAGAGAACATTAGCCTGGACAGACTGCTGCTCTTCTCTCCTCTGCTTCCTTCCTTCAACGGGATGATCTGAGGGAGAAATAAACATAGATATGTATATACATATACGTATACATGTATGTATATATATAGAGCGAGATGTACACGTTAGAGATCGAGCATCACCTAAACCCAACCATCGACTCCGCTCTTGAACGAGTCCGATCAGAGTCTTCCAACACACCCTCCGTTCTCATCACCACCGCTCACGGCAAGTAACGCCTACGATCTCGCGTGGCGTGGGGCAAAAACCAGCGGTCCGACTGCTGCCACCAAGGAGCGCCTCCAACTCATGTACTACATGTTTCGATCAGTCATCAGCGACCTGATTTCCTTCCCATGCCGACCATTGCCGCCGTCTCTGGCCACGCTTCCGCCACAACTACGTTCTGATGAGGAACGACCGAGGGTTTCTTTATATAAGCGATTCCGACTTGGTTCACGGCTGTGATCTGGTGCAAGATCGGCTGGCCGAGGCGGCGACCGAGAGGGCCATTATAGAGTCGCGCACGATAGCGCGGAGGAGACGGTTATGTTTTCTGTTGTGTTAAGTGCCGTCAGGATTGACGATACCTTGAAAGATATCCGAGTCACGTGAATAAGGTTGCCTCACGACTCGATTGGGGGCTTGAGTTTATAGTTCTACTGCGTCTACTCGTATGGTTCGAAATTATTTTGAACGTTCTCTTTTATGAGATATCTCTAGAATTGGAATTCTGTGCTGCCTCTTTTCTGATTGATCGGATTACATCAAAGACATGTTTTGTGCAGCTGCTGCTGATTTGGTTATGATGCTTCATGTCTCTCTCTCTCTCTTAAATTATTTGTTTTACTTACAATACTAAAACATGTCTCCAGTTTCAGATTTCCTCTGTTTTTCAACATCTGTGGCTGCAAGGTGAGTGTTCATTGCTCTCTCTCTCTCTACAAATGTATTTTTATTTTTGCTTCATGAAGAGAGCATGGATCAGGTTACTAACTTTTTATAGCAGAAAGAAATGAAAATTCTAAGTTGCTTCTTTCATGGTTCATTGCATTACAGCAAAGAAATGGTACGTGACGGTGATGCTATTAATTTGTTGATAACTATAAATTTAGACATGTTCTGTTTTTGTACTGGTCTTCCTATTTTTTTTTTTTTTGGTATGATGTGCTTATTCTGGATCATTATTTGCGATATTCAGGAAACGTTGTTTTTCTTTATTTTTCAAACCACGGCTACAAGGTTAGTGTACCATAGATGACTAATTTTATATTCTGATATGGGGGAAGAATCCATCTACTCACTTCATTGCCATGAATTGATATTTATCTACCTTAGTTTCTATTAATTTTACTTAATTGTTATGCTTCTATAGATGGAAGTGTTTCATGCTCTTTCTAACCGTGTCTCATATATCCTCATTTAAGCTTCATCAACTGTACTTGGATTAATAATTTTTTGTTATGATATGGGCAGAAGAACTTCATTTCCATGAATGGATATTTTTCTACCTTAATTTCTATTAATTTCACTTATTCTATGGATGGATGGGTTGTTCATGAATGTGTTAGCTCTGCATATGTGATTGATGCTAATAATGCCCAACTCGTATACCCCTTTGGTTTCAATCGATTAGACGTGGTTGATCCATGTAAGCGCTATGTAATTTGTGTTGTAATATTATTGGGGTTGTATATATAATTGGCCGGCTAGCCTTTCTTCTACTTTGTATCATTGTGTATACCAATCAAGTCTATCCATTGAAACTTGTCATTGATGTGTGTCTACATGACTAAATCATCTAAAAGCAAAGAAGACAATGAGTGTGAAGTGTTAGTTCATGAGCAACTTGGCTTGAGTTAGAGCTTGGCTTGGACTTGGAGGTCATGTAGCCTACAGTCATGACATGGGATTTGAGATGAGCAACCCATGACATATGTTATTTTCTTGTGTTATTTCTTTTGTGGATTTCATGGAAATGAATCCAAAGTGCATTGCCAACACCAATGGTGAGGGAATAGATTAAATCCATCACTGCTAAAAAATTTTGGTTCTTTCTTTCTATGTGTATATATATATATATATATATTTAGAGTTAACAATACTTTGAAAAATAATTTTAGAATATTGCCTCTTAAAACGGAAACGAAAACAGAAAAAATCTCGCATCTCACTTGATTTTGTTTCTATATTTGGGTAGTCAAATACACTAAAAACTTTACACCTTTGCACAGTGAGGAAAACAATCCCAAGCCTTGGTGAAAATTTTCTAGATGTTATATATAAATTTTCAAGATGCCTCATTCTGACCTTTGTCTTCATTGAATATATTATCTATTATTTTTCTCAACAAGTGACCATTCACATAAATGGTTGCTTTTTTTTTTTCTCAATAGATACATCCTCAATGTTGAAATTCTAATAATCAAATCCATCCTAAACTTTTCGCAAGGCACCAAACCTTAAAAAAGTCGTGCCTATTCGAATCACTCTAATAACATTGTGTCACCCAATTCTTAAACCACCCCACATGTCCCCGTTGCACCCCCTAAATCACACTTCTAACCATTAAGATAGCAGCTGGCTTCATGACCTTGTTCAAATTTAGGGAATGAGGGAGAGAGAAGGAATTGAACTATTATTGATTCTTATTCTAGCATTTCTATTTACATGAATTTTGAACTTTTATTTTTATACATTAGATATTTTTCTATCTTGATTTTTATTTTTTGTTTTACAATGTGATAATAAAATTTTTGTCATTTATTATTATGTGAGACATTGTTCAAGTATTTTAACGTTTTTTGCTTCTCAATTTAAAGCATATTGATTCTGACCTCATACCGTTTGCTTTTTATGAATTTTGAAGTTTAATTTTAAATTCATTTGCATTCACTATTTTTCTATCATGTTTTTTTTCTACTATTTTATCATAAATTATATTATCCGAGATATTGTTCGAGTTCATTAACATTAACTATTTGACTATTAATTATTTGACTATTAACTGTTTGACTATAAATTTTCTATCATCTATTTTTATGTGAGATATTGACTCCTCACTCCTAACTTTTGTATTTTTATGAATTTTTTGAAGTTTTATTTTAAATTCATTGACATTAACTTTTTTTTTACTATTTTATTATAAATTTTCTCTTACTTATTATATGAGACATTGTTCAAGTAGTTTAATATTCTTTGCTTTTGAATTTAATATATTTTGGTTCTAACCTCACTCTTAGCATTTGTATTTTTATGAATTTTTTAAATTCTATTTTTAAGTTCATAGACATTAGCTATTTTTAAATTCTTTTTTTTTTCCATCATTATTATAATATTTCTTGCTTTTCAATTTAAAGCATATTGGTTCTAACCTCACTCCTAGCGTTTGTAGTTTTATTTTCAAGTTCATTGACGTTAACTATTTCTATAATATATTTTTTTACTATATTATTATAAATTTTCTCTCATTTATTATGTGAGACATTGTTCAGGTACTTTAATATTTTTTTCTTTTCAATTTAAAATATATTGGTTCTAAATGTTTGTATTTTTATGGATTTTTTCGAGTTTATTGACATTAACTATTTTTCTATCATTATATTTTTTAATTTTTAAACTGTTTTCCTATAAATTTTCTCTCACTTATTATGTGAGACTTTTGTTTAAGTATTTATTTCTTTTCAATTTAAAGCATATTTGTTCTAACCTCACTTTTAGCGTTTGCAATTTTTATGAATTTGGAAGTTTCATTGACGTTAATTATTTTTTGAACGTCTGACTATGAACTTTTGGTCATCTATTATTATGTGAGATTTTGCTGAAGTAGTTTAATTTTTTTGTTTTTTAATTTTATTTCTAAGTTTGTACTTTTATGAATTTTGAAGTTTTACATTAATTATTTTTTTAACTATTGTACTATAAGATTTCTCATTTAAATAATGTGCAGCATTGTTCAAGTGCTTTAATGTTTTTTTTTTTGCTTTTCAATTAAAACATATTGGTTATAACCTCACTCCTACCTAGCATGCATTTGTATTTTTTTGAATTTTGAGGTTTTATTTTTAAGTTCATTGACATTAACTATTTGTTTTATCATTTTTTTGTTTTGCACCTAAAATATTTTTATTTCAACTCTCCATCTTAATACTCCAAACACTAAAAACATTTTTAATTCCTAGATAAAACCAAAAAAAAAAAAATTCAAACATTAGTAAAAAAATTTCAATACGTGTCAAAATTTCAAGATGGAACAAAACCTTTTGTCTTTATATATTGAATAGTTCTTGTATATTTATATTAATTTTCACGATGAGTAACCCTTCAGATAGATGGTTGTTTTTTTCTCAAAGGTTCCCTAATTCTTTCAAATTGAACAAAGATTTCGAGATAGAATGTGATAGCTATAGAGATGTGTACTAATGTAAATTTTTTGTATAAATTTTGAAATGGTATTTTAAGTTTGTTGACATTAACTAATTTTCTATTAAGATTTTTTTTTTCTTTACTATAATATTACGATAAATTTTCCTTCGTTAATAATACGAGACGTTCAAGTACTTCAGCGATTGTTTCAAACTTTGCTCCTATGTCATTCATAAGGAACTTGAGAACAAATACCAGCCTTGTAATTTGGTTTTAAGATTGATTCCCACGTAGAAAAAAAAATCCCAGGTGGCATGGGTGAAACATATCCTATATTATTACATATCCCAAGACAATCCTATGTATTTGTTTATGCATCTCAAAAGCTGGAATGGGTGAAACATATCCCATTTTGACTTTGACGAATTCATTACAATGAATGGGTGTCAAAACCCTAGACTCATAGGCACTTACTTGTCCAAAAAATCCCAGGTGGCTTATTACTGATATCATCAAGTTCCTTACATATGTATGAGTTCCATATATGGAATTATAAGTATAGATAGGTAGGTATGAATTTTTTATTGGGATATTGTATTCGTTTATAATAATCCGATTAAGTTTTTTATTTTCAAAAGAAATCCATTAAGTTACGATTAACTAGTCTACTGCATTTAATTCTTATTTAAAAATAATAGTTAATATTAAGAGCCACCAAATAATTTTTTATTGTATATTTAATATCTCTTTTAATTTTTACTTAAAATAATAGTTAATATCATAAATAGGAGATTTTGAAACTGGCGGGACTGCTTATCCCAACATAGTTAAGGGAGTCCTACAGTCACATTACGGGTCTAGATACTTGGGCCACACATTGACCATCACAGTCCAAGGGGTCTCCTTGACCCTTACTGCCAACTCCTTAACGGAGCACTTTGGGACTGCCTCTTCTTACCCTTGCATGTTCGACACTGCTCCTCCCATGTAGATTGTTTCGGATCACCTTCGTACTCGTGGGTTAGACTGGCCCATGACCATGGTTCCACATAAGACCTTGACCGCACTTCAAGATCCTCAATCTGTTCATCTCTTGGTCGGTTGATCCCCATAACCATAAGCTTCATGTCCTTGGCTAAGGCGTATCACAATCATTCGACCACTGCCTCCCTTCCTTTTGGAGTCTTCCTCACATCCTTTATGGGCGAGCGTGGCGTCCTACTGAGTCATATCTGACTTCCCCGACGGCTATGACTGTTGCTACCATGTCTCGAAGCCTTGGTCAGGCAGTTGCCCCAATGGCACCACCGTCTTCATCTTCTAGTGCTAACGAGGAGATGGTTGATTCGGATGCTGAAGAGGAGGAGTCTTCCGAGTCTGATGCTTCCAAATCTAATGCCTCCGTGTTCGAGGACGATGCCCCTGATGCGTTAAAACCTTTTGATCATCTCTTAGGCCAGATTCGTGGGGATGTCACTCGAGCTCTGTCTCACATCTCTCGTCTCACCACTGAGCTGACCGGGCTTTGCGCTAACTTCACCACCATGAGTGGTAATGTGGCGGTGATTCAAGCTATTTTGGAGCGACAACAGTTTCCTCCCCACTACCATAGCAGATGATGAAGTTTAGGGCTTAGACTGATTGGCTTAGTTTTTGCATTCTCTTTTGTGTTCAGTCTAAAGCTTTGGTTTTGTTTTACTTTGACACATTTATCTAAATACGCAGCGATTTATATACAAAGTGCTTTTACTTAGAATTTGTTAATCTAATAACTTAAGATACCTCATGAAAAGCAAGACCGTTGTGTTTAGCGTTCGAACGGCAAAACGTTCTAATAGCGGGAGAAAACTTAGAGTTCTAGAGGTTGACGTAGATAGTACGGAAAAACTCATCGCGAGTTCTAACGATCAAGTTTGAAACTTTAACCAGAGTTGGCATTCAATGAGTTGGGTTGTAAATTCGTTTTTGTAATTGTTCAACGTTTATAGTGCTAAGTATGTTAGTGACTGTGTGTGGCCCTATAATTTTTTTCCTTGTTGATGTAGTTTTCATACTAAAATTTCATATGCCTTATCTCTTTACTTTATTACTTTAAAGTTGCACATAAAGATTGACATACCTAGTTCAGTACCATTCCATCCCCTTGAGATTAGCCTTGTACTTGAGGTTGAAACCCAAGGAATCCCTACTCAAAACTGGATTTGGAAGGTCCCTCGAAAGTATCTCATATGCGCATGCCCAATTTTTTATGGAGTTACTTGTTTATTGAGTTCTCTTCTTCTCTTTGTTTGATAAATAAATTATATAGCTCAAATTATTACTTTAACTAACTTCTTTTGATTATGATGATTTTGTTACCATTTGTTTCACTGTGAGAATGTTAATGTTCTCATTAATGAAGACTACAAATTATGACATTAATAAAAAAGATAAATATAAACCGACATAAACTATCTAAATTAGTTCATGATATATATTATGTTGATACATATATACTATATGACTTATGGAGTTTTTTTTTATTTATTATTAATGTGATTCAAAATTTCTTAGGCCTCCTAACCTTGACTGCTCTTCCCCATAAACCCAAAACAAAAAAATCATTGATTGCTCCCCTCACCTAAAATCCTAGCTCCGCCTCTTTCTTCCACCTATGGTACATTTTGTGGCAATTTGGGATTTGTTTCCTTACACCATATAGTAAAACAGAGCAGATTTTCAAAACGTCCAATAGATACAATTCGTTAGAACGGTTGGGGATTTAATTTTACTTCAAATCAACGGCTAGGATCAATTTTCAGCTTCTCCTACCCATTTCAACCTCCCGCCCAAGTCTGCCACTCAATAGGTCCATTACCCGACTGTTGGCCTCTCATGCAACTTCTCTGCCATGGACTATTCCACTACATCTCTCTCCTCATTTCACCCCACCACTCTCTCTAGAGCTAGCCATCTTTGTATCTCCTAGTTTCTTTGTTTTCATAACACCATGATCGTGACACCATCGGAATCCATCGATGTTGCCGCACTAGTCAAAACAATTGAACATACCACATTCTCCGCAGAGATAGTTCGGTGGCTGTGTATTAATGGTTGAGTTTGGAACAAGAAGAATAGAAGAAACAGGGTGGGTAGTCCATGTACCCCACTGCCTTGGTGGTTGTTGTGGTTTATGTAAGTCAAAATACCTTTTTTCCAGACTAACTGATCTTATGACTAATGTATTCATATTTGTATATGAGAGAATCTTGCATGTTCTTTACTTCTTGAACTTCTATTTCTTTTTCTTGGCTCTCTTCCCCTCGTTTGTATGAGAAAATGAGGTGTTTAATCTTTTATATTACATTTTTATTGGTTAGTGTTCATTTGAAATTTTCTAATGTTTGTAGCAAATGAGTTGCTTTTGAATAGCAGATGGGTATGTGGTATTCACATTTCCAAGTGTTTTCACTACTGAGTTTTTGAAATGAGAGCTTCACCTCTTTATTTGTTCTTTCAATTTTTGTGCATCTAATTAGATTCTTAAATTTTAGGAGCTGGGGGGTATTTTTCAAACTTAATTATTTTAAGTAATTTGTTGAGAGTAGATGAGTGTTTGTTGATATTATTTAGGTAGGGTTTTTAATAATATGTTAAGTTATGTTTTTATGAAATTGTGGTAATACTTTTTATCCTTTCCATGCACACCTTTGTAGTTTTAAAGGGAAAATGTAATGTTGAAATTTTGTATTAGTAGTCCTTTCAATTAGTTGTAAAACACAAGACTTGTATTTGTTTTTGCATCAATTTGGTCTATTATAAAATGATTTAAGGTTATAATGATTTGTATTTAAGTTGGTTTAGTTAGTTTTCTCTTTGTTTTTTTAGTCCTGTGGCATCTACTTCTAATTCTTGCAAGCGTTATCTATAATATCATCTATGGGAACTCAAATAAATCAAGGTTAAATTTTGTTAGAAAGTGCACGGCTTAAGTTTTAGTTTTGCAAGTGTAATTTCACTATTATATGCGTACAACTTCACATTTTAGGGAGTGCCGTAGGCACGGATTATACCTAGAGCAACTCACCAAGAAATATTACGTTAACTCTCAAGTTGCATTAGTTAGTTCTTCAAATCTTTTCTAGTAGTCCTTAATTGTGCTTAATTGCTTCAATTTCTTCAATTCAACCATTGAATTAGTTTCAGTTGATGATGTTTTGCACCCTTTTAATCAAGAAACCTGGTTCTTCATTCAAAGAACAAAGTGCCTTGCAATTACTGGCTATACCTGAACCTTGCTCTCCCTCCATCATCAAAGCTGAATCGAATTTCAAAGATGTAGCTTGAAATTTGAAATTGCTTTACAATTCGTTCATTAATAGCTATATAGCCCTATTACACTGTAGGTGGGGTTTTTAAGAAGGCCTGGTTGAACTCTCGAACCAAATTGACGAGCACAAACAATCTGCAAGAGAAGAAGACAGTAAGAGTGCATTGATCTTCTTTGGATCGATGTCACTATTATGATTTTAAGTTAGCAAGCTTAACCACAATGAATTGAACAATAGACTCTAGCTTTAGCTTTAGTGAACGTATCTTACACCTTAGTGGTAAGTATTTATAGACTGAATGCCATAATCCCATAGGGAATTGTACTTGTCTCCTTCTAGGAGTCGATTACCTTTGGATATTGTTTACTATGCTAGACCGACTTGGTCCTTACTGGATCTGAGCTGTAATTACCATTGTTGGGGCCACCATCTGGGAATTGTACCTGTCTCATAGCCCAGGTCGGCAACATGTTCTTAGATGGGCCTGGTTATTTTGACCCACAATTGCCCCCAGCCCCAGTGCCCTTTGGAAGGGGGTTAGGGCTGGTGCTACATAGCTGTAGGCACGCGGTGCATGCTCGATGTAGTCTTCAAGTGCCATTTAATAAGACGTGACTGTTGGAAAGCCCAATTTCACTGTTGTCGTTACACGCTTTTCTGCAAATGAAGGGTTTACCTCTGTAGACAAAATAACTGAATGCAAATACTTCAGATACTCTGCCTTTGCTCATCATACGAAGAAACAAAGTCTCTCTCGTTTGTTCTTCTCTCTTTGCTCCCAAGTCGAAACCCTAGGATCTCATGTCTGTCTTCCATAGCAAGCAAGCCTAGGAATATGCTCGATAGTCCAGCTGCCATTGCGGCCTTCAATGTAGGTACGACTTCCCATAAGGGATAGAGATTAGGTTAATTGGTCATAAGGATGACAGCTAGTTTAAGAACGAGGAAGGACTCCTTTCCCTTTAATCACCATTATAGAGGGTGGATTTAGATTCCCAATTCACCCTTTCTTGACACAGTCCTAAACCACTACGGGATCGCTCTCATCCAACGCTAACCCAATTCTTATAGGATAGTCATGGGAATGATTGAGTTGAATAGGTGCCTGAACCAAAACTTAGGCCTCTACAAGTTTGATTACTATTATTCTGTTGTAGAGTTGAGTGGCGCTAAGTCAGATCAAAAGAGGTATCATTTTCCCGTTAGGAGTGCACCGAGAGAGTTGGAGAAGGGGATCGACGACATTATTGTGAGGGTGAACGGGCCATGGGAGTTCGGAAACATCCTAAGGAGGTTTTCCCAGCAATAAGATGCCCCAAAGTCCCAAAGACAATAGGTGGATCTCCGCTTCCTCTATTAGATTTCTCTTTTCTTTTTATCTCTGCTCGCATCTGTCTTTTCTGATTTTGACATCCTATTTTTGCTTTTCTAGTTAACTTCGGTGTCAGAGACAAGGATACTAAGCTAGTCGGTCTTGATAAGGGTGAGAGCGAGTTAAAAGGAATTGGTCGGGTTGCTCACATACTGCTGGGTTACCTGATCCAATACTAGTCCTTCTCGGCAACTAACCGAGTACTGGCTAACGTGATCGCCGCTCAGAAGATGTAAGGAGGCTAGCACCAACTCGGAGACTTTTCGACGGTCCTGTTATGACTTCCTGTTGTTGAAGGTAGCATGGAACGTCCACAACCCCGCAATCTAGCGGTCGTTCGTAAGAAGAGCGGCACAAGGAAGAGGAAGGGGGATAGAGCGACTGCATCCATTGACATCGTTGCGGTTGCTTCTGCCACTGGTGCTTCTACGTCTATGGCGCCTCCTGTTGTCACGGTCTCTGCTGCTCCCATAATGGTGGATCTGGTTGAGCCAATGGTACCTCAAGAGACAAAGAAGAAGAGAAAATTGGTAAAGGCTGCTGAGACTGAAGATGCTTTACAGAAGACAGCACCCCAAACAGGAAGACAAGGGTAAGGAGGTAAGGATTGAGGAGTTTATGGTGCGGCCAAAGATTTGTGGTTGTGCCATGACTTCTCAGGATTCTGTCCTCCTTAGCGCCAATGTTGCTGTTGGGGCTCTCTAGGCCGTTGTGTCGCTTGGCAATATTAAAGAACTGAGTGACACATCTACGGAAGACCTTTTGATGGGGGCAACTCATGCATCGATGGTGGGAAGACATCTTATTTTCCCTTTGCTTTTTCTGGTTGATTCTTTGACATGATTTTTACTGATGTCTTTTTCTGTTTGTTTCGATTAAGGAGCGATTCAAAGCTTGGAAGTCATGCAACTCTTCTGTAGCTTACAAGATCGGTATAAGAGCTTGCTAAAGAAATATGGCGAGTTGAAAAATCATTTCCATGACCGAGATCGAAATGCTCATACTTTGAAGAAGGTGCTATAGAATAGCAAAGTCGTCTTTGCTGAAACCTAAGCCTGCTTTAAGCAAAAAGAGGAAGACTCCAATATGGTGACGGCTGAAGCTACAGCTCTGAAGGCTTAGCTTGCTGAAGTGAGAAATCGGCATCTAAGGCAAAGGTGGGCTTGGTGGAAGCCATGACGAATCTGGAGAAGTTGAAGGCGAAGTCACAAGCCCAATATACAAAGGGTTATAAGGATGCCAGAGACTCGTATGAAGGACAAGTCAAGCAGATCTGCAAGCAACTCTTCCGGGAAGGTTGGAAGGTAGTCTTAAGGAAACAAGCTCTGGATAAGTCTTCTCTTCTTTGGATGGAGATACCTGCCTATGGTGAAATTGACTTGGGATCTGATGCAAAGGCCAAGGATCAAAATTTCGTTTTGAAGGGTCGTTTCGGTGGGCTCCGAAACGGAAACGTTTCAGAAACACGATGGAAACAGAGAAAAAATAGGAAATATAAAGAAACATTTGGAAACTTAACTTAATGTCCATTAATATATAATTTTAATACTAATATGACAATAATGGAACATGTTTGTGGGGTATATATTTATTGAGACTATAAAAACATAAATAGAATTGAGTAGTAACTAGTAAGTGATAACGCAAATGCGAAAATAGACAATAAAATAAGCAAATATGTCAAGTTTTTATATAATAACATCTAAATATAAATACACACCAAGTCAATATGATAAATAAGCAACACATACCATACCAATAGATCACATCCAACCAGCTGTGGAGTGTCGAGCAGGTGCATAAACTGGCCCAGGATCTGGATATGCACTGAGAGATACATGATATGTGTTCTGAATATATCGACAATAATCACCCCAACTCATGTAATTGCAATACCATGCCTCATAATTTGCCTTGTATCTCTGAAACTCCTCCACAGAACATCCATATTGTTCGGTAGGTGGTGCACCTAGCCGACCTCCTATCTATCCATATCCATGTCCAAGCCCATAACTATGAGATGATGATGCTTGTGAATCATATGCACTTCCATAACCATAAGAAGATGATCAATAACCATATGACTGATATCCAGATGATGATCCCTGATCATATGAGTGATATCCAGAACCCCGATTAAATGAGTGATATCCAGACCCTGAACCATATGAGTGACGTCCAGATACTGATCCTTGACTATAGTGATCACTCATACTCATATCAGATAATCCACTATTAATCATGTCAACTCCACGTATAATAGAATCTATGGCATGTGGATTGTCAAGA